>JANIJH010000008.1:24870455-24883058 GCA_024520975.1 Erythroxylum areolatum
CCCAACATTGCAACTATTTTTCAGGGATTGAAGAGTACCCCGTTAGACGAACGGGAGTATGTCTACTGCACTGGAGTTGGAGACTAGGGTCGGGATCAGTTCGCGTCTGCATTAGTGTCATTCTGAATTGTGTGAGAAATTTGTATTTCCGCGATTTCTACTGAATTGAATTGCTATTGTAGAGGGCCCAAACTGTTAAATGTATAAGTGAAATGTGATTACTGAAATTCTGTTTTGAACGAAATGTGTTCGTTTAAAGTGGACCCAATTGTTTATTGAATTGCGCGCTTGTGATTGATTCTAAATTGTTTTAAAAATGGCATACTAAGTTTTGTACTAGAATTGAGTGCTGTAGCCTACCATTCTCGTGTGGCGCAGACTCGGATATCACCCACGATATCGGGTTTGGATCCTGCGGGGTTGGGATGCTACAAAATGAGTAAACCGTCTTCAAGGGTATAAACTAGGAGAATATTTAGAAACTTAGTGAAATGGTTAATTTTCAGGTAAACAAAGTAGGCATTCTTGCCAATATAGTTTTGATTGAGAGCAATGAGCAATCTTCTAGTTTGTTAGGAGTTCCACGTACTAGTAGTCAACAAGCAATATAAGAAATGGAAAGGAGGAGTTGAACTAGAATGACAAAATATAAAGGGAGAAGTAGGAGATCTCACAGGAGGGGCACTTTAAAGGGCTTTAGGCTCTTGACATTCTTATGGAAAGTCAGAGTAATTGTATCAATAAAGATTTCACATTAAGAAAGAAAAGGAAATTAGGGAGAAAAGCCAAGGGTAAGGCCCAAAATCGCCTCAGAAAATAATATTTATGTCCATAGTAGCTTAGAATATAAGGGTTAAGTTATAAATGATTACCTGAACATTTAAAAACCAATATTGGTAGGATTTTGGTGGAAACAAAATGAAGGAGAGCAACCTTAGAAGGAGCTTATGGCTTTTGAGTAAGTCATGGACCACTAGGAAGAATCATCAATACCATGTCAATGGAAGAATCATTATATATTACAATCCTTATATGATAAAATTGATTAATGTCAGCTATTTTGATAAGCTTATTCATTTGTTAATTAAAGTTTTAACCCACACAAGAACCTTGAACATCATCTTTTTTCTATATTATAAAGTTTTCTTTTCAAAGAGCTGATATCCAGAATGATTCGAGTAATATACATACCAGAGTGATCCCTCCTTGGCTGATCCTAATAGACCAACAACATTCTTCTCTCACATGAAGCAAAAGAGGAAAGCTTAAGGATTAATCTCTTCAATAATGGATTTAAAGACTGTGTTAATAAATTAAGCAATATATCTTAAATTTGATGGTAATCAGTTCACTTGTAGCAACAATTAATAAGGAAAATGGCTAATTAGGAGAAAAGTTAGATAGAGCTCAGTAAATGCACTATGTTTAAACCAAATCATACCAACTAAAGCTCTCTTTTGTAACTCTCCAACTTTAAATCAACTCCTTAATTGAGATCCAAATTGATCAAATCTCTTGTATAATGAATAATGCCTTCAAATTTAATAACTTTTTAGTTAAACTATAGGGATTTGATGAAGTAGTTAGCAAAGGATGCAACTAAGCGTTGAAGGATTTGAAACATTCAAATGTATATGGAAATTGCAAGGTTTCAAAGAGGAATTGAAAATTTTGAATAAAAGGAGATAAAATAGCACAACAAAAAATATACAAGAGAAAAGGTAAGACTTGATCAAAGCTCAAAGTAAAACAAGCATATCCTGACAATGTAACTCTTAAACTTCTAAAAATGGAAGCTTTTAATAGTTCTATACAGACATTAGAAATTCACTCAATTTTATGATAGAGATCGAGGTAACTTATGAACTTCCTTCAACTGGTAATATGCTTATAAACTTCTTTCAAGTGGTAATATGCTAAAAAAAGGTAGAGCCCGTATATGCTTTAAAATTATGTTAAATATAACTCATGGACTTCTTTCAAGTGCTAATATGCTCAAAAAGTTGAATAGAACCTATATATGCATTATTCCTAAAAAATCTAACTCAAGTAGCTTGTAAGATTATAGATCTATCTTTTATTTTAATGTCATTTGCAAGATTCTTCCTAAGATGCTAGTTAGTAAAATGAAAAGACCTTTAACTCCATCAATCTAAACTAAGGAGCCTTTATTTAAGTTAATGCCATAGAGGAAAACATATTTCTTTTATAAGAGTTAATCAATGATTACCATAAGTGCAAAGTTACTAGTAGTTGCTCATTAAAGATTTATATCCATAAAGCATTTGAATTAGCTTGAAGCTTCATTATAAAGGCACTAGAAGCAATAGGATTCCCTTTACTTTCATTAAATGAATCAAAATGTGCATTACTTCGACTTCTTTCAGCATCTTTTTCAATAAAGAAACCACTTAAATATTCAAAAAAGAAAAAGGATTAAGGCAGGGGGATGCTTACTACCTATTCAAAATTTGCATTAAAATCATCTCATGGCTAATAAATAAGATATAAGAGAAGGTAACAAATTCTTTTACCACCACAAATGTAAAAAGATTAAGATTAATCCATTTTCAATTATTGACTATCTTATTTTATTTTCTAGAGCTAATTAAAGTTCCATAAGATTGCACGTGGAGGCTTTACAACATTTTAGTGATAATTCTGGCCTTAGAATAAACTTAAAGAAGAATAAAATCTTCGTATAATGAAACAATCCCATCCAAGCTAGGAACTTAATAAGTATAGTAGGCCTAAAACATAAGAATTCCCCTTTTAAATATCTTCAGATCCCAATCACTCTATAAGACATAATAATAGAGACTATCAATCCCTTTTTGATGCAATCCAGAGAACAATAAGAACCTTTTATATACCAGTAGATTATAATTAATAACATTTGTTCTAAATATCTATGTATAATAGTGCTCCCACCTTAGCCTACCTTACAACATTTGCAAATTAGAAGGGAGATTAGTCAAAAACTTCTTATAGATATAAGATATAAATAAATCTACAAATGCTAAAGTTAAGTGGACATTAATGAAAATGTTAAAGTTGAAAGATATGATGAATCCAAGCATTAAATCCATCATTAACAAAGGAAATGCAACTTCTTTCTTGTTTGATAATTGGAATAACCAAGGCCTTTTGTACAATTTTTCAGGCTTTTATAATCATAAGCATTTGCTCAATGTCAAAGTCAAGGACGTAGTAAAAAGTAGGGCTTTAAGCTGCCAGTTGAGGGGATTCTCATTTATAATGGCCAATGTACTAGTTTACTATCCCGATAATGCTAGAGAAGATGGAACCACCTGAATTGCTCATGAATTAGATATATGTAAAAATAGAACATTCCTAAGATTGTTTAAACCTTATTCTCTAAGATTATATTGGCTTAAACTAGTTGAGGATCAAAATTGTATCCTAAGAGCAACTTTTCCTATAGATTTTAGTGAAATAAAAACTTAAAACATGATTAGAGATACTTAAATCAACAACGTTTCCATCTCTTTCAATAGGAATAAGAGTCCATAAACACCTATTCTTCAATTGCAACTACTCAATAGCATTATGGGTTTAGGCAATGCATTAGTGCAACATATTTTTTCACAAACAATTACTAGGAAAACATCATCAAATGGGATTAAAAAAACAAATATAACAATAAAGGAGACTTGAGCTTAACTCTAAGTTATCACATCTATATGAATTGTAGGCAAAGAAACTTAAGAAATTTCCAACTTACTTAACTAGACATTGGGAGCTTGATAACAAACTTAACAATTGGATAATTGAAATTGTTTCAACAAGGGATAACATATTACAACTAAGTTAAAGATGGAAGAGGAGTGGAATATGCAACATATGGTGATGTTCAAAGCTTCAGGAATTGAAATGTAGTAGATTGAGTGCTCTGAAAGATCACAAACTGCTTTATTATATTATTTTTTAACTTCATTAAGGTGTTGATTTTTTATGATTCAAGTTCCATGATTGTTCACTATTTAAGAGAAGAAAATCACTTCTTTTTTCCTCTTTAACATACATCTCTTTATGGTTGTTTTCCAATGCTTGGAGGTTATTTTTGCTAACCTACTATCTCTATTATATAATTTGAACTACAAGGTACTAGAATCCCTTTTTAGAAATGAATTGATTATATTATTATTTTTAAAAATAAAATAAAGACGGTTTTTAGGGAACTTGAGCCATGTCCTATCAGTATTCTTTGAAATCAACCAGCAACATCCATATAGTAGGGAGGAGAAATTCAATGCATAAGAAATTATTAAAGAAAGATTGTTGTTGAAACATAAGCAGACCAATATTAAAACTAAGTTAGGAATATAACTCTACTCAATTCATAAACTTGCTCTCCTTGGGTGATAATTTTAACTTTCCTTTATGTTAAGTTTTCATTAATGGTCTTAAAGTAAGGTCCTTTTTTTTCATTTCTATATTGGTATGAATATAAGGGTATCTAGTAATTATTGTCTCCCTAATCCAACTTGTTATGCCTAAGGTTATAGCCAAGAAGGTTTCCTTTTTTTGGTATTTTTAAAAGTTCTTACATTTCCTTTCCATATTTAATATATCAATCAAATAAATGCTATCATGAAGATAGGGACACTACTAGTGGTTAATTTTTGGACTTTTCTTAACTATTTAATAATTTTCTTCCACTCATAATGCTAAAAACATACATTACATAACTTTGGATTTTAAACCAGAGATTACATAAGAACTGGCATTAGAACAAAAAAATGATTGGCATTCTCTAGTTCCTAGTAATATAGCATATTATGGTTATAAGTTTGTTCTTAATAGCTAATTAGAGAATTAAGGATGCCTTTTGAAGGTTTCGTTAAAGTCAAACTAACTTGAACCTTGCCACTTTCTGCATTGGTTCCAAATATCTTATAGCAACATTTATTTTTAAATTTTATTAATTACCATCTCATCTATAAAATTGAATCACATCTTCTTATTTTAGGTTTATAGTTTTGTAAAGTATTCAATAAGAATGATAATCCTCTAAGGTTGAACTCATTCCCCTAAACTATTTCTTTGACCTTAGATTGATCTACTAACATATATCTTATATCAAATAACTCAGGCAGCTTATGATAAGGTTTTAGCTCACACCAGTTATCATACCAACCCAAGTTCAGTTTCCATTCCTTATCTTTCTTTTCATTACATTGATCATATTTTCCCTTATCTTCAAGAATTGTTTTATGGTCCAATAGTAGAAAGTGAATGCAGATCTATTTTTCCCAAAGGCCCTATTTATCCATATAGAATCTCCATATTCTCCTAACCATAAACACCTTATTCATTGTTTTGATTAGAATTATGCCTAGTCCTTTTTTAACTTTAGGTAAGAAAGTCTGTAGCCTTTTGATTTTTGCTTGTAAGGTATTTGAATCCAAACTAGACTATATGAATTTCTTTATGAGTTTCTCAATAGATTTGATTAGATTGTTTGGGATTATCAAATTACAACTTCAATTTACATGCAAATTATTGAGCATAGAGTTGATGAGTTGTAATATTCCGACAAAGGATAGGAGTCTATTATTCTGGTGGCTTATGCTCTTATGAATGGTGTTAAAGAAACATTGGCAATTCCTACAAGTTGGTATCTTTATGATTATTACAATGCCTAAATATTTGAAATGAGGATCTTTGATGTTCAAACCTAAGATAGAATAGAACTAGCTAGCTAGGTGAGTAGCTTTTATTGATACAAATAAGTGGCTTTTATTTCTATTCATAAATAAAATAGAGAGGTTACTGAACACTTGTAGAGAATTCATGAGGATTTTGAGAAAGATGAATTTAACTCTATATAACAGCAAAATACCATTTATAAAAGAAAGGTTAAATATCTTTAAAGACTTGCATTTGTTGTGGTAATGGAAATTGCTCTCTTTTTCGATATTATGATTTATTAATATGGTTAGTACCTTAATATAAAGAGTAAAATGAAAAGTAGAAAAAAAAAATACCTCACTTTAGACATTTAGCTCCATTTAACCCACTTGATAAACTACTTGGAGAATCTAAAAGTTTTATGAAGAATGGAGTTCTAATTGAATGTTTCAAAAGATTTGTCAAAGTCAACCTTCATTACATAACTTATAAGGGTTGTTTACTTATGGTAGTTCTTGAGTAAATCTTGTGCCAAATGTATGTTGTCCCTATTTTCCTACTTTGAATGAAAGTCCCTTTATATGTATTGATTGTGTATGCTTCAAATTGATACTAAAGATCATATAAGTTATTTAAAAGAGATAATTTTATGAATTAAAAGTGTGAATTGGATTGAAATGCTAACAAATTCCAATTCAATATAAGAAGTAATCATGAATAATTCATAAAGAAACTTGAGACTTTCATTAACTTAAATAATCAATCCAAACACAAGTTATAAGGTTCATCCCATCTAAATATATCCCAATTTAGTTCATATTAAGAATAAGAAAACAATAACAACTAAGAAAGAACATAAAATAGAAGAACTCATTCTCATAGATCATGGAATTTGAATGAATTCACTTGAGTCTTAACAAAAATGCCTTTTTTTTCTCCTCAAAACTACTTTGTTCTTCTCTCAAGATGCTTTAATTCATCTCCTTAAAGATGCGTCAAGTCTCCTTATAACTACTTAGCCATCTTCCAACCAAAGCTCTCTTTTATTATAAAAGATCATTACAATTCCAAATAACACAACAAACATGGGTCTAATATGAATTTTTTTTGGTCCCATATTGCTCCCTCTATTAAAAAAAACTAGAATTTATAAAAAGATTACTCCCAATATGGGTTCAGAACATAAACCTATGTTAGACTCATGTTTTTTGACCTCTAACATAGCTTTAATAGGGTGTCATGTTAATGCCCTATATTGGACTTTTGTTCATCTGGAATCTTGTTAAAACTTCTTAAACTCATATCTAACTTACTCAAATTCATTCCTTCTTCATTAGGGAGCTAAAACAAGGTTTGGAAACAAAAGATAAGCTACATTGAGTACTTAATCCTATTCAAATAATCCAAACACAAGTAGAATTCTTTAGAAATAATGCTAAAAATATAACCTATTTAACGCCTAACAAATTCCCTACACTTAAGCATTTGCTTTCCTTAGGAAAATTAATTGTATTATCTTTTATTTAAATAAGTGGCCGCTCTGGAAAAGAAATTAAAAAATCTATCGCTTCAATAAAGAATTTTCATCATTCATTTTATTACAAAGTTTATTAATTTATCATGTAATTAGTTACTTGAAATAAGTTATAAATCAGTTCAATTTAACTCCAAAATTCTTGAAACTTTAGCTCAATCCATAAAATTCAACTTAATAAATAAAGTGAACATAGATGAGAAAGATGATTCAATTTTAAAACATTTTCATACCCTTTAATGAAAGAAAGGAGAAAACTAACTTTAAATTCATATAGGAGCATTTAGAGGCATGTTTAACTTACCTAACCTTTTGATGCAAGAGTAAACACCTTTTTATAAATACTTCAGGCTACTTAATTAGGTCACAGTTTCAAATGGTTACTAGCTCCTGTCTTTAAATTTAGCCTTTTTACTTCATTTAGAGCCAACAAAGTCAATTTATTTTATGATCACTTATTCATACACATTTGTTAGTAACATACTCAAAATCCTTAGAAAGAATTGACTTCCAACTCAATTGTATGTATAAATTATACAAAAAGTATCATAACGTAAATCAAGTATCCATTATAAAAGTTAATGAAATAAATTAAAATTAACTTAATCATCAATTTTTATAACTAATTTTCTAAAAAAATAAAATCACAAAACAACTAAACTTATAATGAAATGTCTTAATCAATAATCTTTCAAAGTTAAAATTTTTCTTAAAATTGTTCCCTAATAAGCTAATTATAACAAAATTAATAAGTATAACAAATTAATTTCCTCTCCCACACTTGAGTTATACATTATCCTCAATGTACATAACATGCAAGAATAATGAAAAACTAGAAGTTAAGGAAGAAGGAGGAAACTAGGATAATTAGTACTCCCCTAATAATGAAAGGCTCTATAACTATAGTTTGAGATGTATAAACTATCGGTGAGTATCACCATCTAATTTTGGTGAGTATCACTATCTAATTAGTGAGAGAACATAAAAACTTGATTTCGTGACACTAAACTACTTTTATCATAAAATATGTGAAAAAAATCAACATTATGAGACAACAAACTAGTATTCACCATCTAATTTCGGTGAGTATCACTATCTAATCAGTGAGAGAATATTAAAAAACTTGATTTCGTGACACTAAACTACTTTTATCATAAAACATGTGAAAAAAATCAACATTATGAGAAAAAAAAACACTAAAAACTAATGCTAAAGATCTTTGAAGATACTAAATTGAAATAAAAACACCTCTCAATAACCATTTATTGATGATTCTTTTAGTTGGACTTCTTACTTAATTACAAATCATAGGCTCAATAGCCTCTAAATATGCCACATGTCAAATAGAATAGGGTCAACTATCTCATTCTTTTCTCTTATATGAAATAATTCTTTATTGCACCATACGTGATTATTTCTTACATAATGTGATAAATTTTAACATCAATCAAATCTATAAAGAAATAAGTATAATCTTTATCAAGGGAATATCTTATAGATTTAGATATATTAAAACCTACTTCCTCATCCCGTACCCTTAGGATTAATTTTCTATTATAGATATCTATCATAAATTTAGCAGTAGCTAAGAAAGGTTATCCTAAGATTAAAAGAACCTCAACATCATTCACCATACCCATAATCACAAAATCACAAAATCAATAAAAAAGATGATCTTATATTCCTTAACTAAAATATCATCTATAATTCCCTAAGGAAATTTAATTAATCTATCCTCCAACTGAATTCTTATCTTAGTAGGTTTAGGTTCGCCTAACCCTAAATTCTCAGATGCTATATGGCATCAAATTAATACTAGCTCTTAAGTTCGTTGTTGCTTTCTCAACTAAAAAAACTACTAAAATTATAAGAAATAGTAAAACTCCCTAAATCATTGGTTTTATTAGGTAGTTATAAGATGACAAAGAAATCCTCATTTAAAGTAAGAATTGAAAACTCCTAAAGTTTCTTCTTATTAAAAAGGAGATCCTTTAAGAACTTGACATTTTGGAATATGAGAAAGAGCTTTAACAAAGAAATGCTAATATGTATTTTTTAAAAAAGCTTTTAAAACTTGCCAAATTGCTCTTCCTTTCTATCTTTCTTAGGTCTACCTAAGTATGGAATTTTTTGTTTGTACTTTTTGACCATTTTCTTCTTTGGCTCCTCCTCTTTTTGTTTCTATTTCTATTTCTCCGTATCCTTTTTTTGCCCTTTCTCTTCAAATTTTAGCTTAGTTCGACTTTTTTAAAGTCAATCTATTCACTTTCTCCCTCCAATTTGGCTTAGTGTTGTTAAGAAAAGTACCTGATTTCCTTTTAAAAACAAGCTTAGAAAGTTGTCCAATCTAATTTTTCAAGTTTCAGATAAAGGCTTGATGATTTCAAATAGTCACTTTAGTATTTTAGAAGTGAGCCTTAAATGCAGTAATGAATTTTTCCACGAGCTCCTTAAGATTTGACTTCTTTTCTTATTACTATTGTTGTCCTATATTGTTAGGTGCCTAACGCTTTTGGTTATGATATCCACCATAAAATCCATTACTCATTTATTTTTTTGTTAAGTTACCAAACTTATATTATCAATCTTCTTGCATAGAGCTTTCAATATATACTTTAATGTTGTCATTATATTAACATTATGAATACTAACTAAGTATGGCTTTAGCTTCAAGTTTTTGAACTAGTAGTGAATTATAATTGTATTCTCTATCAGCTTTTATAATTCCTCAAGAGTTTTAAAGTTGAAAGTCTCACCAAAAGATGCATCAACTAATTGCTTAGATGCATAATTCAATTTATTATAAAATATTTGCATCTATAATGCCAAATTAAGTCCATAATTTGGGCACTTTCTTAGTAACTCCTTCTATATCTCTCAACTATTATATAACATATCATCCTCTAATTTTTTAAATGAAAAGATGTCATTATTGATTCTTTTTATTTGTACTAAAGGAAAATACATAGTTAAAAAAAGTTCTAACAAGGCCATTCTAAGTGGTAATAGATTCAAGAGGCAAATATTTCTACCACGATTTAGCTTTGTCCCTCAATGTAAATGGAATAACCTTAACTAAATAGCATCCTCAAAAGCTCCATTAATATTGAAATTATACCAAATCTCTAAAAAGTTAGTAATGTGTGCATTGGAATTCTTATTCAGTAATTCATTAAACTGCACAAGTTGTTAAACCTTCTGAATCATGTTAGGCTCGATCTTAAAGTTATTAGCATTCAATCTTGGGGCCTAGTAATGTTAGATTCTATCCCCATAAATGACGGTTTAGTATAATCCCCATAGTATATTGTCTTGCCTTTACTTCCATTATGTTTGGTAGTTCAAACTTTAGAACTTTTAGTTGCCTTTGAACTCTTAGGTTTCTCTCCCTTAAATTCTAAACTAAGTACCATCCTTTAATTTTTGGATGTAGCTCAAGTAATACCCTAGGACTACTCAAAATTAAGAAAGAAAGTCCTAAAATAAATAAATATAAAGAGAAAATAAAATCAATTAGATTAATAAATATAAAAGTGTTCTTAAGATCTTAGTCTCCAATAACTGCATCAAAAACTTGATTGTGTATGTGTCAAACTGATACTAAAGATCACAAGAAAAGTGAACCTTTCCTTTTTATAGTCTAGTCTAGTGAATATGAGTATTGTTCTTATGAGAACTACAAGTACTAATACTATCTTTCTATTATCTAATCTACCAAAATAAATTATTGATTTTAAAAGATAATTAACTAGATTAAAATTAATAATCTAAAATAATAAGCCAAAGAAATAAATAAGACTCAAACAACTAATTTTTAAATAAGATCCAAATTTAGAATGTCCTTGGAACCTTTCTCTGATTAAATTTATCTTATTTTTTGGATTAGTATATATTCCAAAGTTATACCATATTCTTTCTTAAGGCACAAGCTCATATCTTTAAGTTGAATGAATGAAATCTCTTTCTAACTAAAATATCTAAGAATGCATTAACTTGTTATATGAATTCTTTTGTAAATTTTGACTTTGACTAAAAAGTTTATCTGTTCTTATCTATAAGATTCCATATAACTCTTATTATTCATACCACAATCTATTAGTACATATAATGCTCAATCCTTATATATGAAATATAAAATTGAATCAAGATGGTAGCAAATTGTAATTAAATACAGGAAGTATTCATGTTAGGACCGATTTCCGGAACCCAACCCTTGAATACCATAATACTGACCCAATCCTTGTAATCTCTTTAACCAACATCGAGTTCTTGCTCTGATATCACAAATGTTGGACCTCACTTACGGAGCCCAACTTCGGATGTCTTAAACCTTGATCATCATCGGTTCATTCTCATTCTTATAAAATCCCAATAAATTTACTCACAAATTGTTCAATGGCGTGCCCGTACAAATTAGTCACCATGCTTGAACTCAAATTTTCCTGCTTGTGAGCATAATTTGGAAACCTTAAAACAAGAATTTCAATTTGACTTCTTCAAAGAAATCATAGCTTTAAGTCTTTAATTTGCTTTGAAGCAAGAATCACCTCAATCGGAGTTCTACAACTCAAGATATGCTTAAAATTTCAAAGCGTGTTTATACCTCAATCATGCTCTGTAAACTGACCTCTCACTTTCTTAAGATCAAACTTTTTCAAATCAAATACAAAAGCTACCAAATTTCATGGAGAGATAAATAAATGTCTTAAGAATTCATCGCTTCAAGAATCACTTCATTTGGAAGTAGGATGAGCGAGTTATGACCGAAAGAACCTAACATGTTCATAACCTCAATCAAGCAGTAATATGTCTTGGCGCGATTGTCATAACTTCTACCAAAAATGTTGGATTAGTTTCTTTCTTAGACCATTAGAAAGTAGACTTCTAGATATATAACTTTTGTGAAGACCAAAAAAGTCAGATTCTGTCTCTAAAATGGTCAAAATTCGCGATTTCCTCAAGGTGACCCGTGAGTGTCCGTTACACGGACACACATGTCGGTTTAACGGACACTGTCGGGCCAAAATGCCCTTTTTCACCCGAGAGAGTCAGTTAAACGGACATTGATGCATGAGGTCCTTTTTGACCTGTGACTTTCTGTTAAATAGACATGCGTGTCCGTTTAATGGACATGGGGGTTTCCAAAACCCCTCCAAACCTTCTCCAATGCTTCCTACATCCAATCTAACATCATATACACTTATAATCTTGCAAAACTCACTTATCCCAATGCGAAAACACTTCATAACAACTCAAACATCATATTTATGTCATCAAACTCTCAATTCTTAATTCATTTGGTCCATCAAAACCACAATTCCCATCAATAACCATAGCTGTCATACACACAAAATCCTAAGTAGCATCCCAACTTGTAACAATCATATCTCTTCATTCCGATGTCCAAAAATTAC
>JANIJH010000008.1:24883158-24905988 GCA_024520975.1 Erythroxylum areolatum
CGACCGACCCCTCTTCCTTCATTTGGCCATAACGTTTTAGTCCGACCTCCGATTAAGCTGATTTTCGAAGCGTTGGACTCCTAAGAAAATTTTCTATCTTTTTATACCTGATTGATTAGTATTGCTTTTAAATTGTAAAAATTGGTTTGGAACAAAGTGTGATGGTCGATTGATAAAGTCTGAATATACTTCACTTATTTTGAAATATCTTGAGCTATAGAGCTCTGATTGAGGCAATTCTTGTTTTAAATTAAACTAGAGACCTAGATCTACAAGTTTTATGAAGAAGCCGAGCTGTAATTCAACCTATAAGATTTTCAAATTCTGGCATGAAGTCGGTAGAGTGTTCAGTTTGACTGTTTTCCTTATATAGTATTTTGGCCATAACTTTTTCATTTCTAATCCAAATTGAGCGTTTTCAGTGACGTTAGAATCGTTAGATTATGAGGAACAAATGTCCTTAAGAATCCGATCCAAAATTCCTATTGCATGTCCCCCAAAATGAGGTCGGTATGTTGTCGGTTTTGGGTCCTCTATGCTTATGTGTGCTTGTGTGTTTCCGAATGTTGGGCCTCGGAGACGGGATCCAACACAAATCTTAAGATTTTTATATGTATTATGACAATGTATGATAACACATATTATCGAGGATAAATGATGATCATCTTTATCGATGAACCATCATATTATCTTAATATATCAAAATGTATAAATGTACATGGAGCAAACATAACGATCTCCTAACTACTAGTGTTTAAGGACGTCAAAACACTCATATTGTATACTTGTGTCATAAACACAAGTGAGCGAAGTCCTTTAGTTAAAGGATCGACTAACATTTCCTCAGTCCTTAGATGCTTCAAACCTTAATGCCACCTTTTTCTATCAACACCTTTATGATCAAATAATTGACTTTTAAATGCTAAGACCTTGTGATATTCTTTGTTGTTTTTAAACAACATAGCAAGAAGATTACCACAATACAAATTAATGGGTCTAGCCATTTAATCAACCACGGACAACTCAGAAATCAAGTTTCTGAGTTAAACCGTATATGAAGCAACCCTATAGTGTGCACTCTATATGCATTATCGAGGAAGTCACACATGTCTACTTGACACTCTTCCACGACATTGTACCATCTGTAAACTTAAAACATACAACCTTAAGTGAACTTTCGATCATCCAAACATATAGCTAAATTTGAATCTGAATTCCTTATAAGGTTTAGTCTGTTGACTGTGTTATATGTCAACATATAATCCTTAGTTCCTTTAAGGATCTCAACACTCGCCAGAATGCATTCCAATGGTCTACACCTGGATTAACTAGATATTGACTAAACAGTCACATAGTAAATGCAATGTCCTGCCTAGTACATAGCCAAGCATACATCAGGCTATCAATCGTGCTAGTATATGGAACATTCCTCATAACTTCTCTCTTTACTTTATTCTTTGGATACTGTGCCAAAGATTATCTCTCACTATGAGAGATAGGTGCTACGACAGGTTTACTGTTAATCGTATTAAACCTTTGTAACACATACTCAATGTATACACTCTATGAGAAGCTTGATGTGTGTTGAGATCTGTCCTGGTAAATATGAATACTTAGGACAAAACATGCTACACCAAGGTCCTTCACGTCAAATTTCTTGATCAAAAGTTGCTTAACTTTATACAACATGATCAAGTAATTGACTTGAGCAATATATCATCCACATGTAGTAATATGAAGATAATTTTGCCCTTGACCTTATAATACAAGCATCTTTTAACTTTATTTTCCATAAAGCTGAAAGAGGTCATAACCTCGTTAACTTTAAGGTATCACTTTTGGAAGGTTTAATTTAAATCTTATATTGATTTGCATAACATGCAAACCATGTCAGTTCCATTTGGATCCTAAAACCATTTAAGCTATACCATATAGTCCTCTTCATAAAAGTCTTTACTCAAGAAAGCAGTTTTGATAGCCATATGATATAACTCTATATTATCATGAGCTATAATTGCCTTAATCACTCAAAATGTATCCTACGAGGATATGAGAGAAAAGGTAACAGCCTTTCTCCCTAAGTGAACCATTAGGCAACTGAGCCAGCCTATAAATTGCTGAACTTTATCCCAAGATCCTTTAGGTCTTGAACTTCATTTATAACTGACAAGTTTACAGTTCCACTGCAAATCAACTAGCTCCCAAACCTTACTATGCTTTATGGATTTCATCTCGTCATTCATTGCATCCCACCACACATCTGCATTTGGTCCAGAAACAACTTCTATAAAAGTAATTGGATTCGAAACATGTCCAATATCATAGTCATGTACACCTGATAGACCATGTAATCAGATGAGATAGCAGGTCGTCTCACTTTGGTAGATTTACCTAATTGCATTAGATCTTGTACCCCCAGGAACCACTATGTGTATAGGTATGGAATCATGTTCCTATACAGGCACCATACAAAGACATAGATCTACCGGATCTAACTGTATGAGTAGTGGGTACATGATAACTGTAGTATCTGCCCTGCTATCATCCGAAGGGTCAAAGGGCCTACCATCATTATAGACATCATCTTCTAGAAACTTAGCTGTTCGTGATTCTACTACTCTAGTCCTACGTTCTATACAGTAAAAGTTATAGCCTTAGAATGGTCGAGATATCTTACTAAATAGCAATGAGTAGAATGAGCATGCAATATTTCTTTATAAGGATTATACTATCTCAGTAGGGCAGACCTATACACGAATGTGTGCAAGGCTGAGTTTTCAAACTTCTAGGTAGAATAGACCTATTCTGCATCGACTTCTTCAAGTCTTTTAGGATACAGTTATGCCTTTCGACAACACACTATTTTGCTCAGAACTACTCGGCATAGTGAATTAAGTCACTATCCAATTGATTCCAAATATTTGGAAAACAAACCTTTTAAAGTCCTGAAACACAATATTTGCCATGATATTCTCCTCCATGGTCAAATATAACCATCTTGATGAATTTTCCCAATTAGTTCTCAACCTTCAGTCTTTAAGAAAGAACACATAATTATAATGGGAATAATCATCAACAAATGTTAGAATACATTTAGAATTGCACAATGCAACTATATAAGGTCTACAGATATCTTTATATATCAGACTCAATAATTCAAAAGCATGAGTTGACCTCAATATCCTTATTAGTCAACTTACCCTTGCAATAGTCAATTTATGTTCCCAGATCATCATAATCTAGAATTGAGAAATACTTTCCTTGATCAATTTTTCAACCCTAGCTCTGGAAATATGGCTTAAACTTTTGTGTCACATCATGTATGACTTCTCATTTATCAGGGTTCTATATTTCATAACTTGTTTGGCAAGATACGAAGAAGCATATATCTAATTCAGGGTAAGACACATTCTATACAAACCATATGACAAGAAAGTTAAACCATCATGCTTTGCATTAAACCACAATTGTACAACAGAAGCATTAAATACAAAAAATTAACCCTCTTTGTACAAAATTGATTAAAAGATCACATATAAAATGTGTCGTGTAAAACCTAAATGAACCTTACTACAAGGTTCAGTACATACATTCCCCATAGATATTTAGATTTATCCTGGACATGAACCCCTGCATCGTGGAAGCACCTTGATCATATGCTCTACTATATAGCCACCAAATACTTAATGTGATTATCGCAAATTAGATTCATAAATTAATAAATCAAGGAGTTACCTATTGGTCATAGTCTTTCCTTTTAGGCCTTATAATTTTGGGTTCTTTATGTTATGCGAGCTTTTACTAGCACTGGTTTGACCAATATCAACATATGGAGAAGATTTGAACTTTCTACCTTTAAACTTAATGGGCTTCATCTTTACCTTCCTTTTAGTTGCTGCGAAGGCTGTAGGAGTAGCAAACTTGAGTTTCTCCTCCTCAGCAACGCAATGGGCTATCAAAGTGTTGAAGTCCCATTCCTCATCCAGCGAGTAATATGTCATTACCAGATTACTAAACTTTGGAGGGAGTATATTTAGAGTCTGGTTAACAATGAAGATATTAGGAAGAGGAATGTTTAGCATCTTCAATTTACTGTGAAGATTAATCATTCTTAATATATACTCCATTACTCCCTTTCTCCTGTATACCTTATGAAGAATAATTCTTTCCTCAAGGCACTTATCTCAACATTAGGTAAGACTATGTACCTTTGGGAGACATTTCCAACAAATTTCTTTGCTATGTCTGTTTCCGAAAATCCACTAAGTAGATGGTCAGGTATGGATCTCTTAATGGTCACGAGACATAATCTGTTAGACCGATCTTAGGCTTCATAGGTTGCTTTAAGAAATCTCGAGCTCTTGGATGTAGGTAGAGATGGCCTATTCGTCTGTATGGTCATATCAACCTCAGCTTTCTCCATAGCATTCGATACATCCTCTGTCCAATTCTTTATATTGAAACTAGTCAAGGTTTCAATGGTGGCACTGATTTTGTTGATTGAAAAGGTGACTGTAAAATAACATTGGTTAGATCAGCATAAATTTAGGACAACAGTGATACTCAAAGCCATTAAATAGTATCTTTACTGAAAATCCGGTCACATATATTTTGAAACACCTGTGGGCTGAATAAATAATATATGCAACTAGACCTCCACATAAAAACGATTAGAGTACAAACCATCAACTCTCATGAGACTACCACCTGTGGACGAATAGATTGTTCAAGCAACGACTTTCCTCTATCCAATGCCTTTATGCACATCTCAAAATCTCATGTAAGGCTAACACTTGTGGGCAGAATAACCAAACATGAGACTAGAGACATCCCCTTAACTTGTAAGCAGAACAATTCAAAATATTGATTCAAAAAGCTACTATGGTGACTACATTCTCATCAGCACTCTAAAAGTTAACAAACACAAGAGATACATCTTTATGTTATCCTTACATTCTTTATAGGCATGTGGTATGTGACAATGTAACATCAATAAATGCAAAAATCTAAATGCACAGTCCCATTGTCACACACTCGTGCTGAAGACATTCTCTGAAATTTTCATTTGAGACTTTCACAAAGGAAAATTTTCAGTAGAGCAACTATCATGTATCACTGGACACGGAACCGACCACCCGAGACACGATAACCTAATGTATCTCCTTTATGGCAAGTTCATTATACAAAAATTCACTCAAAAATGACTTCAAAATGTCTCAATTCTTTTTCTAAGTAACTATTATTTGATCCCGAACACAAAACATGAGACCCGAGATACGAAAACTTAAAGTATCTCCTCATGTGCATAAAAATTTACTTGAAATTGGATTCAAAATGCCTTAATTCATTCTTTTAAAGTTAAACATTAATTTATTACTAATGTAATAAATCTAGATTAAGGAAAATTTTCACTATATGAATTTCCTAGACCTAAAAACTGATCCAAAACACTTTAGGGCATCCCTTACGGGAAATCTAAATTTTTTTTCGAATTTACTATAGCTGCTATATGACATCAGTAGTGCGTTAGCACTCTGATACCACATGTAATACATAACGGTACCTTATTTTTACGTATTATGGATCGAACGTAAAAGAGAAACAAACGAAGAAATGCAGAAAATACCATATTTCAGTCTCTATAACTTCAAACGAGCTTCCCACAGTCAAAACGAGCACGAATCCACCGTCGTCTTCATAGGAACTGCTCTCTAGGACGCCGGTAAGGTTTTTCTACAGCTTTCTCAAAACATGAAGCTCTCTTAATAGATTAGAGAATCCTTATACTTACGATTAATATAAGCAACTATAAGAGACTTTAGCCTTTATATATAACTTCTATATCGAGTTTTCCCATCACAAGTCCGATATAGATCCGGTCTACACTGATTGGGATCTATTTTTCACACGAACTTCGATCCATCGATTTAGATCATTTATTGAGCCAATTTATTCGATAAGTTATTAAAAATTTTGAAAAATACAACTAATAGTTATCCAACTTTACGAGATAAAACAAAATTGTCCAACATTTTACTCATCAAATTATACTGTTAACTATTTACAAATAAATCACGCAATAAGTGCATGAGTTTCGTTTGCTAGAAATCTGCTTTGAGTTTTCTTCTTAAAAACTCATCTTGAATATTTAAAAGGCTGGAATTTGTGTGTTTTTGAAGCTTGTTTGTTGGTAGGTTTAAGAATGGAGAGGGATTAATGGGTCAAGCTGAGATTGATGTCGAGGCAATTTGAATTTCGTCCGATTACAAGTTGCTTGAAATTCTATTTTGATCCGACTTCGGTTGAGCAAAATTTAAATTATGATTCTGACAAATCTTATGATGGCTGAACCGGACCGTTACTATTCCTAATATCATTTAAATGGTAATAAAAACAAAAATAATATCCAAAGCAAACCCAAAGAGTATATTCGAAATTTCCGTGCGTAATCTTTTTTATTTTTAATGTTTCTGAATTCTGACCAAAATATTCTTCGAAAAGCATTCCACTTTCTCTCGCTAATTAACGAAACGAGTGAAAGCAATCGGAGGCACAAAAGAGAGAATGAAGTTCTCGAAGAGCCTCAACGGATTGGTGGAGGCGACGTTGCCGGAGTGGAGAGACAAGTTCTTGTCCTACAAGGATCTGAAGAAACAATTGAAATTAATTTACCCTAAGGAAGGTGCTAAACGTCCCAGATTGGACGGCCGTGATTACCCACAGGTAGTGAATGATTTTGTTAGGCTTTTGGAAAACGAATTGGACAAGTTCAATTCTTTTATCATTGATAAAGAAGAAGACTCCGTTATTAAATGGAAGGTAATCTTCTTTCTCTTCTTCTTTCCTTTTTTGTCTATGATAGTTTGATGATGTATTTAATTGTTGAGAGGTTGAGGGTCGGTGTCCAAAAGGAGAGAATTGCTTGTAATTGCTTGCTCTTTTTGTTGACTGATAGGGGAATTGTATTTGTTGAATTTGGAGGAGGAACGGTGATTGTAGTTTTCACATGTTAATTAATGTCACCTTAGTTCTAGTATGTCGTTGTTTGCAGTGAACAAATAAGGCATCCTTTTCATATGTCTTCACTAGTGTATTTTGTATTCCATGGTACGTGTTTGGTAGCAATTTTTTTCCCCAGAAGTGCTGTAAATTTGTTATTGTTGTCTGTACCACTAATTATAATTAGTGTCACACCTGCACATTGTTTCACTTTATTTGACTGCAGGAATTGCAAGATAGGGTAGCAAATGCCAAGGATTCAGATGAACTGATGACAGTAGGTAGGGAGATTGTGGACTTCCACGGAGAGATGGTCTTGTTAGAAAATTACAGCGCCTTTAACTACACAGGTAGTTGCCTCTTCATTGCAATTGGGTCAGATCAAATGTTATTTATGGATCAAACAAACATTAATGCAGGGTGGAATTGGTTAGATAGTTTATGTGTAACTAAATGGTTTTCATTTTCCCAGTCCTTTCAAAGTCACCTGGTTTCCATCATTATTTTAGAATAAGGGGCCTATACGCAACCAGATGGAAACTAAAATCAAAAAAGAAACTCCAACTGGTATTTTGGTTGTGTTGGAATTGTACGCTTTGCTTCCATATGTGCTTTGTGAAAGCTTATAATAGTTGTGAGTTGTTATGGCATGTGGTTGGCTTGATACAATTAGAGTGTGAGCTGGAAGGTATCTCATCGCACAAGCTTGGACGTGACTCTCTGTCATGATGTTACTTATCTAAGATGATAATATCAAATGGGCAAATGATAAGAAGCTTGTCACTGGATGAATGCTTTGTCTTGAATGTGTGGTTTTCACTTAATGAGATGTTCAAAGTTCTGACAATTTCTCACGAACTTTTGTATTCCTTTACAGGGTTGGTGAAGATACTGAAGAAATATGACAAGCGAAGCGGCGATTTAGTTCGCTTGCCTTTCATCCAAAAGATTATGCAGCAGCCATTCTTCTCTACTCATGTGCTTAACAAGCTTGTAAAGGAGTGTGAATCCACACTCGAGAGACTTTTCTCAAGTAACCAACCATTAGCTTTGCCAGAAGGAACTGTCGCTACAGCAGGCTATGACTCTGAAGTTTCTATGGATGGTACAGGGAGCATTCTCAAAGTTCCTGAAGAACTCATAGAGATTGAGAATATGGAGAGCATTTACATGAAGCAAACTTTATCAGCATTACGGGTCCTAAAGGAGGTTCGAAGTGGAAGCTCAACTGTGAACATGTTTTCTTTGCCCCCTTTGCAAACTAATGCCTTAAGAGGAGAACTGGAAGAAAGCACCGTCGTCGAGCAAGTCGCGAAACAGTAATTTTTTTCTTGACTGCTGTTTTCTGATAGAATAAACTGAGATAGTCCAACTTTCTTTTGTTAGTTTTCGTGGGGATACTTAGATATGTAATTGAAGTCCTTTTACTATGCTGTTGCTCAACATTTTCAATTTGACAAGAAATTGAAGATGCTGAAATTATTGTAAATAGTATAAGTTAACTAAAAATTTTCATGCCGTGATGTAGTTTTCAGTTTCAGTAGTATGCTAGGATTTTGTATTGAATGTATTTAGGGTGACAAGTAATATGGAACATATATATGTAGTAAAACATATGGATTTGCAGAATTCACACCTCGATCGGATTTGCTAAACATGTGAAAAATGCTACTCACTCCATCACCAGGTGTAATGATTGATCAGACAAACGGATGGGCATCTCGAATACACAAATTCTATTAAGTTAATGTGGCTTTCGTTTGACGACTACCTTGAGGACCAGTTATCGGCAAGTTCTTGGAGCTTGAGTCAAGATCTCATGCTGTTATAGTGTTAGTAGGGGAAATAATCAGTTATACAATTTATATACTTCTTGGACTCCAAATGTGATGAAGGTGCAACTGTACGGTAGAGAACTGCTTTTTCTGATAATACAGAGCTATAACAGCATTTACTACGCAGTATTATACACACATTCATCCCACAAGGCGGTACTACTCGTCAAATGTGCTCATAAAACCACCAATAAAGCCTGCTCCGTTGCAGTTCCCGCACAACATATCCTTTTTGCCTCTGAAAGATATTCCCTAGTTATTAATTTATACGATCTAAACTAAGGTAGGAGAAAGACAAAAAGTCAGTTTGGGAGTTTTGTGTAATAAATTAAGAAATTTAATTATGAGGCTATCATGTGGTTACCCGCAAAGCCAACAGGAATCACCGGCTTTGAATAGACCATTGAAGAGATCAACAGAATTCAGTCCACTACCTTTGCATTGTGAGCACAAAACTGCACCTGCAAAAATGAAGTTTAATAAACTTTATTCTCGCACATCAAAGTAAGCGGAATAGTAAGGAAAAGAACCAAGTTATAGAGTTGCATAAATTTTTCCTTAAAAGCTCTGGATGACCCCGAACCTTCTGCTTTCACTAAGGCATCCAGAAAGAGGTAGTAATTTATCACAAGGTTTGCTTCATTCAAGTCGTAGCAGAAAAAGTTACTATACTACGCTACACTGCTAGTGGAGATTGATGATAAGAGGGGAAGTTTGAGCACTTGAACTATGTGATTAGGATCCTAAATCTACAACGTAAGATGAAAACGGAAAAAGGGGTTTGGTTCACAGGCATGCAAAGTTAGTTGGCTTACCATTACCATCACAATCTGCACATATCACACTCTTCCGTTTCGGGTTAGAATCACTTGGTGCAGCTGCAGCCTATTATCAGAAACTCAAAACATTCAACTAAACTTACGCAAGGATTCAGGAAGGGTACAGAGTCAAAAATTTCACCTTAGTTTTCACAAGATAACGTTGTGTAACTGTGACAGATGATTTGTGAAACCCAAGAATCTCCGGCCGCCCTCCATTAGTCCCTGTACAGCAATTTCCACGAGGAGTGAAAATTTGATTCGAGTTAGCTGTAGGCTGCAGTGGAAGAACAAGGGTGAAGGCGGTAGCAAAGGCCATTCAGGGAAGGTTTTGTTCTTCTGGGACGGAGACTATTTTCGTTTAATAGTCTACGGCGGTGTGAACTCTTTCGTTTAATACAAATTTCTTCTTCCTTTTTATTTCTTTCAGTAATTCATTTGATCACAAAAGGATAATTGTAGTTGTAAGCTTATCAATAAACAAAAGAGCATACTTATCACTTCCACCGCGGGCCACTCTGACTCACCAGTCAGAGAAACAAAATTATAACAGAAGAAATATTGACAAAAAAGCAAGGGCATTTTGGTCAAACATCTCTCTTATTATATACAAACCCTAGCACGCTCTCTTTGTCTATCGTTCTGTTCTGTGGTCTTGGGTCTCTCAAATCTGTTTCCTCAAATCTCTTTTTAAGGTCTCTAACCGTTTCCCTTTGCAGCCTCTTTAAACCCAAACCCCAACCCTATCACTCATTTCCATCTTCCCACTGTCTCAGGTATCTTCTTCTCTTCCAGTTTCGCTCTTTTTCGTTATTAGTTTCTGCTTGAATGCTAGTGGATATGTGTTTTAAACCCTAATCTTTAGCTTTTCTAAACTCTAATTCGGATCAAAATTTATGTATACTTATTTACTGTTTCTGCCGATTATTGCCTTCGTTTATTTGGCAAAATCTAAATTGAGATCTGTGGGATTAGGTAATACAACATGGGAGAGACAAGAGACAACGATGCGTACGAGGAGGAGCTTCTCGACTACGAGGAAGAAGAAGAAAAAGCCCCCGATTCTGTTGCTGCTAAAGTCAATGGCGAAGCCGCCAAGAAGTTAGTTGTCTACACCTATTTAACCTTTCTTTTCTTTTCTTTTTGTATTTAACACTTTGCTTGATCTGGTAGGTGTATCTAACCAATGTATTGAACTTTGAAAATTTGCTTGTACACTTAAGCTAAATTGAGAACGTGAACTAGTTTAACTGGGTCCTTGTAGGTTTGTGCCTGCTCCTGCAAAGGAGATCCCTAAGATTTAGTCTTCTTTTGTATCTGAATTATTTGGACTCTGATAAAGCTGGAATTTTTCTGTTGTGTTAGTTGACTGATATTTTGGGTTTTGGTTTGGCTTGCATACATTTTTTGCTTTAGCATGTTACTTTACTACTACTTCTTTAAGGAACATGTTTTACTTAACTTCAGCTTTAACTCAAGGTTATTCATGTAAAAGTCTGTGCTTTGGTATGCAGGGGCTATGTCGGTATTCACAGTTCCGGATTCAGAGACTTCTTGCTGAAGCCAGAGCTTCTTCGTGCCATCGTGGACTCTGGGTTTGAGCATCCTTCCGAAGGCAAGCACCTGGTCTTACCTTTTGATAATATGTGTTTCTTAGTTTTGAGGAAACTTTCAAATTAGCTTGGGCACTGTGTTTTAAGTGTGTTTTGTGGTCTTGTCATTTGATAACATGTATTTTGTAGTTTGTTGATTAACATATGTGTTTCTGTTTCGAGGAAACTTTGGGATTAGCTTGGGCACTGGTTTAAGTGTGTTTTTCTGGACCTCCATCTTGAGATTGGATGTTTGTGTATGTTTTATTGATGAACTTTGTTACACACTTCTGCAAAACTGTGTTGAGAAGAACATGTTTACTGGCTATACTATATTGGTGTCATGTTCTATTTTTTCATTTATGACAACAAATTTGATTGATTCAGACTCTTCTTGTTTAATGAGTTGAACCAAAAGATAGGATTTCAGTTATGTCTTCCAGTATGTATTTCTACAGTGTTTTGCCATTTTGCGTTGTTAGTAATTTTTGCATGATTTTATTTCCTGGATACTTGAAATCTCCTTCTTTTTTCTTCTAGGTAACATATTCAACTCTTCATTTTGGAGCAGTATTATCGTTTGGTAAACATTTCCATTAAAGGATCAGGGGGTTATGTTTTACTTACCAAGGGTTCCTTCGGTACAATTTTGTTTGGTTCTTCGTCAGTTCAACATGAATGCATCCCTCAAGCTATCTTGGGCATGGATGTGATCTGCCAAGCTAAATCTGGTATGGGGAAGACTGCAGTTTTTGTTCTATCAAGTCTTCAACAAATTGAGCCAACTTCTGGCCAAGTTATTGCCCTTGTCCTATGCCATACGAGGGAGTTGGCATACCAGGTAGGATCAACTTCTACTAATATTTGCATTTTCTATGGAGATTGGTGGAAATAATTTATACATCTTTCCTCATTTATGATTATTTTGTATTGTAGATATGTCATGAGTTCGAGAGGTTTAGTACTTATTTGCCAGATATCAAGGTTGCTGTCTTCTATGGTGGTGTCAACATCAAAATTCACAAGGATTTGCTAAAAAATGAATGCCCACATATTGTTGTTGGGACACCTGGAAGAATACTTGCATTGGCCAGAGATAAGGACCTGTCTTTGAAAAATGTGAGACATTTTATCCTTGATGAATGTGATAAGATGCTTGAATCACTTGGTAAGTGGTGAAATACTTTATGTTCTGAATGGATAGTTGTGCTTCCCAATGTCTTAGGTCATTTGATTCTTAGAACAATTCCTATCTGTTTTGCAGATATGAGGAGAGATGTGCAGGAGATTTTCAAAATGACTCCTCATGATAAGCAAGTCATGATGTTTTCTGCTACCCTCAGCAAAGAAATTCGCCCAGTTTGCAAGAAATTTATGCAAGATGTAATGTCCCATGGCCAGATCTACTTGAATTTAGAAGTCTATCTTTTTATTAATGCCAGTATCTGTGAGAGTCCTGTAGATAGTTATAATCAAAATTCCATCAGAAGTGGCTTTATCCAGTCAATTAAGGGAAGGATTGCTTGATCGGGGAGGGCGAAGGAAGCTGAGTACATAATATATGGAGGGCTTCAGGGTGAATTTTATTTTCTATTTTGCTGTCTTACTTTTACTTTTAACCTTTGGGGTCTTTCCTTTTATGTACTGTGTAGACCTGTAGTTGGCTATTTAGATGATTGAGAGGTGTAGATGGGGAGAAATTGTGGGAGAAAAGACGAGGGGAGGGCTCCATTCCATTTAATGCAATCTCAGTTGCAGTGATAAACCTGTTGAGCAATATCAGCAATTGCATGCTGTGACTAAAATTTGCATCTGCAAGGAGACACTTCAGATGGACCAGAATCTGATCCAAGAGATGTGAATCAATCATTGATTTCCTTGTGGATTGCATTAGCTTGAGGAAGGCTCCTAATATGATTTACTATGACATTTGTTCATTTCAGCCTATGGAAATTTATGTCGACGACGAGGCAAAGTTGACTCTTCATGGCCTCGTGCAGGTATATTTCTCATTGTTGAATGCCATTTTACCATATATCATTAGTGTTTGCTATCTCAGCTTAAGCGTTGAAAATTGCAGCACTACATCAAATTGACTGAGCTGGAGAAAAACCGGAAGTTGAATGATCTCCTTGATGCGCTGGACTTCAATCAAGTTGTTATATTTGTCAAAAGTGTGAGCAGGGCAGCGGAACTGAACAAGTTGCTTGTGGAGTGCAATTTCCCCTCAATATGCATTCATTCTGGCATGTCTCAGGAAGAAAGGTTTATATATCATTTCTGTTGGTCTAATTCATATTTCATGCTTTAAATTAATTACTTCTTTTTCTTCATTGTTTTATTATTTGTTCCTTGTTTTGTTAATACATTTGAGGGTGAAACTGTCTGTAGAAATAATTGTTTTCATGTTGATTATACTTGGATTTTTAAATAATGAAGTAAAGACCAGTTGTTTGTTTGTTTGCAATTTTTGGGGGGTTTGAACTCATTATGTGGTGAATGGTATATTGTCCCACTTAAAGTTATACGGAGTTGTTAGTGATATTAGTTTTACTAGTTGCAAAGATTCACTTAAAATTGCTGGTGTGGTTGCTTATCTGCACACTAATACAGAGAGCTTTGGCAGTGCTTATTTCCAACTGCTAGTCAATGATATGTTCCTGACCATAAACATGTAGCCATTTCTTCCTGGGCCTGGAAAATAGTCATTTGTAATGATCAACTTATTTTTCATCTATCTTGTACATTTCCCTACGCCTTTTTTTTTCCCCTGTAATCCTTTATGGTAGCTTTATGTGGATATGATTGGCCCCCCTCTTATGCAATTTCTATATAATGCATTGGTACTTCATCAGGATGGCGATTGCTTGTTAACTGGTTTGTCTAAATGTTGTAAGCATGTATTTGGACTTGGGACTGAGGGGGTCTTTGTATGTCTTTTGGTATTTGGGATCTTTTTTGAGCTCTAATGATATCTAGTGCACTGTATCAAATCGTTTCATATGTACTTTATGATTCACTCTCCTTTTCAACCCATCAAGTGAAATTGTTGTGAAATAAATTTATCTTGTGTGCAGGTTGATGCGCTACAAGGGTTTCAAGGAGGGGCACAAAAGGATTCTAGTGGCAACAGACTTGGTTGGCAGGGGAATTGATATTGAACGGGTCAACATTGTTATCAACTATGATATGCCAGACTCTGCTGACACTTATCTTCACAGGGTGGGTTGTATGTACATTGTTTAGTCCTATTAATTCCTGTCATGGTAATTTTGTTTGACTGGAGTTACTTCTTGTGTCATGGACAGGTTGGCAGAGCTGGTAGGTTTGGCACAAAAGGACTTGCAATCACATTTGTTTCATCTGCTTCCGATTCTGATGTTCTTAATCAGGTAAGGCTTTTTTTTTTCCTTTAGTGGTGGACTACCTCGTCTCTTATATTTTGGTAGTTTCATAAAAGGTTGATGGTCTGCAGGTTCAGGAGAGGTTCGAGGTGGATATTAAAGAACTACCTGAGCAGATTGACACATCTACATACAGTAAGTGTCCAGCGCACATGTTTGTCTTTTGAAGTGTTTAGTGTTGTGTCTACATTAGTACCTGCTCACTTTCTCCACAGCCACTTGTCCTTCATCCTTTTTCGTTTTCTTCATCCATTGGGTCCGAATAGGATCTCTTGTACTGATGTTTTCCTAATGTTTGAATGTAGTGCCAGCATAAAGGAAGCTATTTGGCAGCTCTTTGGGGGCGAAAGAGTACTCATTGGTGCCGGTCGCCCTGTTTATGTACTTCTTTAAGACTATATGTAATGGATATTGGTGGCCTTGACCTTTGAGAGGCAAATGCTCTACACTGTGGGTACACACGACTTCATGGGTTATGTTGTAGGCTTGTAGCCTATGAGATTGTAGGGGGCCTGTGCATGTGGACTTGGGTTGGGTTGCCTTTTAGAGAGGTCCCTGTGATAATTATCAATTTTCGAGATTAACGTATTTAGTTCTGCAGAGATGGCCATAGCATCTTATATCCTAGGTTGTATCAATCGTCTGAGATTTTAAAAATTCGGGGCGCTAAGTCTAGTTTTATTTAACGGCTGTTAAGGCCAGTTTACCTGTGCATGGTTGCTTAGTAACTGGGAGTTCCTGCCTTTGGGTGTATTATTTGGTTGTGACGTGTATAGCCTTTGACATGCCAATTTTAGGTTTTGACGATTAGAAAGTACTAATAAAAAAAGGACGAGAGAGAGTGAAAGAAGTGAAGAAATATTAGTTAAATGTTAGATTCAAAAATCTACTCAAAAGTCCAGCAAGATTGGATTGGGGATTCAAGTCTCTGTCGGCTTGGCAATCAACCTGAGCAATGGATGCTTCGCAATCTTTGAAATAATTTTAACGTGGGGCAGTGAACAGCCCTTACCCAAGCATGGGCAATTGTGCATTATTGTTTCCTACAATTATTTATAGGAAGTAGAACAGCAAATTCCACTTTGTCCACCGTTAGAACAGTACTACACGCGGGAGGATATGAACCACAGTATCTTGTCCCTGCATTTATAAGCAGAAAAAGTATGGTAAGATCAACGTGATCTCAAAATCGTGTTCCCAATCTTCACCATCATCGGACTCGATGAATCACCATTGGCTTCTTGAATCTGCACAGGACCTGCTATTCGGGATTTTGATAGTTAGTGTTGCTGGCTACAATCTTGGAGGCATAGCAGATGGCAGACAAACCTAGTTACCTTGACGCGAGGGATTTCGGTGCAGTTGGTGATGCTTTTACTGATGATATTTTCTTTGTTCTGTAGCTTCTACACATTCTTTGTTCACGTACACGCAGAGGAGGTAATAGGTAATTTCAATAATATTTTCTTTATTTAACGAGCTAGTTTGTTGGGATAATATGGATTTTCTTATACATATATGTGTTTATATATATATATATATATGCATAGCAGGCTTTTCAAATCGCTGGGGAAGCTGTTCGTAGAGCCAGCCGTGCCGGCCCCTGCCGAGGGCCTGGATTTATAGGGCCCATTTAAATTAAGAAATTATATATATATATATATATGTATGCATATAAGGCTTTTCAAATAGCTTGGGAAGCTGTTCGTAGAGCCAGCAGTGCCGGCCCATGCCGAGGGCCTGGATTTATAGGGCCCATTTAAATTAAGAAATTTATTTATTAAAAGAGTTAAATTTTAAAAATTAATAAATCTATTCATTGAGGGAGGGTAGCAATTGAAATTTCAATAAATTTGCTTCAATATATTTATCTTTTAGAAATTGAAAAGAAAAAATTTGTGGTTAAATTTTTTATTTTGAATTTGAAGTTTTACTAAATAGAGTTAAAAAAGAGTTTAGTTTCAACCTTCAGGTGAAATGTGTTCTATCGTTATTAACAATGATATATTTTATTTTTTTGATCTTAATACTTTCATTTAAACTCTAGTTTCGACCTTTGTGTGATGTTGATGATTTTTGGAGGGTAAAATTTTTAAAAAAATTTAAGCTTTTAAATGAGTAAGATAAGATACCATCTAGGATGAGCTAAGTTATAATGGGCCCTACAAGTAATTAGATTAGAATGGATAGTCATTTATTTAAAAGTATATACTAAAAAATTGAAAAAAAAATCATTGCGGTAAATTTGTAATGTTGGCCATTTTCTTAAAAGAAAGTATACATTCATTGGTATATCATATATTTATCCGTCATATATAATAAGCTACCTCTCTTTTAATACTTATAGTTATTGTGGATGTGACAATTTGTTGAAGATTAAATTTGCACAATTAATAATATTTTAATGTATTTTGTGATTTTTTATTTGATTAAAAGAAGTTGAAGTTATCGATGATAATAAACTAAGAGAATTTTTCACTAATTTTACAACTACTTTTTTTCGTAATAATGTATTAGAAGTGGATTTAAACGATCTTTTTTTTAATTAAAAGTGTTACAAATGATATTGTTAAATGAATTAATATCATTTATAGAAATTCTTGAATTTATTAATGTAGTAGATTGTTATCTAAATATTTCAATTATTTTTCAAATTCTATTGACTGTACTTGTGACTATAACATCAATTAAGAGAAGCTTTTTAAAATTAAAATTATTGAAAACTTAATTGAGGTCATTAATGTCACAAAAAAATGTTGAATGATTTAGTTATTTTATGTATCGAGAAGGATATGTTAGATAATATTGATCTTAATATCATTATTAATGATTTTATATCTAAAAATATGCAGAGAAATTATTTTTCTTGATTATTTGTGTACTTGTTAGTATAATTCTCCTAATATTTTATAATATGATATTACTGTTACTATTTTATTGTTGCTCTAATATTTTTGGTGATTTTATTATTGCTGGCATTTGTGAGATGTTAGCTGGTTTTATGATTATTTAGTATTTTATTATGTAGATTTATGACAATTTTTAATAATAAAATATATATTGTTAAAAAGAAATTGACAGGAATTATGTAATGTTGGACTAACAATAAAAAGAAATTGACAGGAATTATGTAATGTTGGAAGTTTAGACTATAATGCCCAAGTCTAGACCAAATTTAATTTCAAAAACTAAATTCTAGACAACGGAATTGTACAGAAAATGTTCAAGTCTAGAACAAATTTAATTTCAAATACTAAGTGTTTAGACAACGGAATTGTACAGTATTATTTTGAAACGGGCTAATTCATTCCAGCTATAATAATTGGTACGTGCTTGAGTATGACTTCATGCAAAAGAATAATACAAGCCCTATTATGACATTAATTAATAAGCTTTGATCAACCATCATGCTCTATGTGTCACATCAAAAATACACACAATTTTCAAGGTTCTCATATCACTTTTTTTAAAAAAAAAGATAAGTAATTGCAGTGACGAATAAAATTGAGTACACAACTATCCCTTATATAGAAACAAAGGACTGACACAAAAAGAATCCTGGAGCGTTGCAAAAGCTTCATTAGATAACTTCTTAAGCTCCACCTTAGTTTCATGCCCGGTGTAATTTGGATACGTAACTATGTAGCAATTGCTGCTAGCCGTATATGAAGGAGAAGCTTGTGACGTTAGTCCCCGTGGTTCATTGGTTCATCTCCAAAAATCTTCCTATTTCTTTTCTTCCATATATAATATATGGTCGCACTAAAGTACATTCCAAAGAGTTTAGTATCACCTTTGTTCTGCATCTTTGATGAGGCCCCGGTGATCATCATATCCTTGACCATTCTTTTGCTATGCAGTGGACTCCTAGAAGTAGGGAGATTCTACTTTATACCTGCCAAATAAATGCACAGTTGGAAAACAAATAGTTGATGTCTTCTAGCTGTGCATATTATAGTTCACATTGACATTAAGGAATGTTGAATTTTAAGGAGTCCATGGTGAGTAAACGATCCGGATGGCTAACCATAATATGAAGGAATGATTAAGGGACATCATGGTATCCCATACCAGCCTGTACCATCGAACTTAGGTACTTATTGTATCCATTATTAAGTTTTTGCATGTTCTCACCGAGAAATGCTTAGAATCGTTAGATAATATCTGTTTTGTTTCAATCCAAATCTTTTTAGAATCAATAACAAAAGTTATAAACTTTTATAGAGAGATAGAAAAATGTGTTAGGAATCCATTGATTCAAAAATCAGGTCATTTAGAAATCGGACGACAAAGTTATAATCAAAAGAGTGAAATATGTTCAGATTTGAGAGGGGGGAGACCTGCGGGTCATGATCCCGACGACCTGCGTGCGTGGTCACGAAGTCCTGATTGCGACTTTCCCCTTCTTGCTTTTCTTCTTCCGATTTGTATTGGTAAAAAGGGCATAACTTTTACTAGAAATATTGAATTAAGATCATTCAAAAATTGTTTTCAAGAAAACTTCTAGACCTACAACTTTTATAACAATCCAAAAAGATATTTTGCCTCCAAAATTATATCTTTTAATACCGAAATCCTAAAATTTCATACTATATAGCGTTAGAAAGCTAGAAAGATAAACTATAACTTTCAAGAAGACAACTTTGTCTAATTTAGTCTAAATCAATACAGTATTTTCCTTGAAGTCAGAACACACATTCTTACCCCTATGGAAAACTTGAAAGTGAAATGAACAATTTGAAAATGTCATCAGCAAAACACAATCATACTTTATTAACATCAAAAGACAAGAATTTTACAAAGCTTTAATGGGCATTTTAAGTCACAATACATCAATATCTCAAAATACAAAAGATACATGAACAATAATTTACTCAAAATACAATTAAAACCTTGTTTTACAAAACTAGCTTAAATACAAAAGTATGCATAATCGGAGTGATGTCTTGACCTTTGGTTACTCGTTCTCATGTTCTTCACCTGAAGATGGGACAGAAATGGAAGGGTGAGTTTAAAAGTTCGTGGGCAACAGGTTTATAACGAAAAACAAGCAAAACCATTTAAAATGTCCATTTGCCATCAAAATTCTTATTGACGCATAAAAAGCATAATTCTCAAATTCTCAACCAAATTCACAATAATACAAATCATTTATGCATCAATCTTGTCAACATATCATGAACACATAAACATATCATAATGGTTTGGGTAGGTTCAAAAATAGAACGTACTACATATTTCTTATAAGGGTCCTGTGTAGCCGTGAACAGAATGTACTATCGCAATCTCACAAAAAGGTTTTGCATAGCCATGAACTTATGGGAGTCCGTGAAAGAGCTCCATGCCACTAGTGGGCAGGCGGGAGAAGCCTTTAGTCAAAGTGCACTTGACATATTTAAGGGAACCAAACCTACATCACATGCATTTCATAACTTGTAAACATATTGCCCAAATGGCACAATTTGAAAACATGATTTTTCATGAACATGAAATATTTCATATGTACTTCCATCATCTTTTCACAATTCATCAACCAAATTCAAATACCAAGCATATTGCAAATCCTCAAATCATTTAAAAGCAACAAATGCCACAATTATAAAGCAATGAGAAATCATTTTATTCTCTTGGCTATAAATAAAACATAATGACTCATTATCCAAATGTAAACATAAAACTCACCTTAATTTTCTTGCTTGAAAACTTGCTCAAAAATGCCTCTCCTCTTGTTCCTCTTGCCTCCTTTCAACATTGGCAAAAAAAATCCCCACTCAATATGAAATCAAATTGGAAAATTCAAAGAACTCTATGTATGAAATTGATTATAGAATACTTAAACCCATGCATTTCCTAAGCTCTTTGAACCAAAATCATTCCAAAAATTCAAAAGATTAAACATAAACTTACCTTAAATCTTCACTAAACAATGAGTTTCTTGGCTTTAATGGAAGTTTTAACCTTTCTCTTTCTTTTTCCTTTCTTGCATAACTTTAAAAGCACTATCGAAAACTAAAAAAAATTGAAACCTAGCTCAACTCTCTTTTTTCTCTCAACCCACGACACTCTCTCCCTTTCTTTCTTATTTTCATATTTTCTCTCTTCACTCACATTTTTTCTCTTCTCAAGTGCAAGACAACAATTCCTTCTTCCCATTTTGGCCTTCCTTCAATGCTTTAAGACTTTCTAACTTAAGTGATCTTCTAAAAATGCCCCTCATGTAAATTGACCACCTTAACACTTTCATTCAATTAACCTATGTCATAAAATCTTACTCACATTAACATGCTAATTAACTCCAAAAAAATAAATTAATCTATCAAGACCTCAAAATTAATTTAAATCGTGCTTATTCAGCAAGAAAATAATTTTGGAGGCCAACATTTCTCCCCCTCTTAAAAGAATATTGTCCTCGAAATTCTTATCTGAGTCATTAAAAAGATGTGGATACTTCCCCTTCATGGCTTCCAAGGGCTCCCATGTGGCTTCTTCCACAGAATGGTTTCTCCACAGAATTTTGACTAGTTGAACTGTCTTATTCTTGAAGATCTTTTCCTTGGTATCCAAAATTTTCACTAGAATCTACCCATAACTTAGATCATCTCTCAACTGAACCTTAGTGGTCTGAATGATGTGTGAGGGATCTGATCTATACCTCCTCAACATGGACACATGAAAGACCTCATGTATCTGTGACAATTCTGGGGGCAACGCTAACCTATAGGCTAGTGGTCCAATCCTCTCAACGATCTCATAGAGACTCACATATCTCGAGCTCAACTTGTCCTTCTTGCCAAACCTCATGACTTCTTTCCATGGAGACGTCTTAAGAAAGACTTTCTCACCGACTTCGTACTCCATCTCCTTTCGGTGTGCATCAGTGCAGCTCTTCATTCTATCCTGAGCTGTCTTAAGCCATTGCTTAACTAAGTTGACCTTGTCCACTGTCATCTGAAGTAATTTTGGCCCTATCAATTTCTTTTCTCCTTCTTCATTCCAGCATATCGGAGTCTACATCTCCTTACATACAGTGCTTCATAAGGAGCCATTCGAATGCTCAAATGGTACGAATTATTTTAAGCAAATTCGACCAATGATAAATGCTCGTCTCAAGCTCCTTTGAAATCCATCACACATGCCCTAAGCATTTCCTCAAGGGTCCGAATTGTCCTCTCAGATTGACCATCTGTCTGGGGGTGAAAAGATATGCTAAAATTTAACTTGGTTCCTAAACCCTTTTGTAAGCTTCCCTAAAATCTCGAAGTAAATCGAGGATCCTTGTCAGAAACTATAGAGTTAGGAATCCCATGTAGTCTCACTATCTCATCAATATACTTCTTTGCTAGCACATGCAGAAAATCAATCTGTTTGATCGCTAGATGTGTCATCCCATCCACGCCACTGTTCACCAGTTGCACATGCACTCGATGGTAAGGCACACCTTCACTGAAAAATGGTAATTTTCAACAAGTTTCGAGTCAGATTTTCGTGCTCTTAGGCTTGTTTTCAACCCATTTCTCAAGGCTAAACACATTTATACCAATTTTCTGCAATATAAAGCAAAAAAAAAAAGAGAAACAGGAGTTAACTCTCCAAAAATCTTATGTAACAAATTGAAAAATCTTCGTTTTAGCCACCCGATTACGTCACTGCTTTAATACCACTATAAAACATAACGATACCTTATTTACATATCCCAGATTAAACGTGAAAGGACAATAAATGAAGAAATGTGAAAAATACCTGATTTCGATTTTACAACTTCAAACGAGCTTTCCGAAACTAAAACAAGTGCGAATGCACCGCCGTCTTCATAGGAACTGCTCATTAAAACATGATCAATGTCTTTTTATGATTTTCTGAAAATGTAAGCTCATTTATTGGGACATAGAATCCTTATGCTTACGAATGATATGAGTAATTACAGGAGACTTTAATCTTTATATATAACATTCATATCGAGCTTCCTCATTACAGGCCCGATATGGATCTGGTTTACACTAATCGGGATCTATTTTCTATTCAGACTTTGACCTATTGATTTAAATCATTTATTGAGTCACTTTATTATCTTTATCTGGATCAAATTACGTAAGTTAACTAATAAGTTCACTACAAGAAAAATTAGTTTCAGCAACTATTATTAATGGTTGCTAAAAGTAAGAAAATGGTCGTTAAAAGTTAT
>JANIJH010000008.1:24906088-24919229 GCA_024520975.1 Erythroxylum areolatum
TTGCTGTAAAGAAGTCATGTAAATTTAGCAACCAAATTTATTGGTTGCTAATGAAAAATTTGAAATACTTGGAGTGATCACTCAATTGTTGGTTGTTAATAAAAAATTTTTATAGTGACCATTAAAGTTGTCGCTAAAATTATTAAGTTTGGTTGTTATATTATTATTCATGAATTGTAAGTTTTAGTGACCATCTATAATTACTAAATATTGATTGATCGGTAAAAAATATACGTAACTTATATATGGCAACCAAATAATTTTTGGTTACAAAATGTATATAATTAACAATCATTTTACTATGGTTGCTGAAACCAAATTTTTTTGTAGTGGTTATTCAAAAATCAAAAAATACAATTAAATATTGTCCAATTTTATAAGAAAGGTAAAAAATATTCAACATACTGTTAATTTCTTCGCCAAAGTGCTGCAAAGGCGTTAAGATGCAAACACTAGAAGTGTGTTTTGTTTCAAGTAACACAATTAATGACTACTTCCTTCTCCATATATTTCTATTTGGTAAAGCTTAACGCTTCCTTTCTTCATTAATGACTGTATGGTTTACGTGCTTGTACTGATGCTAAAAAGTACAAGATTTGTGCTTTTATTTACATTTATGCAGAGGGTTGACTTTATATCAAAGAGCAATAAAAGATTGGTGTCAGGTATTCGGGAGCTTTTCCAACCATCGTTGGAGATTCTTCTCCAGCATGTATGCCGTGAAGGCAACCAGTGTGCGGACAGATTGACTCATCTTGCAATTATCCTTCGCTTGGGCCTCTATACTCTTCAGGAGCTGCCTACTGGCCTCAGGGAGCTGCTCCGTAGCGATGCGCACAGCGTGTTGTTTTTCTTTTTTAAAAAAAAAACAACAAAAGATTTCTTTTCCTACGTTTCAGTGAGTTATTTATTAAATGTCGTGTAAATGTTTTTGAACATTTATTCAAAGTCGAAGTTAACACCTATATATCGTTTAATGTTTCCTTTTGGTACAGTGAATATTACATTCTTTTAACGCAAATTACATATTATAAATAGATTTGTTCAACTTAGAGATTAATTCTGATCGCAATTTAACGTGCTCATCAAATTGATGATACAAGTTCCAATTCTTTGTATTGGCTATGTTGGACGACTTTAGGCAAATTACTGAAGAGATACTTAACTTCAGTAGATAACGCAACGTACAAAAAGGTTACATAACCTTAAAAATATAAACCGAGAATTCAAACCATGGAAAATGAAGTAAACTAAATTATGAATTATACCAAAAAGTATGCATTTTAAATTGTCTTCCGTGAATAAAATTAATATGACGTGAGTATAGAAATTTTAGTCAATTTTAAAATAGCTTCAGAAATTGAATATTAAACAACCAAACAATAGAAAAGATCAAAATATCGAGAACAATAGGGTCTAGGTCAAAGAGAATGAACCTCATCTTTTTTTTTTTGACTTAAAATTAGTACTAACATTTCTCATTTACTACTAACACTTGAATTCTCCAATTCTTACCGATTCGCTATACATATTAGAGATTCGAAATTTGGTCTAAAGATACTTATAGGCGTATTATAAAAAATGAATGTTAATTCAATGGATTATTTTATTAATAAAAATTTCTTTAATTAATTTAAGTGTATATGATAGATTTTATATATCTTGATACATAAAACTACTACAACAACAACATCTAGTAAAGTCTCGCTAAAATATCAGGTTTATAATGGTTTAATAATACGCAATTTTACCCCTAATTAATAGATAAGTTGTTTCTAATATCTTGATACATTAAACTAAAAACTTATATGGTTTTTACTTAAATAATTATAATAAAGAGAATTGAAAAGTGAATAATAAGAAACAGATATGAAAGACTGATTTTTTTAAAAAAAGAAAACACTTCAAAGTGATTAAATATTACTAGTTATGATCTGCAATTCATGGATGCATAATATAGGCTAGAACAATATTGTAAGAGAAGGTTTAAAGGTCATTAATTAATCTTTTTAAGACCCGGGGGTGAAATAAATTTGGCTTTGAATGATAATTGTCATCATTTAGAGGACTCATAATGATGGGAGAAACAGACAAGGAAAGTACAGTAGTGTCAATCAGTCGTATCACATTTTTTGGTTTATTCTTCCATAGTCATGCCAAAGTCACAAAAGGGTGAGAACCCACGTCACTCTATCAAGCATATATGGTAAATGAAACGAATAAAATTACACCAACATCCTCAACCTACAACGGTCTTTGTGCCCAAACTTATTTCTAATCCAAAAAGTGGAAACTACAGCTATTTAAAGCAGTCTCGTATGGAGTCTGGCCACACACAACACGGTCGTCTTCAAGCTGCAGTATCAATCTTCTGCACCTACCAGTGCCACTAACAGCTCCTTCTCACGCACACACTTCTTACACTCTTTACCATGGCCGTCGTGAGTCTAGAGGAGCTACATTTGTTTCACGACACAGATAGGGAGGTTTTTTCCAAGTTGGTAATAACTTTGAAGCGAGACCCCGCTGAGTCTCTCCTAGTGGTAGCCACATGGCTGTGGTTAGAAGATGTTGGCTATCCCAATATCATAGTAAAAATGGCTGACCTATTGGACTCTGTGGTGAATGCTTTAGCTGATGAGGCTGTTTTAGCCCTAAAATGCTTAGAATCCAACACTTTTCCGAGGTTAACTGGGGGTGGCCTGTCTCTTACTTCAAGACTAATGGATAAAAACATTAGTTTGGCCATGTTTGTCCAGAATAAGTTTACTGCAATTAGCGGAATAAAAAACTTCCTCAACACTGTTTGTTCTCGTATTTTCACAGATATTCTTCAACATGTTATAGCAGGCAAGTCTCCTGTAATGTCCATTGGTCAGCCTCTGTTGGTTCCGGGTTTTCCGCATCCGGTGTTTGGTAACGTTATAATACTACCAAGGGCTGTGGACAATGAATTTCCAACAGGAGGCTTATGGGGTTGGGAAGCTAACAACAACATTACAGAAGATGAAAGGACAATGTTTCTTACTTTCTCAAGGGGCTTTCCGGTGACAAAAGAAGAAGTCACAGACCTTTTCACAGAGAATTTTGGTGATATTGTTGTTAGTGTCCAAATGCAGGATAATGTTTCTTCTGACGAGCAACCCTTGTTTGCGAAGATGGTTCTGCGCAATATAAAAGCTGTCGATAGAGTCCTGAATGGCCAACGAATAGCAAAATTTCGAGTAAATGGAAAACATATCTGGGCTCGAAAATATGAGCGTAGAGATTAAGTTGTTTGACTAGCTACTTCCTCCATTGTTTCGTATCTCTCTTTCGTACTTCTAGTGGTTGAAAGAGATTGCAAATATTCTGTACTTCTACTTGTAGCTGAGCTCTTTTTTACCTTTCAAAATCAATATCATGTTTAATGCGGTTTTCTCCTTCTGATGTAAATTTTGGTTCTTGTTTTCTGTTTTCTATATATCTACAAAGATAAGATCGCAAATAAGAGCTAAAAAAGCCAACTGAATCTATTGCTGTCAGACATAGTAACTATTATATATCTTAAATGGTTGAGGGGTTAGTTTAAAAGGACCTTTTTCATCTAACAAGCAGTCTTTTGCTCATTAATCCACCTTAATTTTCCCTGTAGGCTTCCAACATCAAGTTCCTCTTTTTTTCTACTTCTCGTTAAGACAGAAGAAGATAGAACTCTTAAGATTCTTTTCTTGTTAGACAAACAGACACGTCATAATTTTGGAGAAAGAAGATAAATGTAGACAAGTAATGCCTTCACATAAGACCCTTGAATGAAAAAAATAAGTGAAAACCGAATGCACAATTAGAAATTTATGTAATGACTGATAGTCATAGTGATGAAAAAGTTGTCAATTTCCCTTTTTTAAAAGGACGGATTATCCTACGCTTTATTCAATAAATCTTTTATATATATATTCAAGATTGCAAAAAAAATATCAAATTTGATATACGATATGCAATTGATTGCTTTCAGATGTTCCAACTTGTCCAGCGCATGCTTATATTAGTTCAGGACATCTTTTGTTTTTTTCTTTTTCATCTTAAACACCTATATATAGTTAAGTATCCAGCATTTTCAATTCCCAGTCCTTAAAGTGCAAGTAATTACTTTATAATGGAAATATAATTGTTAAATTTAAATTTGGATAAGATGTATGAAATGTAAAATTTAGTATGACGTGTGCATATGAAATTATGTCTATGTTCAAAAACAAATACCATATAATTATCATTCCTTTATACTGTACAATAAACAACACAAAAATATTAATATATGAGGATTATTTATTTAAAATATAATTTGTACTTAGTGAAAGAATTTATTGTATAAAAGTATTTAAAATTTTCAACTTTTTGAAATTGAGTTTAATCTTGGTTTCTAATTTAAAACATATAACTTAAAAATTATTTATATAAAATTATAATTTTCTCTCTTGGTTATGGCATTTAATTTAACCGACAAAGTACAATATGTAATGGGTAAAAAGTTTTAAAAGGTAAAATTTTGGTTGAATGTATATAAAGCAACCTAATACTCAATAAACATAATTTGAAACAAACCTTTAATTTTTGGATAACTTCCTCCCCCCAAAATAAGATAACTATTGAATTGTATTTGTTTGGGGAATCAGTTTGATAGTACTCCTTTTTTTTTTCCATATCACTTTTAGGTTATATGTCTTCTCCTAATCATCAAAAAGTATTATATCACATGAGATTACCTTATAGGTAGGAATTACAATTAATCAATGTTGATTTTTTACGATTCAATTTAAGAACGTAGTTACGAGATTAAAATTAGTTTGTGATGAAAACAATGGCAAAAAGTTTCCCAATGAGTATTTCAAAGGTTAAAAGATTTTCTATGAAATGAAAACCTTAATTCCTTTTAACAAAATAAAAAGATTTATCCATTAAGTTCAAAACATGATATAGTTATGCATGAAGAGCCCCTAAAGCATTACAGATTCTCTACCAGTGGAAGTGTGAACTGAATTGTATAATTTCTCTTTGAACAGGATCTTGTGTTTCACGAGCTTGTGTTTTTGCTTAATAGCGTTGGTCTAATATCCATAATACAACCAGAGATGCCTTGTTGCAATTAAAAGTTCGTTTCATTGTTTTCTTAGATGTTTATCCTTTCTTTTTGTTTTTCTAGTTGTTCTTTACTTCATGGATTTGTTAACATTGATTCCGTCTGGGGGGTAATTCTCGGCCTGACATTGTTTTTTTCTTTTTGGGTTGTCATGTTTGGTATCAGTTTAGGCGTGTCTTGATCATGTCAATGTCATGCCTACGTTGACTAATTCTTGAACCACCATGTTATACCTTTGTTTCTACAACGACTTTTCATATAGAATATGTTCTAGTATTGAAACAATCCTATATCTATGCCTGACAATCATATGGGATTTTAAGAAAATCAAGTATAGTCTTGCATCTAATTCAGATTGTAACATCCCATTATCACATATTAAGGGTTAGAACCCTAAAATAATGTATATGAGATTTATTGAGAAGTTAGAAAATACATTTCATACTCATGTATAATTAGTATACACGCACACATGAATATTGATTTTTGCACATTAAAATAATTACACATGCATTCATTGACATTTTTTATGTGTAATTGATTTTATGAATGTGATTTATTGAGAATTGTGGTTTGGTTATATTGCAAATTAATTTGGAGAGTATATATATTGATTTAGAATTTTTGGTGAAAATTTATGAGATTTTAGGTATTTTTGGACTAGGAAAAAATCAAGTGGCAATACAATTGATAAATAGTAGTAAAATTAACTGTCAAATGACAGTGAAAATTTTGATATACCTCGAGGTCTCTATGAAAGTTGCAGATCTTGAAGTTCTCTTTCAAACCATCCAAAGAACACCTTAATCCGATACCTCTAGAAAAAGTTATATTAATTGGAAGATATCTTCTGTGTATTGTTCATAACCTTCTTCTGATCACTATTCATAATGTATCGTCTAGTCCCATTCTGACCCTCTATATGACAAAATCTCACTTCAAAGTCTTCATGAAAGATGTAGATATTGAAGTTCTCTTTCGAACCCTTCAAGAATGACCTTGATTTGATATCCCTAAAACAAGTTATACCTTTTGTCCAGAAATAGGTTCAATATGGTTGAGGACATAACCTTGTTTGATTTCTAACCAATCTTTGTTATCCAATCTCTAAACAAAGTAACCCTTGAGACAATAGATTTCTTACACATTGTGCTATCTCTCCACAAAAATTAGCAACGTTCTAAATTGATTGAAAAAAGGTTTTGATTGAAAGAAAATGAAGGAATCTGTTGGAATAATATGAACTGGTGTTATTTTACTGAACATATTTCGACATTTTGAATATATCTGGATCTGTAGGGTTCCAACTGAGATGATTTCCAATGTGGAGTAAACTAGAGACGTAGGTTTACAAATTATATGAAGAGGTCAACTTCTAATTCAGCCTCTAAGATTTTCAATATCTAGATGGAAGTTGAGCATAGAATATTTGCTTCAGTATAAGAATGATTAAAAAAATAAGGCTCGACGCTTATGGTATCAGAGAATTAAGATGAACCAAGGATGACTAATGAGGGTTAATTGGAATAACCCTATAGGATATTACGCTCACGTTTTATGACTCCGAATGTTAAGTTAGGTTTTGGAACCGGTGCCCAACAGTTGTGGCATTAGAGTAAGAGTTGGGTTCCAGAATCCATGACCAACATATGGGGTTTACTATGCCTCAAATCATTAATAAGATCTCAAACTCGTTCCACATATAATAAGTGCTTATATAATCATATATCTTCTCATCAATGATTCAAACATAACCCAAACATAAATAGTTAGACTATTAAAGAAGAACATAAAAACTCATCAATGGCTATGCCATTGGACCTAGCACACAAAAAGACATTTTATGATTAACTATACATGAAAACAAAAGATCATCCTTAAATGATATGTTGTAAGTCTTCAATTTCTCACATTTTATTAAAAAATTAGATAGGAAATCCTAAAATAAGTTAGGTAGGAAATCCTAAAGTAAGCTAGATAGGAAATCTTAAAAGCTAGAATAAAGTTCCAATTGATAGAATCAAAAGTTTTGAAATAAATAATCTTCATATTGTAACTTCAGTTAAGTGTTTTCTTATAGTAGTTTGTGAACTTAAATCATCTCATCATGATTTAAAAACCTAAAAATTTAACAAATTTGCTCACAATCATGCTATATTTCTCATATTAGCATAAATGAGTGATACAACACCTAATATTAAATATATGTAAAATGGCAATTTTGCAACTATAAAAATGTTAAAATGCTTCCTATATGAAGTTACTAATTGACCGTATGAACCTATAAAAATGTTGTAATATCATAGTACATATGCTTAACTTTCAAACCCCTCCTACATTGATACATAAACAAAACCATAGTCCTCAATCCATAATGTCATTTGCAAGGGAACTCAACCAATATCCTATATTAAAGTTCCTCAAAACTCCTAAAATCATTCATTTATCAATCCCATCACAAAACAAATATACATAAAGAAAAATAGAAAAAAAATCCAACCAAAAATGGGGTGAGAACATGAAAAGTAAAAAAAAAAAACCTAATCAATTTAGAGAATATCAATGAAATAACCCATTGACAAAATTCAGATATTTGGAACTATAATTCAAATTCATCCTATATTAATTCAACGATAAACATATCTTTAAGAATGTAACAACCAAACACAACCAATAAGAAAATGTATTAATAATAGAGATTAACAATACTTAAAATTTAAAGCTAATAATTTAGATTAACAATACATAAAATTTAGATTAACAATACTTAAAATTTAAAGTCACAAACCGAAGTTTATACCACAAACAAGGTTTGGTTGGTGCAGGCCATTTAAATTAAAATGCAGCAAGTTCAAATAGGAGTTTCAAATCATAAATAAATACTCAAATTAAACCAAGTATACAAAAACACAGTAAGTAACAAAATTCACTTACCTCAACCGACACACAGATGAAGTCACTGAAGCACGTGAAGGAAGAAGATGACGGAGCTAGAGTGTCCGATGGCCAAAGAATATAACCAAAACAAAGAAAAAAAGACAACGACAATCAAAGCAGTACACAAAACACAGTAACAAACAAAACTCAACGACGTCGCAAAAAACAATTAAAGAATAATATGTTACCTCGATTGACGATTAAGGAAAGACGACGACGATACTACGCGTTGGATGAGCGACGGCAAGGAGAGAAGGACTAGAGATGACGATGACCCACAACGATGAGCGACAGCAAGGAGAAAAATGGCGAAACCATAGAAGAGGAAATGAGGGGGGAAGGTTCGGGATGGGTTTAACCACAAATGAAAACGACATCGTTTGGTATTAAACCAAACGACATCGTTTTCAATTTATTTAAAACGATTAAGTTGAAGCTAACAACGGAGTAGCCATACCATTGGAAAATCACTTATGGAATATGTTACAGTCGGTAAACCCCAATGCTTGATTATTGAACCAAACATTTCTGCGTAAATTTATCGACAGAGAGGTTATACCATCAAAAATTCACCGACAAAACATAAATCCGTCAGTAAATCTCCAACGCTAGTTTATTACGGTAAGCGTTCTCACCTAATTTATTGACAAGTATGACCTTTAGTCGCTATATTTCATTGAAAAATTTACCGGAATATTTTCCTTCTATCTTTATCGACAAAATTTTGTCGTGTTACTGATGGATATTGATTTTTTGTTTCTAATTAGCTACAGTATTTATTTTGTTGGTAATTTTCTATCGATAATTTATGATTTTCTTGTAACGGCTTTTCCATTTTATTATTTTTATTTGGAATTTGACTATTTAGTATTTTAACTTTGTTAAGAAAAAGGTCCGCTGGAGATCGATGTGTGACCACAAAGAGTGATGACGATGCATTTGGAGTCGCAACTACGGAGCTAATTGCGGGCCAAACTGCATGTACCAGTTTTGGAAAAGAATAGAGCAATGGAATGGGCTTCGTTCTGTTGTGGATTATGTTTCATTTTATGCTCTACATATTTCATTTCAACTGCAAAGATGGAAGGTAGCAACCATGCGGAGAATTAATTGAGCTGATATTAGTTTCTAGATATGTTCAGCTACATCAATTGTTCATTCTGGTATGCAAATCACATATGTTCCAGATTTTGACAGCCTTAAATGATACCAAGGATCCTTATGCCCAGCTAACCAAATGGGTTGTCCAGACATTCTTCTACCAACAAGGTTCTCTACTCGTATCATGCTCATTTTATGTCAATTTTATTTAGTTACATGTTTCCTGGTAATCGTTTTAGGTGATCAACTTTCCTTACACTTAACCTTTATAATGTCATGTCCAGGAACCCTAGTTCTGGTAGGTGTTCATTAGAGCACGGAGCTCCAAGCCAAACGAATCTGGATCCAAGAACAGTGGTTTCTCTATTAAAAGGTTTTAGAAAGTGGAGGAAAAATTAAATCTGAGTTCAGTAACCCTCCCTCTTCTTAAATTTAATAAACTGGCTAAGTAGCTGACAAAATATATAATATAGGAAAGATGCAAGGGTTATTGGTCAATTAAGAACTCAACAGTTTCAAGTTTCAACCAATTTTATGCTGATATTTCTTGTCAAATGGTGCGATTCAAGAGCAAAGAAATTGTTATATCGAGTAAGGAGAAGCAAGTGATCCTCGAGATTCCATGGCATAGCCATCTTACCATCCTAATAACTTTCTTGAGAAACTTCTTTCTTTCTCCGTCTCTATGGATAAAGAACCTGAATATGATCGGTTTTTGCGTATTTTGATATGTAAATACCATGTTTCCTATTGTTTCTTTAACGAGAAACAATAGAAATCGCCACCAATCCCAAATTGGAGAAGCAAAGCAGCATCTTCTTCTTCTTTTTTGGAGTTTTCCTTGGTATCTCGATTGTGCCGTGACCTAAAATAGCATTAAAAAAAAAAAGGGTATTCAATCGAAGAAGTATTGATTTTATATTAATTAGAGAAACGTTAACTCTTTGGTTGTGATTTGAAGTACATTAATTACGATTCCATTGCAGGATAAATACTCTTAAGGCCCTGTTTAGTTGGCACGGAAAGGAAAGTAATCTTTTTCTTAAAATTTAAATTATTACTTTTAGTTTACTTTTTTTTTAGTAGTTAAGAAAGTAAAAACTTTCCTAATTTAGGGAAAATAGTGGCACTTTCCTTGAAATCTAAATCCCAACATTCCCTTTAGTATGTAGATTATTTTCTTCAGGAATTTAATCTACAAAATATACTAAACAATTTAACTCTTCCTTCTCTCTCAACTCTCCGATTTTAAAATATATAAATTTTGATTTAATAATTAAAAATATATATAATAAATATTAGATTATAACTAATAATTTTTAAATTATTTATTTTTAAAAATAAAATATTTTATTAATACTTTATTAATAAATATTATATCAATATTAAAATAAATTTAAATAAAATATTTTTCGTAAGTTTTATTTAATTTATAATTATTATTAGTAATAAAAAATAATTATTATTATTTTAAAAATAAAAATTAAAAATTCACAATAATTATAAAAGTTGAAATAAATAAAATAACTAATTAAAAAACTTTTAAAAAATGGGGGAAGAAGAGATAAGAAGGAGGGAGGGAAATTTTAAAAAAATTTAAAATTTTACAAAAAATTTCCCTATTTTTTAAAATTTCTATTATCGACTGGTATTTAGATTTTGAATATTTTTTTTTAGAATTTTCAATCGACAATCTTCAGGTTTATATTTTTTCTTATTTAACGATCTCAATTTTTATTCTGTTTGTAGGGATGTAACTAGAAATACAAGTCAAAATTAAGTTACATTCTATAAAATACTGTTACATACCAAACACTATAATAAGAATCCACCTAAATTTTTTATTAGAATTTTTATAAGTATCCAAATATATGAATATCTTTACTTTTCATAGATTTATTTTCCAAAGAATCATATTCTAAATTCACTTTACTTTCTCGCCAATCAAACGGGACCTTAAAATAAAAAGATTAGCAACTAATATAATTGGTGTTTATTTTAAAATTATTCCATTTCATATTTTTGTCAATTTACTAATTTTACTTGTTATTTTCAAATTCTATCTTTTTTATTCTTATCATATTTGTGTTCTTCAATACAAAAATTATGTAAACCGATTGTTAATAAGAACCAAATCGTACACCTTATACATGATGTAGATGATATTTTCCCAAGCTTTAGTTTTATTGTGCCGTTCAACTACTGCCGCAAATTTATCTTTCTGTTTTGGTTACGTTCAGACAAGAAAAAAAAAAAAAAGGAAACAGACATTTTTACTAAATTTGAAAACAAACATAAAAAATAAAAATACTCTATTCCATAATCCTTTCACATATTCGTTTTTTATTTAAAATTCTTGTTGCTATCACCAAATTCTCTTTTTTCATATTTATCTTAGTTTTGTCTTTTTAATATAAAAATTATGTAAACATATGAAGTAGACGATATTGAAAAAGATGAGTAAAAAAATAAGGAATAGAATAATTAATTATGTTATAATCTATATAAAAGATTTTGTTAGATATATTTTTATTTATATTTCATTTGGTTTTAAATTATATAATAATTAATATATTGTGCTTTACATATGGTTTAATATACTTTAAATAATATTTATATACATAAATAATTTTTATTACAAAATAAAATATAGTTAAAATTAAAAATATGTTTTATTTTTATATTGTCAAACAGTTTACCGTATGAAACTCTTAAAAAAAGATCTTTTTTAAATGACAGAAAAATATATATTGACTTCTTAGAAAAGTTCTTCTCATAAAAGTTCTACAGAAAAAAGCTCTATTGTTAATGGAAATTGTGTCCTCACTCTTTATTATGTAAACCGTCATCAATTGCCTAAAGACACTGTATTACAAAATTTAAGTTATTATATATAATTCAAATAATTTTAAATTAAATAATTAATAAAAAATACCAATGATAAGAAAATATGTATATATTTATTTTGTAAGATTAAATATCTAAATCTAAATTTTTATGAAAATATTCAAAGAAATACTATAATATAATATTCATATTCTTATTTTTTTAAAATCATGGTCTTATAAATCATTTTATACATAAACAAGTAATATTGAACAGTTAATTTTACCAAATATCTTTAATAAATAACTGATGTTATCCGTTATTCAAATCAGCTATTATAATCTGCTATTAACTAACCGCTAACAGAATCAGTTAACAGCTAATGTAATCCACTAATTACCAAACAAGCTTTATTCTGCGTTTCAACTTATAAGACAACTTGAAAACTGAAAACAATGCCTAACCTTTTACAGTTGTGCTACCCTATGTCCCAGGAGTTGACAAAATTAAAATACGAACTTACTTTCTTAAAAAAACAGTACAAGTACTCCCCTGCTAATTTATTATTTGAGATCTCTATGTTAACTCTGTATTAGAGATTCTAGTTTAATTTCTAATAATAAAACACTATATAGTAATTATTGTGTAATATTCATGTCTTTGCATAATTAATGTCTAACTAGAACAAGTCAATTGGAAGAATACAAAATAAACATACGACTTGAAAACCAAGTTCACATCCATTGCACATCTCTGTTTCGTTCGTTGCACTTCCAATTCTGCTACAGGATGTTTGGTTCATCTACTAGAATAGATAAAGAATGAAATGATAATTCTTATGAATAAAATAGATGAGGAATATAATGAAACAAGTATTACTTAGTTTAGTTTATTTCTAAGAATTTCTAATGATGATATATGCCAATGTTTGATTTGAAAACATAAATTTGAGATGACAAAGAAATAACTAATAAAAAATCAAAATATTCATTATAGTCTCCACTATTATTATTATTATTATTATTATTATTATTATTATATTACATTATTTTTCTTATTATTATATTATTATTATTTATTAATTTTCTTCTTCTTCTTCTTCTTCTTCTTGTTATTATTATTATTATTATTATTATTATTATTATTATTATTATTATTATT
>JANIJH010000008.1:24926574-24952239 GCA_024520975.1 Erythroxylum areolatum
ATACAAATCTACTCAAATATCGAAGTCATCAAAACTAATCGATTCTTTTCTCATTAATTTTCTTAAAGCACAATTTCTTCTATAACATAATACATATACAAAAACACTCATTCAATTTCATTTACTATTTCAAAATTTTACTAAAAAATCGGGGTCCAACATTTTTAGACTAGGAAAATTGATAAATGGTAGTAAAAATAAGAGTCAAATGACAGTAGAAATTTTAATAAATGACTTTAAGATTTATTGACAAATGTCATTGAAAATTGAGAGACAATTGGAGTAAAAATTGAAGTTGATTGGATTAGTTAAATAAGAGAAACTAGTTTAAACTTATAGAAATTGGACATGTGGCAATTGATAAGTGTCACTTGCCAAACCTAGTCTTTATTCTCACGATTATACTTGAAAGACAATTTAATTGTCTTAATCTTGTTTACTTCTTCTTCTTTGTGACTTTCTTCATCTTTTTCACGAATTTTCTCACCAACCTTCATCAACATCGAACTTTGCTCTCACCTTTCACTTGCTACTTTCATTTTGTTATCTTCTGCATTGTCACTAAAATACCTAACCCTACAACCTGTGACTATTGATGATCGTGTGATATTGGAAAGCTAGGATTCACGTGATTTTGAAGAGTTTGAAGTTTTAAATAAGTAAGTATCATATGGTTCTTCATAATATATAGAATGAAACATGCATCACTTTAGTTGGTAGTTAAATGTTTATAAAATGAGGATGTATGTTTACTGAAACGTGAATGAAAATTTAGGGTGTGTTGTATGTCTTGCTTTTGTATATTTGATGATCAATATTTCATAAGATGTTGTTGAAATGATTTTTAAGATAGAAAGATTATTGGAAACGTGTATAAAAAGAGTGCAGAAAATTCATGGGAAGATAATATGCATATGCTCTGTTTTCACCGTTATTGTGTGAATCTCTTTAGGTGTTTTAGAAATGAACTAAAATGAGTGTTTAGAGTTAAGGAAAAAGGAGTAATGTGATGTCGTGATATGGGAAGAACTAAAATGATAAGTTAGAGATGAAATGGAGGTGTTGATGAAGATGAAGAAATGCAGAAAATGTGAGGAATGCGTGTTTGATATGTTTGGTTTTTTATGTTTGTGATTAATCATAGATTTGATTTGTTTGTGATTGAGTTGAGCTCAAATGGAAGTAAGAATGAAGAGGATATAAGTTAGAAATGATGGATTTAGAAAAAGAGATAAAGAAGAGATGAAAAATCTATAGTTTCGTAAAATCTGCAGAACATCATCTGTCGCGATCGTGATAGAGAAGAAGCCTCAAAGGACTTGCACGATCGTGACAGAGAGGAACCCTCAATAGATTTGCACAATCTAAGAAAGGATTATCTAGGAGTTGCACAATCGTGCATAAGCACAATTATGACTGAGAGGAGAAATCATGACAGTGAGCAATCAACTGGAAATGTACGATCAATGACAGTGAGAGTGCAGTGATATTTGATAGTTTTGAGCATCCTTCACTCTTTTGACCATAACTTCTTCTACAAATCTCTGATTGACTTGAAATTTAAGCCATAAACTCTTCACACATTGTCTTTCTTCTCCAATAAAATTCATGGTCATATGAACTCATTACGAAAGAATTGATAATGATTGATTGATGAATTTAGGATGAAAAAGATGAAGTGTGCTAGAATATTGTTAAATGGAGTGTTTTCACTGAATAGACATCTGTATTTTGGCCATATCTTGATCTATAGATATCCAAATGGGATGATTTTTGAATTATATAAAACTAAAGACATATGATTACAAATTTCATGAAGGAATAGAATTTAAAGTTTATCTCTAAAAGTTTCAAACTTTGGCTTGAATTTGAATATCGAGTGCTGTTGCATTTTGAGTACAGTCTGAAGTATTTTGTGTATAACTTGCAGAATACTAAACCAAGTTGTGATAACTTGGTGTCCTTAGAAACTTAATAAATATGGGAACATTTGTTTAGAAGAAGGTGTTGCATAAATACTTCATTTTCTTTGTCATAATGATGATTCAAAATTGACCCAAAAATTTGTTTTGAGAAAAGCTGGAATGATTGATTGAGTGATGAACTTAGAATAAATTTGGATTATTAAGGTATAAAACCTAAGTTCAAATTAGACATATATGAGTTTTGATTTATGAATGACCATATAAAGTGAATAAAGGAAACATACCTGGGATTGTAATTGAGCATGCATTGTACATAATCTATATATGCATATGTGCATAAATGAGTATTTATATAATTATGCAAACTTGTGATATGTGTAAATGTATGTTGTTTGATGTAGAGGAGCATTTAGAGCATTAACATCCACACTTTGCCGAGACTTCGAGGCAATAGCTTTCTGGAGCAAACTGCGAATAACCTAGACGATCTCACTTGAATAATTGTTTGTTTTAAATTTTATACTGATTTAATTTGTGAATGTGAATGTGTTGATTCTGGACATTGAATGTCTGAGGCGTTTGATGTATGAATAAGATATTAGAAGTGCTCCTTGTATGTGAATTTGACGAAATAAGTGATACTAAACATTTATGTTGAATGTCGGACCAAGGTTCGATGATAAATGTGAATGTGAATGTGATACATTTCATTACATGAATGCATGATAACATAAAGACTGTTGTAATCAGAGTAGCTACTAAAAAAGAGCTTAAAGCTCAAAATGTGATAAGAGCCTCTGACTCAGTTGTGAATGTACTTAGTATCCACGAAGGGATATGGGACACTATCTGAAACAAGCCCGGTATCCACAAGGGATATAGGCTAGTAAAAAGACACTCAGTTATAACAAAGTAATAAATGAAAGTGAGTTTCATGTGCATTGTATTTATAATTGATCTGTATGTTTTAAATGATCAAAATCATTTGTTTGACTGCTTTGAATATGATATGTGAAGTAAGTGATATGTGATGCTACTTGATAAATGAATTGATGTAAATTATGTGAATATATGATGTGATGTATTATATGATTTGAGTGAACCAGCAAGGATGATTAACTCACTAGGTTCGCAAAATTTATCAAAATTGCAACGTTGACATTTCAGGTTTGAGAGAGGATACTAGTGACAGAAAGACTCTAGAAGAAGTATAATTTTTGTACTTTTGGAAAGAAGAAATGGCTCAAAGTTTGACTAGCTGAGATTGAAGGATCTAGTTTAAAATTTTTATATAATTTCTTATGTATGTAGCATGTTTTAAATACTAAGATGTAAACTTTGATTGGTTTCGATAATGTTCATATATGTTTTGTGAAGCTATAATGTATATTCAGTTTTTATGAAATGAAATAAGGAATTTTGGGTTTTTAAATATTATGATAATTATGCTTTAAATGATGATGCCATGATTAAGTTAGTGACATGAATGCTCCAGCATCCCACCTCTGTGGGGTATGTATTCAGATGTCATTCAAGATGTCGGGTACGTATCTTGTGAGAGTGGGGTGCTACATAACAAATAGGCAAGAAAAACAACTAAAGTATGGGACATTAGAGTAACACTCTTAAACCAATGCCAACTTCTTGAGCTGGTTAGCCATGAAGGACAGATTAAGCACTATGACAAGATTAAAATTCATCTCCTCCTCTAGAAGATGTATCCTTTGCAACCTAGAGGAAGAGGACAGAGACCATCTATTTTTCATATGTGATTTTTCTAATAGAGTATGGCAACAAATTTCCTCTCTATGCACACTTAATTACTATCAAAGCAATCTGAATGGAATTATACAAGAGATACTATTGAACCATGCATCCAAACATGACAAACATGTTTACATGGTTGCCATTACAACATGTATTTAAGAGACATGGAGGGAGAGAAATAATATAAGATTTGCAGGAAGGGAAAGAGGCATACTTTCTCTCATAGAAATCATTTCTAACCGTATCAAAGAATAACTGGTTATAAACCAGATGGAGAAGAAATGCAGTGAGGGACTAGCAATTTCTTGGAGACTCGAACGAGATACCAAGAATTCCCAATACATCTTTTATATCAGTATGACCTACTCTAGCAAGGAACCACACACATAATATTTGCGCAGAAATCTAAAGTTGAAGCTCTTACCTTACAGGGTCACTCCTCCATGAGGTCTTAATGCCTGATCATCTATATCCATCACTTGTACTGAAGACAAGAAGTCGCGCGATGGGAGATAATAACCAGATCTCAAATATAGAGAAAGACCCATCAAGGATCCCTAATCAGAGAAGTTATGAGGGAAGATGAACGCGAAGATGAAGAAAATAAACTCAAATCATAAATCTCTTACCTCCTCAATCATCTAGAGAAAGAGTTCAAGGAAACTTTCGTGCCCTAATTTGGAAACTTTTGGAGGTTCTTTAGTTGAGGGAATTTTGATAACACGTTTTAAGAAGCTCCGAGGTGTTTTACATAAGGTTATATGTTACACTTGGTCGTTCTATGCCTTATAGCTCATGATGTCATTTGGTTGTTGTTTTTGTTTTCCTTGTAGTAGGATAAGTGTTGTACTGAACTCTTTCTCTTTTATTAATTCAATTTAGTTTTTAAAAAGCAAAAAAATTACTTAAACATTTATAATTTCACATTATGTTGAGTAATGAGTATACACTTATAAATCAAGGCATATCCTAAAAGCCATTTTAAAGGCATTCGAAATAAGAAAAATTCACATAAATATTTTCTACTATGTATTTTCTACCTATAACGTAGGATAATGAATACATATTTGTAAGCATGCTATCATGTTAGAAATATTCTTTTCCGAAATATATATTTTTATTTCTAATATTTTTTTCAAATGACAATAATAAACAATATAAAAATGTAAACATTTTATTTTCTTAGCTTAGTTGCATATATTAAATGATTCAATTACATATTAAATCTTATATTAAATGACCAGTCATATGTTGTATAGTTTTCATATACAAAAAATAATTACTGATTTGTATATTTCACATAAATTAATTAACAAGTAACAATTTAATAATTAATTTTGATCTAATTTTTATGATTATTAAAATAACAAATAATCTAAAAAATAAAATAAATAAAACTGCATTCTTCATTAATTCACAATGTCTAATTATTTATAGACATATATAAACTCAATAATACAATCTATTTTATAATTTTTCATATAATTTTAGCTTCATTTTCCATAAATTTATGTAATTTTCCCTTCCAAAACAAGAAAATTCTAATAAATAAAATTCCTAAAAATTTTAGCCAACAATAATACAGTTTAATATATCCAATTCCAAATTTCTATGCCCTGATCATATTTAACAAACCATTTGTAATACATACAATCAAAACTCATATGCAATTGAAGAATGAAATTAGTTAGACTTTTTTTCACTTCAGATGAGGATTGTGTAATATGGGAAAACAATGCTGATGGAAGAATCACTAGCTCGTCCTATAAAAAGGTCATTGTTGGTGATTTAAGTTTGATCATCATCATCCTCGAGCTTCTACAACTGTGTGGGTGGCTATGTTGAATAAGCTACCAACTCTTGATCAAAATTCACACAAATTGCTAATTAGTGCATTCTTTGTAAGAGTGAGGAAGAAAAGTCTGATAATTTTTTTTGAGTGCAGCTATGTGTCCACTACTTAGAAAGCTTTGTTGTGTAGATGTTTAGTCCTGAAACTCCACAAAATCTAAGCCAACTTAAGCAGGTGTGCAGTGATATGAGATACTAGAACAAAATTGCTAGATGTTGTTTTTACATTTCCTTATCAATTCTTGTGACAGTTGTGTAGGATGAAAGAAATGCTCGAATTTTTCGTGATACAAGCAATTCTAACTGGTAGTTTGGCACCCTTCAAATGTAGAGGATACGAATGCATATTGGCTTACATATACATAAAGGACTAGACCTTCGCTTTCTTAAATCACATTGGGGAGTATAAATTAAATTTCAAATCGTCGTGTTGTTTAAGTTTGTAGCTTGTGGTTAGTTGCTTTCCTTGTAATTTACTAGTTGTCATGTACTAGTATTCCCATTTTGAGTGCCTTTTATGGCTTAATTTAATTATTCATAGCCTTTTATGGCTTAATTTAATCATTCATAGCTTTCTAAAAAAAAAGATAAATTGCAACCACGTTATTAGGATTTGTTAGTGTCAAGTTATGGTTTGTCGGGGTTAGGTCGTAGGTCATAGGTCGGGACTAGGGAGAGGAGGTTCTCCAGTGGATCTAGAGGGTTGTAGCCCTATGGGGAGACCAGAGGCAGAACCTTGTCAAGGAGGAGCTAACAAGTGATGTAAAGGTAGAGCTAGTGACCGATGACATTATGGTGGAGTTGCTAGGTGTTGAGGCCGAAGTTGTTGATGTTGAGTGCGAGCCTGAGGAGGTGGAGAGCAATTGATGAAGGAGAGACTAAGTGAAGAACCTTTTTGCCAACTGCAGAGGGTAGCTAGATGAACAATGAAGGAGAGACCAAGGAGAGAGTGAGGGCGACTTGCTTGGTGGAGAAAATGAGATATACTAGAAAACAACTAAGGTTAGTAGTTAGCTTTATTTTTTTTTTAATTTAGTCCCCAAGTTTCTAAAATTTGAGATTTGCTTCAGATAAATACTAGTATTTTGGGTATAACCTGGTAACACTCAGTACTGACTGATATCTTAGGCCGATATGGTATCGATAGGTTGAGTGCCATTTTTTAGCCAATGAAAAATGGTGCCCATACCATTATTGTTTAGTTTTTAGTTTTTTTAATTTTCTGTTGTAATTAAAAAAATAAAACCAATCTCTAAAAGATGTTTGGTTTTAATTAGTTACTATTTTTGGATTTAAAATTAAAAAATGCAATAAAATTTTAATTATTTTAAACTATGTTAATGCTTTTCCTACTCTTAACTCTATCTTAGGTCATTAAGTAGCAAGTAGTCAATTCCTTTAAAAGCCAATTGATAAACAAACAAAACCAACATGAAAAAACAAAGAAATTGGACATCTTTTTTCCCACCTTTTAGTGAAGTTCCATTTAGATAACTAAGGGGATCTAAAGCTAGTTTCAATTACATTTTACATATAGACATTTCAAGAAGCATCTAAGTGGGATGGAAAACCTCTTTTTTTAGTAGCAATGGCTAAGATAGGATCATGTTTGCTTTGCAAAATTCAATTAGAAATTAAGATGGTTACACTACAACAACCCCTTCCTATCATAATCGGGGCAGTTCTTTATAGGACATCTAATACCCAACCTTAACATCCATTAGGCAGGTCCTTCATAAATCATAATTCTGATTATACTATTGCCTCTGTCAAAGTTGTTTAAGCCTTTATGCACTCTTAACATGCATAGCTTGTTTCAACTATTTAACAAAATACCTAAAGACCTTGAAGAAAGATTCTGTCATCTAGAGGATCAAAATTGGACCAGGCGATGTAAGATGAACAGTACTAAGAAGAAGTGTATGAACAGTGCACAGAAGATGTTTTACAATTAGCATAACTTTCTCTAAAATTATCAGATCAAGATCATTCTTAGATAGTTTGAAAGAAGAATTCAAGATCTACGACTTTCATGAAGATGTTGAGGCGAGATTTTATCGTCTAAAGGGTCAGAATTGGACTAGACAATACAAGATGAACAATGACTAGAGGAAGTTTTAGTCTAAGACCTATTTGGAATAATTAGCATAACTTGCTCTAGAGATATCTGATCAAGGTCATTCTTAGAGGGTTCAAAAGAAGACTTCAAGATCTACAACTTTCATGAAGACATTAAAGAAAGATTCTATCATCTATAGGGTTAAAATTAGACCAGAAGGTGTAAGATGAATAGTGCATAGACGATACACGTCATCACCAGACGATGCACGTCATCACTAGACGATACACGTCATCACCAGAAGATACAGTCTATACTCCTGAGCATCTCCACTTATAAGGATCATAACTTTCGACTCCGATGTCCAAAATTACATACTATATACCGTTGGAAAGCTAGAAAGATAAGCTACAACTTTCTAGAAGATAACTTTGTCTAATTCAACCTAGATTAATCCAGATTTTCTTCTGAAGTCAGAACACGAATTTTTCCCTATGGAAGACTTGAAATTTTCACTGTACAAACTTGAGATGTCCTGAGCATAACCATTCCACTACTAAATTGATTTCATTAAACTCTCAAATCTTAACTCAATACCACGAAGCACAATCACTAAAAATTGGTTCTAGAATACTTAACCTCATGCATTTTCTAACTCCTTGAACTAAAACCTTCCAAAAATTCAAAAGATTCAAAACGATCTTACTTGGATTCGTCACCAAATGAAGAGATCTTTGACTCAAATAGAAGCTCTTCTCTTCCTCTTCCTTTTTCCCTCCTTGAACCACTTCAAAATCTCTCTCAAGACTAAGAAATGATGAAACCTAGCTCAACGCTTTTCTTTTCTCTCAACCAACAAAATTCTCTTCTCTTTCTTTCTTATTTTCTCTTCTTCTCTCCCAATTCATGTTTTCCCCATTCTTGAAAAGCAAGACTACATTTCTTTCTTCCATTTCTACCCTTAATAAGCCCAAAAGTCCCTTTTACCCTTCCTTATAGGCTTATGTTCTTGTAATCTCAAGTGTCTTGCCAAAAAAGACACCCTTGAATATTCTTATAACCTTTACACTTTAATTCAATCAACTTGTATCATCTAATCTTTTTAACATCAATATAACAATTAATTTTCACAAAATTTTCTAAATACCTCATAATTAATATAAATCATACTTATTTATCAAGAAGAAACTTTGGGGGCCAATATTTCTTAATATACTCACATTTATAAACAGTTATACTTAGAATATCAATGAATACATGTACAGTCATTTTCATGTGTAACGATTCAATATTCATGTGCATGAGCATATCACATAATGTATTAGCATGAAACACATTTCTAATCTCTCAACGAATCTCTCACATTTACAATTTTAGCTTCAACATAAGCAATGGGATGTTACATTTTAGCTATGAATTTAAAACACTAACTTTGTTGTATCTACCATGAATTTAAGGAAGCTATGTCTAAAATATGTTGGAACGATTATGAGAATAATTAGCAGCTTATGACATATTATATTTGACATCTATCTCTTTTATATAAAGATGTCAGTAGGTCGGGTCGGGCTAGGAGTAGTCCGACCTTGGACTACAGTGGCTCGTAGCCCGACGGGTTGGAATAGACCAGCTCGTGGCCAAGTCAGACCATGAGCTACCATATCTATATATATTAAAACTGTCAAAAACAACGTCATTTTTGAAATAATGGGCAAGCTGCAGGCCGATCATGGTCAGTCGACCTTGATTCATAGGCCGATCAATCTGGGCCAAAATCAAGCTAGGTTGAGACAGACTGGGTCGTTTTTAAGATCCCTACTTTTATATTTTATAATACTGTCAAATTTTCATGAGTAAAGAATTATATTACTTTATGTGTTAGTCACAAAAAAAAAAGACATCTTAAAAATATTTAAAATATTTAATCATACCGACACAAACACGTGTTTCAAGCTATTTGGCAAAACGAAAAGGTGACTTTCAACGAAAAGAGCACAATTGACTTCTTTCGAAATAATGAGGTTGCAATGGTAACGATTTCAAGTTGATATTAATAAGAAAAATAGCATTGTATATCTTATGATCAGAGAAACTATAACTTTAATTTCTAGAAAAGCTAAATCAAATGATTTGAGATCTCAAGGAAACGTTTTAGTTTAATAAAGAAAGAGAAACAACGAGCGAGGCGGATCGGGGTCGAGGAGGGTGCCGCTTTCGCGGAAAAGATGGGCGTCGGGTTCACTCATGAGTCATGACACACCCGGTCGACGTCGAGCACTCCTCCCGTTTAGTTAAAATGTGAGTTGGACACCTAGGCAATAGCTTCGGTTCACCACCCACGTGACCCTCAATCCCACAAGCGAAGTCCCAGTCTAAAAAGTAAAACCCTTTCCAATTCCCAATTGTATGTATATATTTATGTTTATTAGATTCCCAAAATCCTTTAGGAAAGACAAAAAGGACTGGGCAGTAAATTCATTTGGAGCAGAAAAACAGTTACGAGATGGAACAAAGAGCATCATAATTGATGTTATAGTCTCCGCCTCTAGTCTAAACGGTACAAACTCTGGTCCCAATTTCTGGTGGAGCCGGTGCACGTAACGGAATGGCAATTTGAAATACCCTTCAGATCCTCTTTTATCTCTACGGAAGGATGATTAGAAGAATATATTTACTGTAAAAGGCCTGCGATGTTGACTTTTGAATACAAATATGCAAATCTGGTCTTATGGAAAATTAAATTACACAAGCCCAAGCCCAAGCCCATAAAAGAAAAATCAAATCGAGAGACTCGTGCACTTGAAGTCCAACTCCTCTACATTAACCCCCCGCCCGGTTTCTCTCTCTATCAGGAGAAAGAAAACCCTCTTCCTGCTCGCTCGTGCCCTCTTATCTGGCCAGAAAACAAACAAAGATCACAACTTTCTTCCCCACACCTCAAATCCAATCACCCCCCGTCCATCTCCGGCCAAAATGGGCAAGGGCGGATCTCTAAGCGACAGCGTCCTGAAGAAGATCCTCCTCTCCTACACCTATGTGGCAATCTGGATCTTCCTCTCCTTTACCGTCATTGTGTACAACAAATACATCCTCGACAAGAAGATGTACAATTGGCCATTTCCCATTTCTCTAACCATGATCCACATGTCCTTTTGCGCCTCTCTCGCGTTCCTCCTCATCAAAGTTTTCAAAGTTGTCGAGCCTGTGTCCATGTCTCGCGAGCTTTACTTCTCATCCGTTGTGCCCATTGGAGCCCTCTATTCTCTTAGCCTCTGGCTCTCCAATTCTGCCTACATCTATCTCTCGGTGTCTTTTATTCAGATGCTTAAGGCCCTTATGCCTGTTGCTGTTTATTCTATTGGGGTCTTGTTTAAAAGAGAGAGCTTTAAGAGTGATATTATGGTCAACATGGTCTCGATCTCCCTTGGTGTGGCTGTTGCTGCTTATGGTGAGGCCAGATTTGATACTTGGGGCGTTCTCCTCCAACTGGGTGCCGTTGCTTTTGAAGCCACAAGATTGGTATTGATTCAGATCTTGCTCACATCTAAAGGGATCACCTTGAATCCTATTACTTCTCTTTATTATGTTGCGCCTTGCTGTTTGGTTTTCTTGTTTGTGCCTTGGATTTTTGTGGAGTTCCCTGTCTTGAGGGATACGTCGAGTTTTCATTTCGATTTTGTGATCTTTGGGACCAATTCTTTCTGCGCTTTTGCGTTGAATCTTGCCGTCTTCTTGCTTGTGGGAAAGACTTCTGCTTTGACTATGAATGTGGCTGGTGTAGTCAAGGACTGGTTGTTGATTGCTTTCTCATGGTCGGTCATTAAGGACACCGTGACTCCAATTAATTTGTTTGGGTATGGGCTCGCATTTTTGGGTGTTGCCTATTACAATCACGCCAAGTTGCGGGCATTGAAGGCAAGTGAGGCACAGAAGAAGGCTCAACAGGCTGACGAGGAGTCAGGGAAGTTGTTAGAGGAGAGGGAAGGAGATGGAAATAACGTGAGAAATGAATCCAAAAACTGATACTTTTCATTCACTGAGTTATATAATTCTAGGCGAGTGGTAATAAGAGCAAAAAGGAGATTGGGGGAAGATCAACAAGGGTTTGGCACTGGGGCAAAAGGGTTGTTGTCATAGGGTGTCTCAGTTTTTATTGCTCATTCGGTATGTTGGACTTTAGGTTCTATGTCTGTCATGGTAGTTATGCTAAGGGATTTGAGATCTATATCAATCTGCTGAGTAGTGTATCTCAGCACAGGATGCATCTTGAAGGCCCTGTATTCTTTTCCATCTTGATCCTTTTTATTTTACCCTGTCTATGTAGGAACCTTCTTATAATTCCAAGTTTTAAACTGTTGTTGTTCATGTCAATTCTTGACAATGTTTAGGCCGATTGGCTTGTTTTGTTTATGTTATGTTTCATTTATTCACATAGTCGGTGCGTATCATGTGTGTGAAGTTTAGGACCTAAATAACCTTTCCGGCGAAACAAAACGAACATTTTAAAACCTAAACGCCTTGAAGTGGGGACTTGCTTTACAAGGTTTCCTGGTTGGAAGTTCATGTTGGCATGGCAACTGGCAAGCAATGGATTTTCGTATTTCTACGGTAGCAAGGCTTCTCTTTAGTACCAACAAATTTGTTGCTGACTCATAGTAGTAAGTGATTGAATTCACACTTTCACATTCTGGAGTTATGATTTATTTTGTTGGAATCAGAATCGTTGATAAGAATGCTCACCTCCATATCCGTACAATAATTAGGCAATTGAGCCAACATGAGAAGGTTATTTGAGTACAAGAAACCATTTACTTATATTTAAATGAAAAAATTAGGTATGGTTAGTTTCGCCAACTTGGATTCTGCTCTCTCAACTCAAGTAGACCTTAGTTTCCAACCCATCAAGGTAAGCTGTCTGTCCATAAAGGGTCTGTTTTGATCTTCCAAACTGAGATCAGCGGCTGCATTGCCATGGAATCTGAAACTGTTTGAAAATATGTCACGTGTCGTTTTTCCTCCGAAAATGCAATCTTTTGCTCTTAGAACTCCCACAATTCTCACTATACATTAACTTAACGTAGACTCTGACCAGCAGGGTCGCTCACTAACAATTCTCATTATAACCCATAAACATGTGATTCGCAGCACCTTAATTACTGTACCCAGTATTCGCTCTGTTTGTCTTAATACTTGTGGGCCGGCAAAGCTTGTGTCTTTTTTATTTATTTATTTAAACAAGAGCCTCTGTTACGAAAAGTGCTATGTTAAAGAGCCCAACTGCAGGTGCCAAAATTGCTTCTCAACAATTTTCTCAAGTTTCGTTTTTCTTATGAGAAGGGGGCAAAAAGATATGAGCTTTTCGGGCAAAAAGAAAAGTCATTAGTTTGGTGGTAGATGGTGCTTCTGTTCGCAACCTCTGCAGGAAAACGAATTCAGTTGAGGGGCTTGAAATTGTCTTTGGTCACATCAAGAGCTACTGAGAGCAGAGTCAACAGTTAGGCTTGCCGATAAGCTGTGTCGCTTTTTGCTGTAATTGAAAGGACATATTTTTGGTAGGATTTGAATAGAGGTTCTCGTACTATTATCGTTGTTATTCTAAGTGGCAAATACAACACGACATACAATATCTAACAATCAAATAGAATATCTAACAATCAAACTCCCGTATATAATCATTGATTGTAAAAACCAATGATTTGTACAATTAACCTCGTATAGTATGATTTTAGAAACTTAATTATCATATGCTGTTAACCATAAAAGATAAGAAACACTAGGCTGTAAGGCTTTGTGTCGAATTATTCCATACCATTCTACCTTATGTGTAACCCCAAGGAGGAGATTCCTGTTGATTTTGATTGATAGGAGTCTTACTGAAATTTTGACCTTATTTAGTTGTTGGCTGATCAGCTAAAAATTAGCTGATTATCTCAAATCAACTAGTTAACTTTACAAAAAAAGTTAACTGAATTATTTGTTTGTAAATTGGTTGAGTTTAGCTAACCCAATCAACTGATTTTAAATAAGCTCCTCTACAGGAGCATTTCATCCCAATCAGCTGATATATTTTTTTAATGTCCATTTTGCCCTCGTTACATTTCACTCTCTCACCGTCTCATTTCTTGCTTTCTCCAGAGCCTTCTTTGCTCTTTTCTTGCTCTCATTTTCTCTCACCGTTTCACCCTCACGCTATCTGCTGCTTTATTCGTTTACTCCCACGCATCAACAATGTCCTCTTTTTGGCTCTCACACCTTCGCATTCGCTACTTCAGTTCTATTTTCAGTTGTGTGATGCATTGAAAAAGGAAGGCATTTAAATTAGTGAAGAGTACTGGCCAGATTCGTGGATTCCTTGTTGCGTAGTAGCTCAAGAAATACCAAAGGTGAGAATTGGAGAGGCTTTTTGCCTTTTAAGAGACTTGAAGTTGCTTGTTAATTGGTATGCAATTGATATTGGGTTAGTAAAATTCTTTCTTATTCATTAGTTATTCTCTTGTGTACTTGGTAACTCAATAGAAGGATGACCGATGCACTTCTTGTATTGGATGTCTAATTACAATGTACTATCTCTGAACAAAATTGTTTTTTATTGGAATTTGAATACACTAATATCTATTTTTGATGATGTAGCCAATATAAGATGGTACTAGTTTGGTGTTTGTTAAAGAACCACATTCTATTTTAGAAAGATAAAATTGCAAAACTAGATTGTTGCTCAGTTTACCTTTCTTGCTTAGATTGTTATTCCATCATGGATTTCTTGACTAGTTTACAAGTTTCTGTTCTTTGTACATTCTTCATTCTGTATGTTGTGATCATAATCATGTTCAAAAAACTCTATTTCAATTGATTAGAATCCATATCAATATGTGCTAAGGAATTCATTCACTTATTTTTAACTCAATATAGTCATTAGAAGCCCCATTATCATTTTTCGCCTGTAATGTTATGTTTGAAACACGAAAATGCTCTGTACCAGTTTTGTTTCTTGTAATTCCATGTCTTAGTGATTTTAAACTTGCACCAATGTAGCAAATTGTCATTCGTTGTATGAATTTAGTGTTTCGTTGTATGAATTTAGTGTTTCTATTCTAACTCTACTAAATAGCAATAAAACTTAGAATCTTAGATATTAGTTGATCAACATGCAAACTGTAACTCACGTGTTCTTTTGTGCTTAAACTCTTTATTTGTCCCAGCTTGGCATTCTGTTTAATCACTAGCCTAAGCTTTAATTGTATTATTTGTCAATTAGTTCCAATCCATATTTGCAACCAAAGGCTTGCCACAACACATCTTTCTCAATCTTAAATCTTCGTGACAAGTCTGTGCCACTGTTCTCTACATTGGTCTGTTCTGTAGCTTTTTCCATTAGCAGCAGAAAATGGTTTCCTGGTTGCTTTCATGTATCATAATTGATCAGCTCCTTTAATGGTTGGTAAGTGTTAGTTCATTCAGTCAATTAATGGGAGAGTGATATAACCATTAAGTTATGTAAGGTGCTTGCCTTTGTTTTTGTTTTTCTTTTAACACATTGTAGTGCAACCCCTTTTTGATGATTTAAGATCAGGGGTTTGTTTACTGCTTAAACAGGATCAATTTAGACGAGAAGCTTTTTATTCTTCACACTTTGTTTCTGAGTCTGGTTATAGTCTACATACAAAGCCTTAAACAAAAATTCAGGCTAATTTCGGATCCTTCATGTTTTTCAATATTATGCCATATTCATGTTTGAAGGTGCGAATTGGCTTGTACGTTTATGTTTTTTTAATTATTATTATTATATATTATATGTTTTTTATTAGAGTTATAAACTTAATTTTTAAGAATTAAATATCTAAATCTAAATTCTTATAAGAATATTCATTGAAATACTAAAATATATAATATTCATATTCTTAATTTTTTTAAAATCATGTCCTCATAAATCATTTTACACATAAATAACTAATACTAAATAGCTAATTTTACCAAATATTTATAACAAACAGCTAATATAATATGCTAGTCAAATTAACTGATAGAATCAGCTGTCAACTAACAGCTGATAGAATCAGCTAACAGTTAAATTCAATAAGTTGATTGACAAATAGAACCTTTATGCCATATGAAACAATCTTAAGATTCTAACTCTGGGATATATGAGGGCCTTTATTGAATGATCTCATGAGGTAAAAGGATAGTATAGTTAGAGGCTTAGCTTGAGCATTCAAAATTAGAGGCTCTTGCTTAGTCCAATTGTCTTACTAAAGAGAAGAACTTTTCCCATTCCTAACTCTACAAATAATCTTAGAGTAAAACTCATCTTTAATTTTAGTAATTGATTTAAGAACCAAGAGTGAGATGTTTTCCTTTTTATGGGCCAAATATTCCTACCCCTTAGGAAATAATTATGCAACCATTTTAACCGGATGGATTTTTCGTTTTTTTATAATATTCCACAGCCTTTTTAACATTAGTATCTTGTTAGTAATTTCATAGAATGAATCCCCAACCTTCCCACCTCTTTATATTTAAAAACATTTGACCATTTGACTTTAGCATAAGCATTAGCCCATGATGATTTTCCTATAAGAGCTTCATCATATCATAATCTGTTGAATGGTTTTAACTAACCCTTTAAAAGGGAAGAAGTGGGAGCTCCATCAGATATGAAGAGAGTTTAGTATAGAAATAATCAGCTAGAATTGCTCCTATAAAAAAGGTCCTTGTTCACCCATGACTTAAGCCTCTTTTGAATTTTCTTCACTAAGGGGTAAACATTCAAAAAAAGGATAGTCTTCTAATAGCTACAGGGAGTCCCAAATAGGTCAAAGGAGGGGATTTCCTTGCTATTCTAATTAGACTAGCAATACACTATTTATAAGAGCTAGCAATTCCAGAGAGAAAAATAATGGTTTTTATTGAATTTTACTGTTAGTCCAGATAAAGCGTCAAACTCCTTGATGGAGTTTATCATAATTTCAATGGATTTTTTATCAACCTTGCTGAAGAGTATAATATCATCTGAAAAATAAAGGATAATAAGAGGAATATTCCTAGTTTTAGAGTAATATTTAAACCCTTAGTCAGTTCCTACATTATACTTTAGCAACAAGGGCAAAGTTTCCATGCAAAGGACGAAGAGGAAAGGGGAGAGTCCCCTAGCACCCTCAAAAATTCTAGATAAAGTACCACTAATTAGCACACTAAAAGATGGGGTAGCTATACATTACTTTAGCCAATTAATAAGTGTGTTTGGAAACCTATAGGCTTTTAGTAGGTGGAAAAGAAAATCCTAGCTAACAGTATTAAAAGCCTTATGGAAGACAATCTTAATCGAGTAATTAGTAAGACCATTGTGCCTATTGTACCCTTTAAGCAGTTCTTTAACAATTAGGGAATTATTGCCAATATATCTATTTTTTAGGAAGGCACCTTGATTGTCACTCATAAGGGATTGAACAACATCTTTCAACTTGTTGGCCAAAATTTTTGCAATAACCTTGTAAATGATGTTAGTCTAAGCTATTGATTTGAAATCCCCAAAATCTTTTGGATTGGCTTATTTAGGTATTAAACATAGATTAGTTTTGTTAAGATCCTTGATAAGTACCTTATTTGAGGAGAATTATAGGACTACCTCCTTTACATTCTTGCTTGTTACAACCCAAGACTTTTGAAAGAAGAAACCATTCAGTCCATCAACCCTTAAATCCTTCATTCCATTTAGTTGAAAGACTATATCTTCAATTTCCTTATCATCTATAGGCTCAGTGAGCATATCAGATTCTTTAGAACCCATGCTTAGAGCCTAAAAAAGAATCAAAATAATTAACAACTTCCATAGAGATATCAGTTTGCTAAAAAAAAAATCCAATTCCTGTTCTTTCTGGTAGAATTGTGGTAAAGAAGAACCTATGACATTTATTATCATCCTTTAGCCAATTAATCATAGCCTTTTGTTTGATTAAAGATGAGCGTCCCTTAGTTACTTGTAGATAGTTTATTAATAATAGTGTTTCCTTTTCCAACAAGGAAAGGTCCCCTCAAATGTTTAAAGAGGATCAGTTGAATATCTACCAACTCCTTCTTAGCTATCTCAACTCCAACCTTTTTTTTAGTCCTTTCTTCGCATTAAGGACTTTAAATTGTTTTTTATAGATTTCAATTTTTGCGTACATATATGTTATTTAGTTCCAAACAAAAAGCAGTCTAAGCCCTTTAGTACTGCTTCAAAAATTCCTTCATCTTTTACTAAGAAGTTATCAAATATAAAGGGGAACTTATTAGGAAAAGATTGAGATAAATTTCCTACCTTGATAAGTGAATGATTTGAGAACAGAGGCTTTATAAAAGTAGCTTTGCTCTTTAGAAAAGGTTTAAGCTAATCCTAATTTTCCAATACCTTGTCTAGCTTCTTTTAAACCATCTCCCACTATACTTATTATTTTGGGTGAAGAATAACCCATCCTTCTTTAAATTAGTGACCCTTATACGTTCAGTACATAATTCGAAATCTTCATAGTAGTTCCTTAAGTCAGCATTACCTGTTGCCTTAGATTTATACATAATTGAATTGAAATCCCCACAAATTAGCCAAGGACCATTAAAAGTACCTAGCTTGCTTCTTAATCTATTCCACAAGATGTTTCTTTGGAATTCAATATTGAAACCATAGGTAAAGGATGAAAAGGTGGTGAAATTCATTTCTAGAAAGTAAAATTTCATATGCATCAATTGCTTATTTGAATCCAAATCTTCTACTCGGACCACCTCTGAGTTATATCCAACTATTATTTTTCCATAATTATGATGTTGATGATTTGTTAAAAAATGCCAATTGGGACAAAGAATCCTAAGTTTATACAAATTTTCCTTCCTAATCTTTGTCTCTAAAAGACCCAAAACATAATGCTTCTCCTTTTATACAAAATCCCACAAAGAACTAAGCTTATTAAGGCTATTAAGTCTGTGAACATTCCATACTAAGATAAACATAATCACTTTGAGTGTTTATTGGAACTCTTTTTCTTTGCACTCCTTTGAGATCTCTTAGTGGTTACATATTGGAAATCCTCCTCCTTACTACTATTATCATTGCATGAAACCTTAGGGAGGCTCATCTTAATTCCTTTTATCAAAATGTCTTCCCTTATATAAGGTAACCCCTCAAAATTCATATAGGTTTCAAAATTTGGGTCTGAGATTGTCTTCAATGCTATCTTCTAATCAGTTTCATATGAATTTTCCTTAATAGATATTTTTCTGGTAAAGAGCACACCTTATTTTTTTTGATTTGATTATGGAGTATCCTCCATTCTTATTAGTTCTAAATAATCCCCTCCTAGAAAATTTCTTCCTGTTGGTCGATTTCCTAGGGCTTTAATAGAGGGTTTCCATTAATATGAAACCATGACACAATCCTTAATTAACTTGTGACAGACATTCAATCTCATAATTGGAATTTAGTCAGGAAGTTACTTTCTTATGTCAATACTTATGCATATTCTGGCATAACTAATTCGTCTTCTTATGGTTGTATTTTAATCCAAACAAATAGATTAACCCAAAAAATTGGCTAGAAGACTTAATCCCCGGTTGTCCAATATTCTAATAGAATGTTGTGAATGTTTACCTAAAATGGAATGTAAGTCATTTTGATGGATTCCAATTTTATTCCAGGCTACCAAGCTTGCAAAGGCAATGAAAATCGTAAAATATGCCAAGGACCCACCTTTAATATCTTTAATTTTTTATTTTTGGAGTTAAAGGTAAAAAAGTAAGAGAATACTTTTCGAAATTAATACCTTATTTAAGCCTTTATTTTTCAGCTGAGCCCATCTATGGATGATAGGATAAGTAGGACGATGATCCAAGAAAAATCTCACAATAGTGGATTCCTAACTCTTAGCTCCCTCCTCAAGGACCTCAATCTTTATAATGACTATTACTTTCCCATCTTTTATTTACGTAGGGCAATAATGGAGGAAGGCATTTGAGGATTCCCCCACCACCTACTTCCATCTTTTCTTTCGAGTTAAGGGGTCAATTTGTAATTTATAAGAAGGGGGTTAAGGGGCAGAAGGGGAATGAGAGATAATTACATATTGAGAGATCAATTTAGAAGTAGAAGTTGGTTGAGGGTTTGACAAAGGATTTGGATGGAGGATGGAAATCATTTTTTTTGTAGATTTGAAATTTGCATTATTTTGGTAACTTGCAAGGTGACAAATTAAAGGAATGGGTAAGAATTTATTAAATTTAGTTGATGACCTTTAGGGGACACATGTTTGAGAAGAAAACTCCAAAATACTCCCTAAAATACAAGAGAAGAGCAAAGAGTAAGAAGGGAGAAACAACTCTAAGAAGACTATGAAGAATAACAACGAAACATTAAGAAGGAAGATCGAAGGAAGAAGAAGATGACCATCAAGTACTATGGCTAGAGAAGATTGACTGGGTGGGCTGACATGTTAAATTCATTATTGTTATTTGTTAAAGTGTTAACATTAGATAAAAATTAAATAGTTTATTTGTTATGATAAGATAAAATTTTAAAAATTAATTATACATTATAAATTTATTTTATTAATTAGATTTATTAATATACATTTCATAATAAAAATTAATTACTTATCAAATTGGCAAAATGTTATTTATTTTATCTATTATTTAGTGAGTCTATTATTACTAGTAAAAAAAGAATAGATACATTTTAAAAAAAAGTATAGATGCATTAATATTAATAACTGAATAATTTTTTAATTAATTAAAATTTAATAAACATAAATAAAGGTAATGAAGAAGAATAAAAAATTTAAAAATAGCAAGTGAAATTAAATAGTCATTAACTAAAGATATTACGTTATTATTTTGGTATTCATAATATGATAATATATAAACACAAAATCTTCGTTAATATATTTTCAATTTTTTATAACATTTTTTCTTAAATAGTGGTTAATATGTAAATAGTTTTAATTATTTGTGAATTGCTTAAAAGGCTAAATCCTTTTGTCCAGACTCGGTTTGTTAACGGTCTTAGGGCAAGCGAGATCCCAAAATAGTGGCTTAAGCCCACACACTTTTAGATGATTAGGCGTCCGAAAACCAAGTTTATCCACGTGGCTGATGAATTATGCGTCTACGACACCTCAGTTGTTCCTTTCTCCTCTGCTTGATATGTTGCCACTCGCCAGTTGTGGTTTCGTACGAGTTCTCTCTTGACGGATGAATTTGGCAGTGGAATTGCCAGAGTAGAAGAAAATCGACATTAAATGTGGAGAGCCTGTTCGATATCCGCGTTTATTTGTCGAGAGTATGTTCAAACACGAAGAATAAGCTCTGTTCACTTTCACGTCAGTGGGCTTCGTTTTTACTCTGATCCTTTTAATCCCTCTTCCCATAAGCCTCTAGGTCCTCTCTCTTTCTCAACTGTGCTTAGATGATTATGAACTGAGATATTTGTTGTAAATGTTTATATCAAATTTTGCTTCTTTTGCTTTTGATTTGGTGGATTATGATGTCTTCGTTGTATTGCATTTGTACGGTTTCGACTTATTCTTCCCCGCAGTTCCAATTGTTATTTCTTTGTAATCCCTTTAGCTTCTTTACTTTATTTCTTGCCTTTGCATCTCAAAAATGTACCTGTTAATTTCTGATCTTGTGGGCATGTTTCATCAAAGTCAGCATGTGAAAGCTATAAGTTTGCCAAAAACATTAACGTTGTACAACTTGATAATCTGTAGGATTGTTATCAGTTGTCATCATGTTATATCTACTCATTTCGTGGAGGATGTGCTTGTGCGGATGCTGCAAGATGAAACTTACATGAATTGTTTTAGGATCCTTGTGGCATTACTGCCAAAATTTTCAATCAATTTTTATTTCCGCTCACTTGATTTTCAGCTTCCTGAGAGGGATAATCAAATTTCTTACAGGGCCACTGGCACGGTACAAGAACTTGGTTGAGTTAGGGAAGCTACGTCATGATCCTTGTCAGGAAAAGGTTGCATGTGAACTTGAAAAATTGCTTGGAAGATTGGATCAATATGAGAAAGATATGGAGGAATACCATGTATAATCAGAGTTTGGGGTTCTGTGCTCTCAGTTACTTGGTTGATGGTTTCTTCTTCTTCGTCAATGTTTAAACAATGAACTTTCTTAGTGGAACCAGCTTTATCCTTTTCCTTCAGGTTACTCTAGCCAATTGGGAGAAGAATAGGGAGAATGAGCGGCGCAAGCTTTTGATGGAAGAAGCAGGGAAGAAGCAGAAGGAGGGCATATGGATGGTAGTAAACAAACATCGGAATGAACTTCTTCAAAGATTGATGACCTGGTATGGCATAAGTAGAAACTCTGTTGTAACATATTCTTCATGGCCTATTTGAAAACCTTCTGTTTCTCAATCAATTCCATTGCATGTTCTGTGGTGGAGGTTGATGGATTCATAATATTCTAAGATCTGCAGCACAAGGCAGTCCTTTCTGTTCCTTGCACAGAAGTTAATCCATTTGGTCAAAATAACTTTCCAGTTGCTTTCAATTGTTCAAAAACAGTAACTTACCAGAAGGGACAAAGTTGTTCACTTTATATAATGACAATCACCACTATGAACTTTTGAAAAAGTTGGGTGGTACTATTGATTCAGTAAGTTTTCAATCACCACTATGAACTTTTGAAAAAGTTGGGTGGTACTATTGATTCAGTAAGTTTTCTTTTTATCTAAATGTTCTTAGTACTTTACCGTATATTTCAAACCCAAATCTTGACTGCCATTCTCCATGCTCTTTATAAATGATTATTCCGTACAACTGTCACAGTAGTGACACCCTCTAATGACATGGAGCCAAATTTATTATCTTTCTTATCATTGTAGAGGTAAGGATTTCTGTTATCTATTGTTTTAACCATGATGCCATAACAGTTCAGATGCTTTTTATCAGAACTACCTTTTTATATCCATCAGCAACAGCAACAGCAACAGCTTTATAAGTACTGAATCACTTCCCTGTGATCCCAATAATTCGTTAAAATGTAAATTCCCATCTATGTTACACTTTGTACCAGCATACTCAAGCATAGTTTACTCGATATCAAACAATAATAAACACATGTGAACAACTGAAGGAAATTGGATTACGTAATACAGATATAGATTTGAAAGCTTTTGTAGAGGTTGCTTTATTTTTCATTTAATTTAATAGATATTCATTGAAAAATGATGTCAATACTGGAAATGCAATTTGATAATGGCCTGGAGAGTTCAACTGCAGGATATTCATATTTACCAGTATCTTTTGCATGTTGTTTGAATATTTCGATGCAAGAGATAGGATAAGGTTGAGACTTCCAGCTTCTGTAAATGCTTGTTTCTCTTGTGAAGTCGAGTGTTTTGATCAAGTGATACTTTCTAGGAAAAACTTATGTTTTTCCTTCATTGCTAACCTTGTTCTTCTTTCTTAACTTAGGAAAAAGCCTAAAAAAATTGAACCTGGAGTTGGCAGATGGGTTTCATTCCTAAATAGAGAGAAGAAGTTGGATTCACTGGTTGGTTGCCGTCCAAAGGCTCCTCCATCCCCAAAAGGGCTTTATATATGGGGCAATGTTGGAAGTGGTATGTTTCTTACTTATAATGCATAACTTGATAAGCAATTTCCCTTAGTTCACATTGTAGTTCAGCTCTTCTACTTCAAGCTGTTTATACTTCAGTTCTATTTTTCCTATTTCTTTTCCTCCTTTAGTTGCTATGCAGAGTAACAAATCTTACCACTTTGGTTTTTATCTATATGCATTCACTCATATGGAGTGAATTAACGCAATAGAGTTCCACAAAATCTTGCAGGAAAGACAATGTTAATGGATATGTTCTATGGTGCCACTGAAGATGTTGTTAGGCATCGCAAAAGACTTCACTTTCATGAGGTAAGTTCTTTATTGTGTTGACTTAATATTATCAGGACTTATATGATGACTTGTTTCAACCGTGAAAGCTGAACCCAGTTGACTGCTGTTTCTCTCTCTCCCTATCTGTTTCAGTGCCTAGTAATGATCATTATCATCGGTCTTCATATATCTTAATTGTTTGTAAAAGTTCTAAACGGATCCTATGTTCCCAGAAAAATAGTTAGCTTAATACGCATTTGCAGGCTATGCTGTCTATAAATGAACATATGCATAAGCTATGGAAGAAGCAAGTGGAGGAACAGTCTTTACAGTCAAGCATATCTACCTGGATTATGAATCTTCCATTTGATCCAAAAGTTAAGGAGTGGTTAGTTGCAGAAGAAAGATATAAACAAGAGATGCAGATGAAAAATATTCTTCCTGATGTAGCTGATAAATTTCTTGTTGACCAGCAATCAGATAGAAGAGGTGCAAGCATTCTTTGTTTTGATGAAATACAGGTGAGTTGAGTCATTTGGTAAGTGTTAAATTGGGTATTTTGATATTAGAGTAGGAAATCAAGAGTGAAGGTGCTGCCATATTTCATTAGGAGTTGCTTCCATGGAGGTCAAGTCCAGGAAATAAACATAAGTAATATATGTCACTGATTGAGAGCTGTCTTGCCTTTATTAGAAACAAAGTACTTTATTCTTGAAGTCCTTTGCTTTCTGCAATGAATTTATTTAAAGATTGTATTAATTCATCATAACGTCCAAGTCACTTTGGAAGTACGTGATTGAAATATGAATCTCCTAAGTATACAATTTCTGGTTTTCTATACAGACAGTTGATGTGTTTGCTATTGTGGCCTTATCTGGGATTCTAAGCAGATTGCTCTCTACTGGAACTGTACTTGTAGCCACCAGTAATCGAGCACCAAAGGATTTAAATCAGGTGTTTATTAGCATTCTTTTTCCATTCTCTTCCAGTTTGAACATTTCACCTACCCAGTTTGAACATTTCACCTACCATGTAGCTTAATACTGTAATATTCTACAGTTATAGGTATAACTTGTAATCTCCTTTTCAATTGAAGTTTCATTGGTTTCTCTTTGTGATTTGAAAGTGGAACATTTTTGTCAAATATATCTAATACTCATTAATTATGTCATTCCTTATCATTATTCAATGTGCCTGTAGGATGGCATGCAGCGGGAGATATTTCTGAAACTGGTTAAAAAGTTGGAGGAGCATTGTGATATAGTAATGATTGGCAGTGAAATTGATTATCGACGTTTTATAGCCCAAAGATGTAAAGAGCAGGTGGGATGTAAGAGTGATTATTATTTGGTCTGTTTATTTTTGGGTATTAATGTGGTCATTTATTGCTTTACTTGCTGTGTATACAACTTTCTTCCTCTGACAAATGTAATTTTTTTAACATAAGTTGTAACTTGACTTATCTGGAAACCTACCAGCAAAATAACCAAAACCTCTTCAATTTTTGTGATTTGATGGCTTTGGTGTGTTGAACATTCTCCAGCACAAACATTTCTGTGTCCAACTCTGACTATTTCCATCTAAGGTCCATGTTGCTAACTTTTAGTGTAAGTACATGATAGTTATCATACTCGGTCACTTGTGATTGGTTCACAAGGTCTGAGTTTTCTTTATCTCTCAGATAATTATTTTATGTTTTCTTTCATTTTTTGATCTTGTACCTTCTTATGGTTGGGGAAGAATAAAATCTTTTTGCTATTTGAGCCCAGGAACCAGGATCCTAATTGTCTCTGGTTTCTTTTTCGTATCATCATAACAACTTTTGCAATGCTCATTCCTTCAGGGACATCCTATACAATTGGAAATGAAACTTTTTGCAATGCCCATGCAATCCATAGTTTATTTAAGTACTTCAAGGAGATTCATCACGAATTACTAATCATCTTGGTTACAGAGCCCATGTCTTGAGAGGCCCACCTGCATAAGCCAAACCTTCAGATAGTTGTAGCTAAGTTCAATCCTTGATTTTATTATTTTGTTGAATTACTATATTTTCATATTCAGTTTACCTGTCGATCCAGTCTGTCCATTTAATCTAGTCTGTAACTTTGCTGCTTTCTGATAAGCAAATGGATTGAATATAGTGATTTTATTATAATTAGCTATAGCCTCGTAGGAAACTCTACAAGGACTACG
>JANIJH010000008.1:24952339-24964491 GCA_024520975.1 Erythroxylum areolatum
TCACAATTTGCTCTCTCCTAGTATTCCTTCTGGAATACGTGAGCAAGGGTTTAGGGCCCATGTTCTGCTCCTGCCTCTTATTCCTCCTAGAGTAAGTTAATATGGGCTTATGACCCAAAGAGCTATCAATTCCACCCTCTGCAAGATTTGCCTTGTCCTCAAGGCAGAAAGAAGGATACTGTTGCTGCAGATGTGCAGCAGTTGTCCAGGAAGCTTCCTCAATTGGCTTCCCCTTCCACAACACTAACCATTCGACAATCGGCTCATGATTTTTCTGGGCAGTCCGCTCAGCAAGGATGGCTTCGGGAGCAGTAGGCTCGATGGAGTCAACCTCAAGTCCAGCAGGAAGAACAGGCTCGGGTAAATGGTCTCCTACTACCTTTTTAAGCTGAGAAATGTGGAATACCGGATGAACTCGGGAAGAATCCGGCAGGGCCAACTTATAGGCAACATTTCCCACCCAACTTAGCACTTGAAAGGGTCCATAGAAACGGGCTGAAAGCTTAGGACAAATTCGACGTGCTACTGAAGTTTGCCTGTGGGGTCTAAGCTTGACATAGACCCAATCTCCTACTGCCAACTGAACATCTCGCCGCTTAGTATCTGCTGCAGATTTCATGACTTGCTGAGCTCTAGTAAGATGGAATTTAAGCTGCCTTAGAGCTTCATCTCTATCAATCAGCACCCTATTCACAGCATCAACCATAGATTCCCCAATGAGGAAATGAGGAATGGTAGGAGGAGGTCGACCGTACACTAACTCAAACGGGGTTGTAGAAGTAGCGGAGTGAAAAGAGGTGTTGTACCAAAATTCAGCCCATGAAAGCCAAGTATGCCATTGGTTGGGCTGTTCAGATACAAAACAGCGAAGGTAGGTCTCAAGACATCGATTCACCACCTTGGTTTGTCCATCCGTTTCCGGATGATAAGAAGTACTCATTCGGAGGACCGTGCCTTGTAACTTCCAAAGCTCCTTCCAAAAACTACTAACAAAGATGGGATCGCGATCACTTATAATGCTCTTCGGAATGCCATGGAGTCTAACTATTTCCTTGACAAAGCAATCCGCTACAACTTTGGCAGTAAAAGGGTGCTTGAGCGGAACAAAATGCGCGTACTTTGATAACCTGTCCACTACCACCATAATTACCTCAAACCCTTGGCTCTTTGGCAATCCTGTTATGAAGTCCATCGAAATGTCCTCCCAAACTGAATTGGGAATGGGAAGGGGTTGGAGTAACCCTGCTGGAGCAAGGGTTAGATATTTGTGGCGTTGGCAAACCTCACACTCTTTCACAAATTGCAGAATCTGCTTGTGCATGCCAGCCCAGTATAAGCATCCAGCTATCCGTTTATAGGTCTTGGTAAACCCGGAGTGGCCTCCAATAGGAGTAGAATGGAATTCTTGCAAAAATTCTGGGATAAGGGAGGAGTTTCGGGACAAGACCAACTTGCTGCCCTTGAACAGCAACCCTGCAGACAAATGATATTCTCCTTAGGCTGTAGGATTAGATTGGAGATCCTGCAGAATTTCAACCAGCTGAGAATCCTTCAGGTACTCCTCCTGCAGTTTAACAGAATCAGCCCACTGAGGGGAAGAAACAAGATGGTAAAATTCTGGTTCTCCATTCACACGTGACAAGGCAGAGACAAGGCATCTGCTGCCTTGTTATCTGGACCCGGCTTATAAAACACTTCAAATTGGTAGCCCATCGGCTTGGACAGCCAATGATATTGGTCAGGAGTATTTAACCTCTGCTGCAAGAGGTGCTTCAAAGTCTTGTGGTCGGTATAAATCTTGAAAGATCTCCCCAAAAGGTAGTGCCTCCAATGTTGTATGGCTAGTAGCAATGCCATGATCTCCTTCTCATACGCGGATTTGGCCTTGGCAGTGGCAGAAAGAGCCTTGCTAAAATAAGCAATAGGCTTATGATCTTGCATGAGGACAGCCCCCAATCCAAAACCTGAGGCATCACACTCAACAATAAATTCCTTGGAGAAATCCGGGAGAGTAAGGACCGGAAAAGAAGTTAGACACTTCTTCAGCTGTTCAAAGGCTTCTTGAGTTGTGGGAGTCCAAGAAAAATTGTCCTTCTTGGTCAGTTCAGTAAGGGGCTGAGCCAACTTCCCATAATCCTTGATAAACTTTCGATAATACCCCGTAAGACCAAGAAACCCTCTTATCCCGGTAACATTCTTAGGTATCGGCCAATCTTTAACACATTGAATCTTGGTAGGATCCATTGCTACACCCTCAGCTGAAATAACATGCCCCAAATACTCGATGGACTGTTGTCCAAATACACATTTCTTCTGATTTGCAAAGAAGTGGTGTTCGGTTAACAATTGCAATGCTTGCTCCAAATGTGTGAGATGTTGCTGCCAACTGCCACTATAGATCAAAATATCATCAAAGAATACAAGCACACTCTTCCTTAAAAGTGGCCTAAAAACCGAATTCATAGTCAATTGAAAGGTGGATGGAGCATTCATAAGTCCAAAGGGCATAACTAAGTATTCATAATGGCCCTCATGGGTCCGAAAAGCTGTTTTATGAACATCTTCGGTTTTAATACGGATTTGGTGGAAACCAGACTTCAAGTCAATCTTAGAGAAAAACTTGGAACCATGTAACTCATCAATAAGCTCATTGATAATGGGAATGGGAAATTTATCAGGAAAGGTTACCTTGTTTAGAGCGCGATAATCTATGCACTTCCTCCAAGTATGGTCCTTCTTCTTAACTAAGATTACTGGACTGGAAAAAGGACTGGTGCTATGTCTGATTGCACCTGAAGAAAGTAATTCTCGGACTTGTTTCTCAATCTCATCCTTATGGTGGTAGGCATACCTATAAGGACGGACACTCACTGGATTGGACCCGTTACATAGAGTAATAGCATGATCATGCCCCCTCGAAGGGGGAAGACCCTTCGGTTCCTGAAACACAAGTCCATGGTCTTGTAACACTGAAGTTAATTCCTGCATTTGGTTTGGAGTCAAGGGAATTCTATTTTCGGAATCAAGCAGATTAACCTCAACCTCCTGCTGGTCATTATGAACCTCCATTGCAACAGACTGAAGTACTTCTTGCAGGGCAGAAGTTGGTTGAGATTGCTTACAGCCCTTTCCCCTCAAGGTAACAACCTCCTTCCCATGTTCAAATCCCCAGTTCAGTGTTTTCTGCTTGAAATCTGCTCTAACTTCACCTAGGGTCTCCAACCATTCTGCACCTAAGACCAAATCAATTCCACCCAACTGGAGAATATATGCCTCAAGCGATAACTCCACATTCCCTACTTGCACTACAAGTCCCTTGCATCGCCCTTGTGAGAAACATTTTGTTCCATTACCCAACTTAACTCCATAGGATTTGGTTGGAGTTACATTCAGACCTAAAGTAGCCACCAAGTCTGCTGAAAGATAATTATGGCTAGCTCCACTATCAATGAGAAGCAAGATTGGGACTCCCGACAGCTTGCCCTCAATTTTAAGGGTTTTAGACTGAACAATTTCCCCATATTCAGCCACTTGACACACCATTTCCCAAGCTTCTCCCAACTCGGCCTCATTTCCTTCCCCATTCCCCGACGGTGACCCCTCCTCTTCTTCATTTTCCTCCAAAACCAGCAGGCGTAGGTGCTTATCGGGGCATATGTGCCTGGGGCCGAAATGCTGGCCACACTTGAAACATAGGCCTTTAGCCCTACGGTCTAGCAACTCTCGGTAAGAAAGGTTTCGGGCTCCCCTTGGATGTCCTTCAGCAGTCCTGTCTACCCCATGTCGCCGTCCAGCATCCTCCTCCCTGTTGCCCCCCTGAAATGCGTCCCTTCCGGCTTGCACATGGGCTTGCGCATGGGGTCGAACCGGTCCGGGTCGTGCACCGACCCAGGTGCGACCTCCAACTGTCGGGTTTGGAGGCCCGACTCGTGGAACACCCACGGGTGTCCAGCCCACCGTTGACGTATATTGCGTCGAGGGGTTGAGTTTTCGCTCCACTGCTCGTGCTGCCGCGATCAACCGATAACGAGAGGAGGGGTCCAACGCCAGAACCTCCAGTCGTATGTCTTCTCGCAATCCCCCAAGGAAAAATCCCATGTACTGATCTTCGGGAAGAGGAGGAATCTGAGCTGCCAACATCTCAAACCTTTCTACGTACTCGTCCACCGTCCCCTGTTGTATCAACGTCTTCAGCTGAGAAAATGGATTCCCGCTAAAGTGATCTCCATATCGATCAAACAAAGCTCTCTTGAAAGTCTCCCAGTCCAGTTCGGGCATCGACGCAAGGAGGACCTTAAACCAATGCCACGTCATTCCCTCCATACATATCTATGCCAGCTGAATGCGAAGCTCCGGTGGAGTTCCCTGGACGGTGAAGTATAGTTTGGCTCGAGAAACCCATCCTATCGGGTCGTCACCTTGGAATAGAGGGAGCTCTATCTGCTTTGCGCGGAGTTGGTGTTCCTCCGTCAGCATGGAAGTGACACCATTGCTTTCTGTCGCCGTGGGTACCGACTTCCCACGTTCCACCGAACTAGATCTCGCCTCCGGTGTTTGGTGAGCAACTTGACGTTGGAATCCCTCTCGTAGCTCGGTGTGCATCGCCGCTAAAGCTCTTGAAAGGTCGTCAACACCCTTGTGTAAGCTACCCAGTTGAACCGTGTGATCCAACAACTTCGTCTCTACTGCCGTCATATGAGCATCCATTGCTTCCCATTTTTTTTGCGCCATTCTCGTTTGCATACACCGGGTCTCTCAATGAAAGCACCAATGATAAGCAAATGGATTGAATATATTGATTTTATTATAATTAGCTATAGCCTCGTAGGAAACTCTACAAGGACTACGCTATCAGCCATCAATGGCCCCTCAAGCAATTTAGCTGAGACAGTACAATAGCAAGATTTTAGATAGTCCTTGCACTACCCTCTCCCCCCTTTACATAGTTCCCTCTCTCTCCTCTAACTAACTCCCCTAACCGATTCCTCACTCCTCACTCACAATTTGCTCTCTCCTAGTATTCCTTCTGGAATACGTGAGCAAGGGTTTAGGGCCCATGTTCTGCTCCTGCCTCCTATTCCTCCTAGAGTAAGTTAATATGGGCTTATGACCCAAAGAGCTATCACTTTCACTTTATGTGTTTGCTTAATTGTTGGTTTACTCTCTCAAAATTTCCATGAATGTTATCCATTTTATCTTGCAATTATTCTCATCCTGTTTCTCTTTTACAGTTAAGTAGAAATCTTCTCCATCAGTCTGGGATTTTATATAGTGGTTGGAATCACAATTGTGCACTTGCAGGTCCACTATTTCTGGCCTTTGGAAAACCACATTAGGATGGAATTTGAAAGCAAATGGAATCAGGTTACAAACAATTTTGGAGGCCAAATAACCTCTAATACCATCTCAGTTATGTTTGGAAGGTACTTTCAGAGTTCAAATGTACGATCAGGTCATCTCTAATGTTTACAACACAGTATGAGACTTCTTTTTTCTTTGCAAAACCAGAACGATGGAGGTTCCTGAAAGCTGTAATGGGGTGGCCAAGTTCTCATTTGAATATCTATGTGGTCAACCGGTAATTTATTGCAGTATAGGAGTTTATCATCTTCTTGCATTTGCTTGAATAACTTTTTTAGTAAATGCATGTGGCATTAAGCATTTGATTCCCTAAATACTTGTGTATAAAATACAATCAAAATTTCTACCAAGTCCATCTAAATTATGAAATCAATCCTTCTTGTTATGATTTCAATTTCAGCCGTATTGGAGGGGAATGCATTTGAAATAAGAAATTCTTTTTGTTTTGAGATCATCAATAAGTGGTTCTCTTTTCTTTTCCCCCTTATTCTCTTTTCATGGTGATTGACAGCTAGGTGCAGCAGATTATATTGCAATAGCAACAAACTATCACACTGTCTTTATCTCTGACATTCCAATGATGAGTATGCAAATCCGGGATAAGGTATTTATTAAATTCAATGGTGGAGAGATTGTATATGTGCAAGTGTAAAATAAATTTCAAACTGTTGAGTTTTCTTCAAATGGAACGTGAAATGCATGCATAATTGCTGTCTTTTATCTGGTTGCATATGGTATTCTACTAAATTTGGAATCTTAGCCTTGTGAGATGACAAGGAAAACAGAGGGAAAGTTTTATAGCAAAATTTTTTCTCGAAGTCTATGATATCTCTTTTGAGATGACATGGATCATTTGTGTTAAGCACATTCTAATGTACCTCTGATGCATGCTTGTATGTAGGTGTTATCATAGTATCCTATGAGTAACTTATTGTTAGAAATTTCCGCTGATCAACTGGACTGGCCACGAGATTACTCCGTAACAGTTTCCATCACCATGCATAAATTGATTTATTATTAATTTTTTTCAGGCCCGTAGGTTTATCACCCTCATAGACGAGTTATACAATCATCATTGCCGCTTATTTTGTTCAGCAGCATCTTCTATTGATGACTTGTTTCAAGGAACTGAGGAAGGTACACTTTTCGACTTGGAAAGGTAGTTGTCTCCTTTCTATCTTTCATATTGAACAGATCTCAACTGTAGTTGTTTTTTTTTTTTTGACTTTGATGCTGTGGTTCTAACAGATAGTCTGATATATTAATGCTTGCACAAACTTATAAGATTTTCATGGAGGCTGGTATCATTAGGATTCACTTCTGTCAATTGTTTCAAAATCTTTTGATATCTATCTTCACCAAGATTTGGATGTGGCAAAGTTGCTAAAAGTTTTACCTTGATATAGTACCAAGATGTGTGAGCTTCCAGTAGTTATTTGACTGATGAAACAAGTGATTGATCTTTTGTAGTGTATAGTGAATCTAGATTACTGAATTTATTGATAGGATTTGAATTATACTTGAAATTTGTCAGTTCTCATTACTAAATTTCAAATTAAAACGAGTGATTGACATGTTCAAATGTAAAGTGAAACTAGATTACTGAATTTATTGATAGGATTTGGATAATATTGAAGTCTACTTAAATTTTCAGTTTTCATTGCTACATTGCAAATTAAAATTGATGAAGTAGTTGACAGGTTAATAAGAAGGCATTGATTATGAAAGAGACTGTAGCCTCTGACTAATTACAAGATAAATAGAAGAATTATGCTATAGACTGCCGCTGGTGACTTGTATCCTCAAGGCGAAAAAGAAAAGGAAATTATTTAGTATTCCTGTTTAGTCATGTTTGTATTGCCTTTCATAGCTGGAAGATATCCTAGTGAGCATTTAACAGTTATTTGTTATGCCATTTATTGTTTGGAAGTATGGAATTACTACCACATGATCTCTCCGTTTATTGTGGCTGTTAATCATTTTTCCCTTGGCGCAGTTTCCAATTTGAAACAGAGATTGAAGGCACAAAACTTCGGAGAGATGTTTTGGCTGAAGGCAGTGTGGGGACTGGAGGTAGGCCAGCTGGGATAATCTCAATGGTATCTGGTCAGGAAGAGAGATTTGCCTTCCGTCGGGCTGTGAGTATCTCTTTTCAGAACCTACGCCCTTGTCATGCTCATAGTCACCATAACAGTGAAAAGCATCACAATTTAGATATTCTTTGGCGGAGATTGTAATTTCATTACAATCGCAAACCAAATATCTGAAGGATTATTGTTATTTACTTATTTTAGCTTTACAATCATTTTTTGCGTGTATCACTATTTTACTAGAGAATATGTATTTACACTTGTTTTGTTCAACCAGCTATCTACTAAATATTGAAAACAAATGACTGAGATGGCTTGTTAAGAAACTAGCTTTCTTTGTAGGTCTCCCGACTGATTGAAATGCAGACTCCTTTGTACCTGGAAGGGGTTCATACAATTCACCCTTCTTTTCAGAGACAACAGGGCAGATATAATGATATTCATTCAGGTTCCTTACAGATGCAAACTTGACCATGACTGTTATTTTTAGTCTCTCAGAACTATATTTTGATATGCATGTGATGGCACGAGGTCATCTCGGTAGTTCCTATCTGATGTACCAATCAGTCACATAATGCATGAATTTCGTTTCATTCTTTTTCTGCCAGCATTTCTGGTAGTCAATAATCATCATGGAAGTAGATCACTCTTGTGATGAGAGAATGTATTGACGTGATCAAACTGACTTTATAAGTTGTACTGCCTAGACTAATTATATTTGCAGTTCTCTCTATTTCTCATTTATGATATATGTCTACTATTGATATTTCCATTAGTGTCCTAGGTTTTCCATGTTTAGCAACCATAAAATATACAAAGCTTTATGTCTAATCCCGTCTCATAAATAATTGATTTGCTTGCGTCGGTTCTTGTGTAACTCTTTACTTGAGACAACCTCATCATGTGAACTTGCCGAGTTAGTTGTCTTGGGCTAATAAAGAAACTTATTCTAGGGATGACAATTTTTGGCTTTGGTAGTTTTTAATGGTCGGCTGATAATTTAGGCCTAGGTTCAAACTGACTGACTTGAGATGTAATTATTCTAAAGAAAACATCATTTTATTTAAAAAAGTTGAATTTCGAGTAAGCTTAAATTTGGACAGTTCAAGATTCGGATTCAATTAAAAAAAGTTATTTTATATTTTTAATTTTAAAAACATTATTCAAAAAAATTCCCATGAGTTAGCCATTTCCATCCCTAAATTTCATAATACTAGTTTAGGTGGAGGGTGAGATCAACTGTAAAGATTGGAAAACTAAATTTCATAATACTAAAACTAGAATGTGGAGGTGGAGGACGAGATCAACTGTAAACATTTTAAAATGAACAAATCATGTTATGTCTTCTTTGCATGAGTTGCTTGCATGGATGTAACTTCTGCATGTGAACCATCCCAAAGTCTTTCTTTCTCCTTTTTTGTTAGTGACAGGTCATTAAACAAAGCCACAAAGTAGCAATAATTTTTTATAGCAACCCCTATCATCTTGCAAATTGTGATACGACTTATGTCGAGTCCTACAAGAAGAAAACCAACATGATTATTACATTATGATAATTTAAGATCTGGTCTCGTCACCTAATGAAGTTTCATCTTTTCATTGGCATGTTGTTCGCCACCTGTCCTTTTCTTGTAAAACTTTTATTAATGCACTCAACTTATCAATTCGACAAAGTTGTTTAAGCTTTACTAAGTCGTTTATGTTGGAGCCTATCGAGGAAGAAGACAAGAAAGGGATACTAAAATTTTTTTATTTCTATCTTTCAACTTGTTATTTCCATAATATAACTACCAATTAAATATAGACTAAATATTAACTACCAATTAAAAGAAACATCAGATTTTTTAGGCGAACAACTTTTAATAAAATAGCTATAGCTTTCTTTAAAAATCTCCAATGAATAACTTGCACTGTTTAAAAGTAGGCTTAAACCAATTACAGTATCCATTTGCCTTCCCAAAATGTCTCCATCATTCACAACTCTTGAAGACAAAAGTCCTGTTTACGTAATTGCAGAACTTTCCTTCACATCTCCAACCATCTCTCTAAGCTGCTGAAATCTATCTTTCTTGAGGGGTTTTGTAAAAGTATTAACTATTTGATCAAGTGTTTTGATGTATTCTATCTCAACCTCCATGTTGGTAATGCAATCCTAAATAAAATGAAACCTTGCATCTATATGCTTACTTAGATCATGAAACATTGGATATTTTGCAAGGGTAATGGCTAATTTGTTGTCTACCATAATTTTAGTCACGTCTTGTTGAGCAAAATGAAGTGCGCTAAGCAATCTCCTTAACCATATTGCATGACATGCTCCGACAGTTATGGAAACAAACTCCGAATCACATGTTGAGAGTGTTACGATTGATTTTTTTTAATACCATGAAATTACATTTTCTTCAGAGAAAAATATAAACCCAGAAGTACTTTTCCAATCATCAACATCACCAGCATAATCACTATGATAATATCCTTTTAAGTGAGCCTCATTCGAAGAAGTCTAAAAAATGCCATAATCAAAAGTATCTTTTAAATATTGAAGAATTCTCTTTGTAGTTCGCATATGTTCTTCACTTGGATTCTCCATAAACTGACTCACTAATCCCATGACAAATAATATATCAGGCCTGGTAAATGTCAAGTACCTTAGGCTTCCTACAAGGCTTCGAAATGTGATTGGATTGACTTTCCTTACTCCATCTTCCTTAGAGAGTTTTACTCCGCACTACATCGAAGTATTCACGGGATTGTAATCTATTAACTAATTTTTTTTTATAATCTCTCTTGTATATGACTCTTGAGAGATAAATATCCCATCACTCTATTGTTTTACTTCTATCCCCAAATAATATGACATAAGCCCTATATCACTCATCTCAAATTTTTGTACTGCTGTCTTCTTAAAATCACCATGCACTTGTGGATTATTTCTCGTGAGAATGAGGTCATCTATATAAATGGAATGAATTTCTTCCTCCATAGCTTGCACCCATTTTTGGTCTTTAATAGCCTTTTCAAAACTCAAAGATTCATCATGTGCGAATAGATAGAAAGGATTTTCACCATTTATTATTTTGATGGCATCATAGAGATCTCCTATGTTTTGAGATCTTTGAGGTTGTTCGGTTGAGCTTGTTGAGGAAGGTGTGGAAGGAGTTGAACTATTGCTTTTAGTTTCTTGGTCCTCATTCTCATCTTCTCCCAAATATGGAAGAAAACTGTATGCTTCTTTTTGAACACTCCAATCCTATGAAGCATCTTCCTCAAACTCCACATCTTCAATCACAACTTTCTTATAAAGGAGGTCGAAAAATTTGTACCCTTTAGAGTTCCCAGCATAGCCAATAAATACCATCTTCTTGCTCTTATCATTTGTCCTTTCTTATTCAGATATATGAGCATAAGCAATAGATCCGAAAATTATTAAATGCCTCACACTTGGCTTCCATCCACTCCATGCTTCTTGAGGGGTAATTGTCTCCAAACTCATTGTAGGTGAACAATTCAAGAGACAAATCACACATGCAACTGCCTTAGGTCGTGGCCCAACTCGACCCAACCTGACCACGCTCTGACCGGCCTGTGCCGGTTATTTTTTCTAAAAGAAAAACTTTCAAAACTACATCATTTTGAAAGTAATGATTGGGCCACAAGTTGGGCCTGGCCGGACTATGACCTACAAGACCTTAGCCCGTGGCCCAACGGGGTTGACCATGGTCAACCTGTAGCCTGATCAACTCAGGTCAAAATCGAGCTGGGCTGGACCCTTTTTGACATCTCTACTCCTTAGGCATATTCTTACTTTTTAGCATCATTCTTGCCAAGTTAAGAATTGTCATATTCTTCCTCTCTACAACCCCATGTTGTTTTGGTGTTTTTGGGACTATCATACAACGTCGAATACTATTTTCCTCACAAAAAATCTTAAATTCATTAGAAGTGAACTCTCCACCTCTATCAGTTCTTAGAATTTTAATTTTATTTCCACTATCTTTTTCAACAAGAAGCTTGAATTTTTTAGGGATAATTACAAAAAAAGCCCAAATTTTTATCAATTTTTTAATTATAGCCCGAACTTTAAAAAGTAGCAATAAAATATCCAAACTTTTAATTTTTTCAATTCTAGCTCAAACTTCAAAAAGTGGCAATAAAATGCTCAAACTTTCATTTTTTTAATTCTAACTCGACGTTATTTATTGTTCTCCTAATGTCCTCAACCTTTGTTTTTTGTTTGTTCTTCTGACGCCCCAGCTTACTCTTGCATTACAGTGTTGGACCCCGTCTCCGAAGCCCAACAATCGGAAGTACACAAGTATGGAATGCCCAAAACTGACAACAAACCGACCACAATTTGGGGGACTTACAATTGGAATTACAGATCGGCTTCTTAATAACATTTATTCCTCATGGTCTAACGATTCTAGCGCCACTGAAATCGCTCAATTCGGATTAGAAATGAAAACGTTATGCTCAAAATACTATCTGAAGAAAATAGTCAAAATTGACACTATACCGACTTCATGTCAGAGTTAGAAAATCTTAGAGGTAAAATTACAGCTCGGCACCTTCATAAAACTTCTAGATTTAGGTCTCTAGTTTAATTTAAAACAAGAATCGCTTTGATCCGAGCCCTATAGCTCAAGATATTTTAAAATTAGTAAAGTATATTCAGACTTTGTCAACCGATCGTCATACTTT
>JANIJH010000008.1:24964591-24982205 GCA_024520975.1 Erythroxylum areolatum
ACAATTAAAGCAAGAATAGCAAATAAATCAATAAATAATCAATTAAATAAACGAAAAAATTTTCGGGGCCCAACATACAGTACTGTACCAATAAGCTCTTCCTTTTCAGTTTGTTCTCAGTAAGAGGGCATCAGGGCTATATAATCCAAAAATCGAATGGTGAGGGTGTCGAGAAAACAAACTAAAAATGAAAGGAAAATTGAAATTATATCATAAGGTCGTCGGGGTTATGTAATCTGATTTTGGTTATTTTTAAACAATGACGTTGTTTTAATTATGTGATTAAACGATGCCGTTTCATTAATCTTTATTTGTTGTAATAATTTTGGCTAACGTATATTAATAATTAAGATTTCGGAAACACATGATAAGTTACGTTAGCAAACTTAACAGAAACACTAACATTAGGCTAGAATTGAAAAAAATTGAAAGTTTAAATATTTTATTGCTACTTTTTGAAATTCAAGCTAGAATTCAAAAAAATTGAAAGTTTGGATATTTTATTGCTACTTTTTAAAATTTAGGCTAAAATTAAAAAATTAACAAAATTTTAGATTTTTTTGATAATTAACCCAATATTTTAAATGTCTCAAAAACTTCACTCTTATTCTTTAAAACATAAATCCATGTCTTCCTCGTGCAATCACCGATGAATAGCACAAAATATGTGCACTTATTGTAAGATTATGGCTTGATAGGACCACACACATTTGAATGCACAAGTTGTAGAGATTTAGATGCTTGCGAAAGTGACACCTTTGGAAAGCTCTTTCTTGCATGTTTTCTAAGTAGACATGCATTGCATAATTAATTCGGGTGGTTTATTTTGGGAACTCTTTCCACCATATTTTTTGTTCCTAGTATTTTAAGCCATTCAAAGTTGAGGTGCCCGAATCTTATATGTCAAATTCATGAAGGATCCTTGACACAAGCTTGTAAACACTTCGCATCTGTCGTTTCCACATTTAACATGAACATTAGGTTTTTTTTCATAGCATCTTTTGCAACAAGTTTATCATTTTGATTTCAAAGCCATAAATAATTGTTCTCTATTTTAACTTTGTGCTCACTCTCTAAAAGTTGACCGATGCTTAAAATATTTCTCTTCATTTTCAGAATATAGAAGACATTGTGGAGAAGTTTATGGTCTTCATTGTGGAGAAGTTTATGGTCTTCATCTTTTATGGCCAAAATTATTGAGCCTTTGACCCAAATACCTACCTTATATCATCTCCAAAATAAACATTCCCGCCACTTTTGTATCCATCTCCACAAATTTAATTTTGTCTTATATCATGTGGTTGCTTGCACTATTGTCGAGCTAGCATGTGACGTATTTTTCTATAAATCCTTCTTTTTGAGAAAACAAAAGAGTATTTTCTTCCACCTCCTTATGCTCGATAAAGTTCATCTCCTTATCACAACTCTTAGTTTGACATTCACAAGAATAGTGACCATTCTTCCCACATGCATAACATTCTATTTGGCTTTTATCCTTTCTCCAATTATTATTTCTTCCTCTTCCAGCACCTCTTAGAGAACTCTTGTATCTACCTTTTTCATGAACTGAATTTTTCTCACCTTTTTCATAAGCAATAGATTCATTCTCCTTCATTGAAATCAACTCAAACTTAGAACTTAGTGTTTGGAGCCACACCTTCTTCATCCTATCAACTTTGACCAAGAAAGTCTTTAGAATTTCCCAGGCATTTGGCTCTTGTTGCATTGGTTATCTTCTCGAACAAGTCACAATTTATCCTCATCTTTGGAATCGTCATATCCCTTCTCAGCAAGTCCCATAAGCCATAATACCCAATTATAGCCTTCACACATAGCGCCCATCGATAATAGTTTATTTTGGTGAGTTATGGGTATTAAAAGATGATATTTGTTTTAGTTGTCAATTAAACAAGGCTATGATACCACTTTGTTGGAAGATATAGAGGAAGAAGAAAAGAAAGGGACACCTAAAAAACTTTTATTTCTATCTTTCAATTTGTTTTCTCCATAATATAACATCTAATTACAAGTCTTTTTATAGGCTAAATATCAACTATTAATTAAAAGAAATAACAAATTTTTTAGCTGAACAACTTTCATTGAAATAGCTATAACTTTCTTTTGAAAACTTTAATAAACCTAAAACTTGGACCATTTAAAACTAGACATAATAAGCTTTAAATCCATATTTAGTTCACTAATAAAAGCATCCACTTTCCTTCCCATATTTAGTCATGTTTACTTGATTGCAAAACTCTTATCAGTGTATTCAAGGTTGTTATAGGCATAAGAATAATTTGTAGCAGTGTTGGTAGGCATGAGAAAAATTCAGTGCTATTACAAAAACCAAGATAGCTAGGTTTTTACTAATCATAGTATAAGTTATAGTTGCTATTAAGATATATTATGATATCTTATTATTTAATTTTGGACATTAATTGATAGTTGGACTTAGTTGGCTTTATATGGGACTCTTCTAAGGCAAGTTTGATAAGGTTTTAAATCTTAATTAAGATAAGATTTAAATATATAGTCTATTTTGGGATAATGGCTATCTAAGGAAGAAGATTTTTGAAAATTTGAATTGATTATGGCAACTGCAGTGTGGATGGGATTTACGTGTGTAGTGGGTTGAATGTTGTTGTTTTTAAAAATGAAAAATGACAGGTTTTGGGTGACTTGACAGCTGAGATTCTTAGGGTTATTTTTGATGATGTTTAGCAGGTGATTATGTCATGATGTAACATTATCTGTTGCAAACTTTTTTGGGTGTATCACGTGACCTGGGTTGAATCTTTGGAGCAATGTTTTTCTTTGGTTGTTTGTCATCGATTAGGTCTTCTTGCAGTTGTGGTTTTTCTCTTGATTTTTGTGTAACTTTAGCTGGGTGATCTATGATCATGTGCTGTGTTTTTGGTTTATTATGTGACTTTCTGCAGCTGAGTGTTCTTTTATTCTTGAACGACAATTGAGGGTGCCCTTTGGGAATTTTGTAGCTGATTTCTTTTTTGGTTTATGTTTTATCCTTGTGCCACTGTTCATTGTTGATGAAGTGTTGATTGTTTAGTTGTCCTTTATGATTTGTGTTGTGCGAAAATTCCAGCAAATGACTACAGTGGTACTCTCAGTGAATGACTTCCCAATTTGTCATTGAAGGAGTCAAATTTATTAGGCAAGATGTTTTTTTTTAATCTCAAGTATATCCGTTTATGTTCTTTATTATTTTAATCACTTGAGTTGTTTGTTTATTATCTTTATCGTTAAAAGTTGTTGAGAAAGTCTTCTGTTAAGGTTGGCATAAGTTGGTCGTGTTATTGGGTTTGAATTACTTTCATAGGTTATGAGAACGAGAGATAGTGTCAAAGGTTGAGAGAGTCGACTCGATAAAGCCCTATATAAAACTATTGTCGTTAGTAAAAGTATTAAGATAGGTGAGGTTCTCGCAGATGTAGACAAAGTATGCCGAACTGTGTTAACAAAATTTTGGTGTTGATTTGCATTTTTGCATTTAATTTTTCTATTTTTGGTTGTACTAGAAACAATTGTGGCCGAAATTTTGCAAAACTATATCCTTTCAGAATTTCAGTTGTAATGTAACATATTATAGTTATCAAAAGTAGCAATCTAGTTGTAATTTCTAAATTAAAAAGTAGGACTTGTTGAAATTCTCCTACGTTTTCAATATTAATAGTCTAGTCATAATGTCATTAAGGATTTGTTTCTTTGGTCACTCAGGGATGGAGGTCATAGGATATCATAAAAAAATCCAAAAATTGTAAAGGATGATGAGAACTGATAAGTTACTTAAAAGTTGTTGTAGCCTGCTAAAGTTATTCGTGTACATTGATATTATATTATTCCCTTTCAATTAACTTAATTAACATTTCACATCTTCAAAAACCAAAGATGAGAACTGTTAAGAAGGGTCTTGCTTTATACAGGTAAATGAAATTTATAGAGTTTTGACTTTGAGCATCCAAGTCTCGTTTATAGACGTGCTGCATATAAGCATGTAAGAAAAAAGGTTGTGATCAGTGTATCATTGCTTTCATTTACCTGAAGGCTCTTTGCGTTAGCTTCTCTTGCCCTTTCTACAACCACTCCTCTGCATTTATCACCAAACTATGAGGATCCTCTCTACGTGTAACATCGCGGTTTATAAACTAATTAAAGCTAAAGTGGGATCTAAACGTTAAAAAGTTGAAAAATATAGAGAGATGAGCATGTGAGAACACAATAAAGATGGTCATCTCACTTATTACAAGCTTTTAAGAAGTTCCGAAATAAGTAGAAATAGAAAAACATGCATTCCAAATGTTTCTGTTTAAAATTATCACTTCCATGGTTTTGGTTTGAGCATTCCACACTTATCCCATTTACTAGGTCAATGGTTAAGGGACTTTGTGCGAGTGCGAGAGGTGTGAGCATTATAATAATGGCCTATTTGGTTAAGTGGAATATGTATTCTATTACCAATGTATTCCTAATAATTAGTTATTTTTTGTTTGGTTAAAAATACCCACAGAATACAAAATCCTATGTTTAATAATTCCTGGACTTTGGGTAATAGGTAAAGATGCCACCCCTATCTTTACCTATTCCACACACATCCAAAATAGATAAAAACAACATGTCTTCCTGTTAGACAAGTTCTGTCCCTCTCTCTTTTTTTCCCAACAAACTTTCTCACTCATGCAACAGCACACCTCTCTTTTGTGTGGTCTCACTCACGCTCTTTGTCTCTAGCTTAGTGGCTCTCTCTCGCTCTTCACGCTCTCATCTCTTTTTTCCACTCTCTAGTCTAGTCTCATTCATGCTTTTCACATCTCGCTCAATGGGTCTCTCTTGCTCTTCACGCTCTCATCTCTTTTCTCCAACATTTCTCTACTAGTTATGTTGATTAGGTAAAGACAACCTTTCTCCCCAACATTTATCGCAACTAATTGATTTTTTTTTCAGTTTTTCTTGTAAACCTAACTTGAACAAGTTTGTCTTTTGGAATTTATCTACTTCTAATTTGATTGATTTCTGGTAACTGTGTACTTGCCACCAAGTTGATATATCTTATGGGTTTTTTTTTATAGAATCAGAAGTGATTTTTAGATAGTTTTGCTTCTCTATGATAAATGATGGGTTGTTATGATGGGTTGTTACCTAATTTATAGATGTCGTAAGCTGTGTCTTGTCTGTCATTTATCTCTCTTTTGTTCTCTAATGTAAAAAAGGAAGAGAAGAGCTTTAGACTCATTTTGGATTGTTACTTGGAATATATCTGGAGTTGTCCCTGTTGTAACATATGTTCGTGAATGGTTGAAAGTTTTAAGCAGTTAATTTTAGGAAAGGAAAGAAGCATTTTCAGGTCTCTGTTGTACATTTTTTTTGTGAAGGAAATGGAAAAAACTAGAAATGGTTTGTGTGACTTAGGAATTTAAAATAGAGAACTTATTGATATGCAAAATATAAAGTTAAGTTTTTGGAATTTTAACATATTTTTCTTATGTTGTTAGAGACTTTAGGACACCTTTAACTTGTAATGCCAATTCATTTTCATTACTGTGGTGGAGGTGGCATATGTACTGGCTTAAGGGTCACAATAATGGTGTGTATTTAAAAATTATGGACTTAATGATCATGGTAATAGGATCCATCCCATTTTCATGTCCTGAAAAGCCAAACTGGTTGGATGTACGCTTTTTCTCATTCAATGTCTATACTTTGAGATGTGTTTGGACGACGGAGATGGTTGTAGCATTATAGGCAGTGTAATTTCATGACTCATCTTAACTGTTAACACATCTTAACTACACTTTTAACATTGTTAGCCCATCTTAACTGCACTTTTAACTATGTTAGGTTGCTGAATTAGTGGTTCACCTTTAAGGGATGGATTGTAATTTCAATCTCTTGCAATAATATGTTCTCTATGTTTGTTATTGCAAAACTGTAGTTTGAAATAAAATTTAAGGGTGGAATATTCTTATGGCCTGTTAATAATTAGCTAAGGTAGCACAATTTTTCCATATGCTTGTGAAAAGTGGATTTGTGGCTAGCTCCAGCTGTTGTTGTTTGTGATCTATGTTCTTAAGATTTGTATTTAGCTAGGCATGCATAATTAAATACTAAACTAAATAATTGATAGAAATAACTGCAACAATTTGAACCAAGAACTTGAAGTGGTTGTACATCCACAAATTCAAATCTTCTTTTCCCATTGAAGGTTAGGGATTTTGATTCAATTTAACTTCCATAATCTTTTGGGGTATTCATCTTGTCCTTGGTTTAGATAGTGTCCTACTAGTGATACTATATGCTTGAAAGAAAGCTTTTTGTCGTCAGTTATTAGTTACTGATGAAATGGCAAAACCAAGGCCATTTTTAGGCCTAGAAAAATGTACTTCCTTATCCTTAGCCATTAGGGGCATTATGCTTATTCTGCCTTTGCCTTTCTTTCTATACTGTGATTTCTTTTCCTTAAGTTGGTGTTGGGTTATTTGAGTTAGGGTTTGTTGGCATCAATATAGTTATAGGCTAAGGGTTAGAAGTTATTTTCTAAATTTTTATGTAAATCAAGATTATGTGAGGCGAATTGTGCATGACAATGATAAGCCATGTATTTCAATGGTTAGGATGAATAGGCAAATATTTTTAAAACTATGTGAAATGCTAGAAAGTATAAGAGGATTAAAGTCAACAAAAACATGCTTATTGATGAAAAGTAGCAATTTTCCTACACATTATTGCTCATCATGTTAAAATCGAATTATTAAGAAAAATTTTTGAAGGTCAGGTAAGATAATGAGTCGGTATTTTCATAATTTTTTAAATGCAATGATGCATTTGTAAGATATTTTGTTTAGAAAAACTAAGCCCATACTAACAAAGTTTAAGGTAGATAATCATCCTATTGCTTTTATAAGAAAACATAATGCATGTGATTAAGATTCCTCATTATTGTTTATTTCATTTGAATTGTAGAATTGCTTAGGTGCTCTAGATGGGACATATATCAGGGTTAATGTGTCATTTATAGATAAGCCTAGATTTTGAACTCATAAGGGTGACATTGCAATTAAAAAAATTATTATATATATTTTAATTTCAAAAAATTTATTTAAAAAAATTGACGAGGGTTGGCAAATGAGTCAGCCATTGGCATCCCCAAATTTCATAATACTAAAACTAGAATGTGGAGGTAGAGCGTGAGATCAACTGTAAAGTTTTTAAAACTAAATTTCATAAAACTAAAACTAGAATGTGGAGGTAGAGGACGAGATCAACTGTAAACATTTTAAAATGAACAAATCATGTTCTGTCTTCTTTGCATGGTTGGAAGTAACTTCTACATGTGAGCATCCCGTAGTTTTTCTTTTTCTTTTTTTGGAGACAAGTCATTAAACAAAGCCACAAAGTAGCAATCATTTTTGTAGCAACCTATATGATGTTGCAAATTGTGATACGACTTATATCGAGTCCTACAAGAAGAAAACTAACATGATTATTACATTATGATAATTTAAGATCTGGTCTCGTCACCTAATTAAGTTTCATCTTTTCATTGGCATGTTGTTCGTCACTTGTCCTTTTCTCGTAAAACTTTTATTAATGCACTCAACTTATCAATTCAAGAAAGTTGTTTAAGCTTACTAAGTCATGTATGTGGGAGGCTATTGGGGAAGAAGAAAAGAAAGGGATACTAAATTTTTTTTATTTCTATCTGTCAACTTGTCATTTCCATAATATAATATGTGATTACAAGTCTTTTTATAGACTAAATATTAACTATCAATTAAAAGAAACATAAGATTTTTTAGCTTAACAAAATTTAACAAAATAACTATAACTTTCTTTAAAAATCTCCAATGAATAACCTGCACTATTTAAAACTAGACTTAATATGCTTTAAATCCATATTTAATTTACTAATAAAAGTATCCATTTTCCTTCCTAAAATGGCTCTAACATTCACTACTGTTGAAGATAAAAGTCATGTTTACTTAATTGTAGAACTTTCCTTCACAACTCCAACAATCTCTCTAAACTGTTGAAATCTATCTTTCTTGAGGGGTTTGGTAAAAGTATCAATTATTTGATCAAGTGTTTTGATGTATTCTATCTCAACCTCCTTGTTGGTAATGCAATCTCGAATAAAGTGAAACCTTGCATCTATATGCTTACTTAGATCGTGAAACACTGAATTTTTTGTAAGAACAATGACTAATTTTTTGTCTATCATAATTTTAGTTATGTCTTTTTGAGCAAATAGAAGTTCGCTAAGCAATCTCCTTAGCCTTATCGCATGACATGCTCCCATAGTTATGGAAACATACTCTGATTCACATAATGAGAGCTTTACTACTAATTGTTTTTTTGAATACCATGATATTGCATTTTCTCCAAAGAAAAATATAAACCCAGTAGTACTTTTTCAATAATCAATATCACCAGCATAATCACTAGGACAATATCCTTTTAAGTAAGCCTCATTTGAAGAAGTCTAAAAAATGCCATAGTTAAAAGTACCTTTTAAATATCAAAGAATTCTTTTTGTAGTTCACATGTGTTCTTCACAAACTGACTCACTATTTCCACGATAAATAATATATTAGATCTCGTTTATGTCAAGTACCTTGGGCTTCCTACAAGGCTTCGAAATGTGGTTGCGTTGACTTTCCTTACTCTATCCTCCTTAGAGAGTTTTACTCTACACTCCATCGAAGTATTCACGGGATTGTAATCTATCATCTAATTTTTTTTAATAATATATCTTGTATACAACTCTTGAGAGATAAATATCCCATCACTTTATTGTTTTACTTCTATCCCCAAATAATATGACATAAGCCCCATATCACTGATCTTAAATTTTCGTGCCGTTGCCTTCTTAAAATCATTATACGCTTGTGGATTACTTCTCGTGAGAATGAGGTCATCTATATAAATGGAATGGATTTCTTCCTCTATAGCTTGCACCCATTTTTGGCCTTTAATAGCCTTTTCAAAATTCAAAGATTCCTCGTATGTAAATAGATAAAAAGGATTCTCATTGTCTATGCTTTTGATAGCATCATAGAGATCTCTTATGCTTTGAGTTATTTGAGGTTGTTTGGTTGAGCTTGTTGAGGAAGGTGTGGAAGGAATTGAACTATCACCTTCAGTTTCTTGGTCCTCATTCTCATCTTCTCTCAAATATGGAAGGAAACTGCATTTTTCTTCTTGAACACTCCAATCCCATTCAGCATCTTCCTCAAACTCCACTTCTTTACTAATCACAACTTTCTTATAAAGGAGGTCAAAACATTTATACCTTTTAAAGTTCTCAGCATAGCTAATAAATACCATCTTCTTTCTCTTATCATTTGTCCTTTCTTGTTCGGATACATGAGCATAACCAATAGATTCGAAAATTCTTCAATGCCTCACACTTGGCTTCCATCCACTCTGTGTTTCTTGAGGGGTTATTGTCTCCAAACTCATCGTAGGTGAACAATTCAAAAGACAAATTACATATGCAATTGCCTCGGCTTGAAACTCCTTAGTAGAGATGTTAATGGGCCAGGCGGGGTCAGACCTCAGGCCATGGTGGCCGGACAGGTCGGGATGGGTCATCCTGTGGCCCGATCAGACCCGACCATAGGCTGACCAACCTATGGCCTAGCCTATAGCCCGACAGGTCACAAGCAAGACGGGCCAACCCAATCGACCGTTTTTTTACAGAAAAACTTTCAAAACGAAGTCATTTTAGAACCAGCCCATCTTATGGCCCAGTTAACTGGGTCAAAATAGGGCCAGGTCGGGCCCTTTTTGACATCTCTACTCCTTAGGCATATTCTTAATTTTTAACATCGTTCTTGTCACGTGAAGAATTGTCATATTCTTCCTCTTTATAGCCCCATTTTGTTTTGGTGCTCTTGGGACTATCATAGTACATTGAATACTATTTTCCTCATAAAAAATCTTAAATTCATTATAAGTGAACTCTCCACCTCTATTAGTTCTTGGAATTTTAATTTTATGTCCACTTTCTTTTTCAACAAGAAGCTTGAATTTTACAAAAAACCCAAAATTTTCATCAAATTTTCAATTATAGCCCGAACTTTAAAAAGTAGCAATAAAATGCCCAAGCTTTTATTTTTTTTCAATTCTAGTCCAAACTTCAAAAAGTGACAATAAAATGCTCAAATTTTCATTTTTTAAATTCTAGTTCGATGTTATCTATTGTTGTTCTGATGCCCTCAACTCTCAGCTCTTTGTTTTTTTTATTATTCTTTTGAAGCCCTAAACTACTCTCACATTACAATATACTGTAACAATAAGCTCTTCCTTTTCAGTTCATTCTCCTGATACCCTCAGAATGAGGGTATCGGGGCTGTATAATTTGAAAATCGAACGATGAGGGTGCCGAGAGAACACATTGAAAATGAAAGGAAAAATTGAAATCAAAGCGTAAGGTCGTCGGGGATATGTAATCTGATTTAGGTCATTTTTAAATAACGACTTCATTTTAATTATGTGATTAAGCAAATTCGTTTCAATAATATTTATTTTTTCTATTAATTTTGGCTAATGTGTATTAATAGTTAAGGTTTTTGAAACACATGACAAGTCATATTAGCAAACTTAACGGAAACACTAACATCAAGCTTTAATTGAAAAAAAAATAAAAGTTTACTATTTTTTGAAGTTCAAGCTAGAATTGAAAAAAATTGAAAGTTTGGACATTTTATTGCTACTTTTTAAAGTTTGGGTTATAATTGAAAAATTGACGAAATTTTAGACATTTTTTTGGTAATTAACCCAATATTTTAAATGTCTCAAAAACTTCACTCTTATTCTTCAAAAAATAAATCCATGTCTTCCTCATGCAATCACCAACGAATATCACAAAACATGTGCACTTATTGTAAGATTATGGCTTGATAGGACCACACACATTTGAATGCGCAAGTTGTAGAGATTTAGATGCTTGCGAAAGTGACACCTTTGGAAAGCTCTTTCTTGCATATTTTCCAAGTAGACATGCATTGCATAATTAATTTGGGTGGTTTATTTTGGGAACTCTTTCCACCATATTTTTTGTTCCTAGTATTTTAAGCCATTCAAAGTTGAGGTGCTCGAATCTTATATGTCAAATTTATGAAGGATCTTTGACACAAGCTTGTAAACACTTTGCATCTGTCGTTTCCACATTTAACATGAACATTAGGTTTTTTGTCATAGTATCTTTTGCAACAAGTTTATCATTTTGATTTCAAAGCCACAGATAATTGTTCTCTATTTTCACTTTGTGCTCACTCTCTAAAAGTTGACCGATGCTTAAAATATTTCTCTTCATTTTTAGAATGTAGAAGACATTATAGAGAAGTTTATGGTCTTCATCTTTTGTGGCCAAAATCATCGAGTGTTTGTCCATAATCTCTACCTTTATATCATCTCCAAAATAAACATTCCCTTCACTTTTGTATCCAACTCCTCAAATTTACTTTTGTCTCATATCATGTGGTTGCTTGCACTGTTGTCAATATACCATGTGACGTATTTTTCTATAAATCCTTCTTTTTGAGAAAATAAAAGAGTATTTTCTTCCACCTTCTTATGCTCAATAAAGTTCATCTTCTCGTCACAACTCTTAGTTTGATATTCATAAGAATAGTGACCATTCTTCCCACATGCATAACATTCTATTTGGCTTTTATCCTTTCTCCAACTATTATTTCTTCCTCTTCCAGCACCTCTTTGAGAACTCCTGTTTCCAACTTTTTCATGAACTAAAATTTCTCACCTTTTTCACAAGCAAGGGATTCATTATCTTTCATTGAAATTGACTCAAACTCAAAAATTAGAGTTTGGAGCTGCACCTTCTTCATCCTATCAACTTTGACCAGGAAAGTATTTAGAATTTCCCAGGCATTATTGGCTCTTATTGCATTGGCTATCTTCTCGAATATTTCATCATCTATCCTCATCTTTGGAATCGTCATATCCCTTCTTAACAAGGTACTATAAGCCATAGGACCCAATTATAGCCTTCATACATAGTGCCCATCGATAATAGTTTATTTTGGTGAGTTGTTGGTATTAAAAGATGATATTTGTTTTGGTGGTCAATTAAACAAGGCTACGATACCACTTTGTTGGAAGCTATAGAGGGAGAAGGAAAAAAAGGGATACCTAAAAAACTTCTATTTCTATCTTTCAATTCATTATCTCCATAACATAACATCCAATTACAAGTCTTTTTATAGGCTAAACATCAACTATTAATTAAAAGAAATAACAGATCTTTTAGCTGAACAACTTTTAATGAAATAGCTATAACTTTCTTTAGAAACCTAAGACTTGGACTATTTAAAACTAGATTTAATAAGCTTTAAATCCATATTTAGTTCACAAATAAAAGCATCTAGTTACCTTCCTAAAATGTTCTCGAATATTCACCACTCGTTGATGACAAAAAGTCATGTTTACTTGATTGCAAAAATCTCAATAGTGTATTCAAGGTTGATATAGGCATGGGATGATGATGATGATGATGATGATGATGGTAGTGAGGACTATAATGGATATTTTGGTCTTTTTATTAGTTATTTCTTTATCATTCTAAATTTATGTTTTCAAATCAAACATTGACATAGAATTCTTTAACAATAAACCAAACTAAATAATAGTCATTTCAGTGTATTTCTCATCTATTCTATTTTTAAGAATAATCATTCCATTCCTTATTTATTAGAGCAGTATGTCATGTCCAACGTTGCAATTCCAGATACAAGTTTGCCAAAGTTCCCCTTAATTGGGACCAATAAGAAGAAAATTAATAAGAATAATAATAAGACTATTATTATTATTATTATTGTTATTATTATTATTATTATTGTTGTTGTTATTGTTGTTGTTGTTATTATTATTATTATTATTAGTGTTATTGTTATTATTATTATGATGGTGATGATGATTATGATGATGTTGATGACGACGACGATCATGATGATAGTGACGACTATAATGAATATTTTGGTCTTTTGTTAGTTATTCCTTTGTCATTCTAAATTTATATTTTCAAATCAAAAATTAACATATAAATTCTTTAACAATAAACCAAACTAAATAATATTCATTTCATTGTATTTCTCATCTATTATATTGTTAAGAATAATCATTTCATTTTTTATCTATTACAGCAGTATGTCACGTCTAACGTTGCAATTCCAGATACAAGTTTGCCAAAGTTCTCCTTGATTGGGACCAACAACAACAACAACAAAAACAACAACAACAACAACAACAACACTGATGGTGGTGGTGTTAGTGATGACTATAATGGATATTTTGGTCTTTTTGTTAATTATTTCTTTGTCATTCTAAATTTACGTTTTTAAACTGAACATTAACATAGAAATTCTTTAATAATAAACCAAACTAAATAATACCTATTTTATTATATTTCTTATTTATGCTATTATTAAGAATAATCATCCATTCCTTATCTATTACATTGGAATGTCACGTCCAATGCTAGTTTGCCAAAGTTCTCCCTAATTGGGACCACTGAACCTATTCAAGGAAGTTCTTGCCCATACCTTTTGTTTGGCTCACATTATCACCAACTTATCTAAGGAGTCAACAAGTTTGGCCTCCTGAAATAGAATTTCTATATGGTGACTAAAAGCTGTAGGACGAGTTCGTTCCTTTCCCTCACTTTTACACTGCTACTTACTGTTGTTGTAGACTGCTTGATGGGAATTTTCAACGTAGTGATAGAATTGAATTTGTTGCTGCTATAGTAAGGTCGAGAAGTCTCCATGTTTCAATTTTTTTTTTTTGCAATTTCTTCCCCTTTGTTCTACTTTAAGAAAACAATCAATAATGTTGAAAACCATATATATATGTTCACTTTTAAAATATGATCTACCGGCCTTAAAAATTGTTTATTTTTCTTACCATTGGTATATCCAAATTCCAGTTAGAGATTATTGTTAGCTTATTTAGTGGCCTATGTCACATATAGATTTGAGTCCAATGAAAAGAGCCCAAGATAATGGTCATTGGGTATTAACCAATTGATCTCAAATGGGTCCAAGACCCTTTCCCTCTCTCCTTTAAAATAACATGCAACAATAGATATGTTGATTGCTCATATGTTTTAGAAATAAGTCAAGAAGGGTTTTTGAACCATTGAGGAAACTAATCAAAGAAGATAAGGTAGAGAGAGAATCAATCCTTACAAACACTATCATGGATTCAGGTATGACTTAATAAATCGATCCATAAATGGCTTTCAATTGTTACAGAGACAAGGTGTTGCATTATTTGTTGTTTGTCGTCATCAAATATTTGTTTCGTTTCTCAAATGGTTGTTTTTATTTGTATTTGTAATGGCATTGCTTTCTTCATATACGACATCTTGAACTGCCACGAATGGAACTACCATAAACAAGAACACAGAAATAGAAACGAATTGCAAACATCTGATTTTGTTCTTGTATTCCCATAAATTTCTTGATGAATTCTGGTGTTAATATGTATGGAATGGGATAAGTTATTTTTAGAGGTTGACAGCATCAGTTTTCTAAGGACTTGAATCTCATTATCAATGCTTGACTGAAGAGAAATATAGATGGATGGTTTAGAGTGAGAAACCCATATGGGTTTATAGTTAGGAACACTCGGAATTTCATTGTTTTGACCACCAAATAAGTAAATGATGGATATCATTATTGTTGGCTCAAGTCAAGAGAGGATCCTGGAAAGGAATTACAAGAAGAATTTATGAAAGAAAGAAGATGTTTGAATAAAAAATAATAAAGAAGAAACCAATGTGCAACGTCACCTGAGGAAGATGAGGCATGTGCATCGCTTGCGCCTCACATGACAGTAGATAGCAACAGCAAGTGTTTGTTGTGCACGCGCCCGTCAAGCATACATTTAAAAAAAAAATTTTATGGGTTTAAATATTGGTCCTACTTAAGGTATGTTATTTTGGGTCATAACTCATAAATCATTAATTAATTGATAATTTAAATTAATTAATGAAGTTATCAATTAGTTAATTTAGGTTTATACACATAAAAGTTAAGCATATGTTTGCTATGCATAATATAATTTTGTCTCATATTATGTTTTAATTAGTACTTTGACCATTTATATTATGGCATGCTTGGAATTACATTTTCTTATTATATGTTGAATGTGCTACATGACATTTAGGTAATTTAGAATAGTTTGTTAGTCACCAAACTGACCAAACTAATTAAATTAAAATTTGTCATATATGATAATTGTCCAATTAAATGTTTATTGCTTGGAAAGCTTGTTAGTCATCGAAGTGGCTTACCTTGAAAATATTAATCATTTAATTGTGAATGTTTCAATTGATCATTATGATATGATGCTAAAATGACATAAAGATTCAACTGAACAATTGAGATTATTAATTATAACACTAGGAGGTCACCCAAAGGTGGACCATTGCTTATAATTAATGACATTAAAGGGACATATTAATCTAACAACATGCATGTTGACTAGAATATGATTGATTGTCTATTATAGTAAATTTTATTATCATCATTATGTTGTATTTGCAGCATCTACTATTTTGTTTGCTTTAGGAAATGGCTTAATTAAGTTCAATGGTCTGAATTATCTGGATTGGTCCTAACAAATTCAGTACCAACTGGGTTTAATGGATTTGGACTTGGCCATAGTTTCAAACGCAAAGCCTGCAGCCATAACTGAGACTAATTCTGAAGCTGAGAAGTCTTATTATGAGGCTAGAGAACGGTCTAATAGGCTGAGCTTGAATTTGAAGCGAATGATGATCATTGAAAATGTAAAACCGTCAATGCATAAAATGGATAATGCAAAGGAGTTCATGTTGAAGCTTAAGTAATACTCCTAATCTAATATAACTGACAAGTCCATAGTAGGGACTTTAATGAGTGAGTTGCTAACCAAAAACTTTAACTGGTCATAGCCTATTCATGATCATGTAACACATTTGTCAAATCTAGCTGCAAAGTTGAAATCCGTGGGTATGGATGTAAGTGAGTCCTTCCTTGTAGAGTTCATTATCAACTCATTTCCTCTTGAGTTCGGCCAGTTCCAGGTGAATTATAACACCATTAAGGAAAAATGGAACCTTAAAGAGATTAAGGCCATATTGGTTCAGGAGGAAGGGAGATTGAAGAACATGAAGGAACGCTCCGTTCATCTCATGTTTCATCAAGGAGCTAGTAGCAGCAAGAAAAATCTAGGAAAAAAGGCAAAGATAAAAACAAAGCTATCAATAAAGTTAATGAGGGTCGAATCTGTAAAGATAAGAGGAGCCACTTTTGCAAAAAACCTGGTCACTTCAAGAAGGATTGTCCTAAAAGAAAGGCTTAGTTCGAAAAGAAAAGTACATACTATGTCTCAGTATGTTTTGAATCAAATCTTATTGAAGTTCCCAATAATACAGGTGTTTAGATTTTGGCGCAACTACTTATGTGTCACATGTTAAATAAGGATTCCTTTCAATCCAGCCCATAAACGGAATTGAAAAATTCTTATATATGAGGAACATAATGAAGGCACGAATAGAGGGCATTGGGACATACAAATTGATCTTGGACACGGGGTGTCACCTAGATCTAAAAAAATGTCTTTTATATTCTTGACTATGCTAGGAGTTTAGTTTCTGTTGCAAAGTTAGGTGATGATGGTTTTAACTTTAAGATTGGAAACCGTGTGTTTTCTTTATATAAACAAAAATACTACCATGGTTCTGGTACTTTAATTGATTGTTTATATCGTTTTAATCATGACGTTATTTTTGCTAAATCTCTATTTCATATTGACCATATTATAGGAAATAAACGTAATGCATATAAGGAATGTTCTGCTTTTTTGTGGCATAAAAGATTAGGTCACATATCCAAGGAAAGCGTATAGAGGTTAGTGAAAAATGAAATCTTACCTCAGTTGGATTCTGTTGACTAGGATATATGTGTGGATTGCATTAAAGGTAAGCAAACCAAACATATATCAAGGAATCCAACCACAAGAAGTAGTGAATTACTTGAATTAATACATACTGACATCTATGGTCCTTTTGATGTTCCTCCTTGGGGTGGCAAAAAATATTTCATTACCTTTATTGATAACTTCTCACGATATGGTTATATTTATTTGCTACATGAGAAGTCTCAAACTGTGGACATCCTAGAGGTGTTTGTTAATGAGATGGAAAGGAAGTTAGATAGAAAAGTAAAGATAGTGAGGTCTAATAGAGGTGGTGAATATTATGTAAAATTTGATGAAAGTGGACAATGTCCAGGTCCATTTGCAAAGTTTCTTGTAAGTTGAGACATATGTGCTCAATACACAATGCCTGGTATACCGCCACAAAATGATGTAGCTAAAAAAAGGAATCGTACTCTTATAAATATGGTTAGGAGTATGTTAAGTTATAGTACTGTACCTTTATCACTGTGGATGCATGCATTAAAGACGGCTACGTATTTGTGTTGGACCCCGAACTTTCGGTAGAAATTAGAAACATTAAATGGAATTAAATGAGTGTGTTTGTATAGGTATTGTGTTATAGATGTTATTGTACTTAAAGGAGATTGATGAG
>JANIJH010000008.1:25009723-25037553 GCA_024520975.1 Erythroxylum areolatum
TCAACCCCCCCCCCCCCCCCGCCTCATCATTTACAGAAAGGAGTGGTTGAGGTCAAGAAGTGGAGAGGTCATGGCTGAGAGGTTGATAAATAGGGGCATTTTTATTTAGTCTATAAGTTTCAGAAGGCTCAAGGTTGAAGAGCTTGTATATGTGGGAATCTAAACTTGGAAACTTTGTACTTGGTGGGATGATAGGGATGTACAATCACTGTCGACCATTAGTAGCTCCACGCATTTGTATATAGGAAATCCTAGTGAATGTGGATCTTACTCCTTAGTGTATATCCCTATGTGGACCTTAAATTGATTGTAGATCAAATCATGGTCTATACCTCCTAGTCTGAACTAAAGGACTATTGTATCTACCCACGATGTCCTTATATCAACAACCTCTAATATGCACATAAACTTTAGTGTACGCTCTTATTACACTAGATCTTGGTAGTTGAAAATATATGATTACCTATCTAATGAAATTATCTTCTATACCCTATCAAAGAGATTTATCTGTTAGAAGCCATCACAATGAATGAACTTGGGTGCCTTAAACTATCTAGTGGAGAAAGCTTAATATCTCTTCTACTATACCACCGTGTCAGTAAAAAGTAGTGTATAATCTAACTACTGCTAAGTGTATATAAGAGCTAATAGTTCTATTAGAGGCAATGATAGAGTTGAAGTTATGCTCCTTCTTTTATTACCTCTTTATGTCAAATGTCCTTAGAGGAGTGGTATATGATGCAAAGGCAGTGTTGTCTACTCTAGCCCTCTTATATGATGGTTGATGTGTATGTCTCTACAATGGTCTAAGTGATCCCTAGGTCCTATAGTATGTTATCTGAAGAAAAACATAAATAAGATCCAAAAAAATAATTGGTATCACACATATGTATAAGTGTGGAGTATAGTATAATAAGATTTAAAAGAATGAACCACTAAATATAATACAACCAGCTTATAATACTCCCATATTATGTTTCCATTATTCATGCATATTAAAACCATTACTTACATCCTATAATGTTAAAATATCAATTTTTATATCTTTTAGCTTATTCTAGAGTCTAAACCAACCAATCCTTATTGAAGCAAGTTATATGAGACACACTAAGAATCTCTGACCATATACATATATAAGTCTTAATTCACCTAAGTCATTTTTTAACACCCTATAAAACTCATAGTGGATATATAATCATCAAATAAGAACAAATATCATGCATAAGTTGTTTCATACACAAAGACCTTATTAAATTCATTTCTTCGTAAAGCATAAAATAGGATGTGCATGGCCCTACTACTTAAGGATACTAACCTCCTATTTTGTGATTCTCATTCTTCCTTTAATTTAGGTATCTTTATGTTATCTATAATTTTTGTAGGAATAAAGGGACTATGCCATTATGATCTTTGCTACTAGTTTTTTTTTAAATACTAGCCCAATAAACTTGCTCTGATACCATTTGTTAGTCTCTAATATCACCCAAAAGGGGAGGTGAATTAGGTGTTCCAAAAAAATTAAACAATTTTGAAACCAATATATTTAATTAAAACTAATCAATATAAATAATTATGAGGAAATTGTTTAATACAAATTAATCAAATAATTGAACAACATTTTAAAGAGGATAGGGAGAAGAGAATACAAACCAATTTATAGTGGCTAGCAAACAACTCTTGCCTAAGTCCACTCCCAAGACTTTTCTTCAAATTCCACTATAATTCTTCTTTCAACGCGAAGAATAACCTTTGTACAATCTTGCTCGATAAAGAATAATTCTTATTACGATCTTCTTCTGAAGTGAAATGAAACCTTAATCTTACTTGTGTCATACCCAAATATAATAATATATTGCCTCAAACAAATATTATAACTCAAAATATCTTACTTTATCACTTAACAATTTCAAAATGACTCACACATACAAATATGACAAAATGATGCTTAAATGATTGAAAAACTCTTTGCAATGTGTGTATACATCACCCAAAACCTTCTTGATGCTAAAATTAATGAGAAAACACATATTTATAGTGTTTTATTATATGTTTTAGGACTAAAAGAGTTGTTGGAGCCAAGAACTATGCATCAAAATGGTTGTATATAGTGCAGTAGTTTATTAGTATAACATGCCAATCAATTAGTATGCATTTGTTGTTAGAACATTGGTTGATCAGTATATATATTTGTTGATCAGTATACATAGCGGTAAACCAATATGGCATATTAGTCGACCAATAGATTAACCAACGTTGCTACAAACTCTAAATATATCAAAGTAAACAACTTTAACCTATATTGATCGACCACTAACCCGTATAGGTCGATCAATCACCAAAAAACATGATTTTGACAACTTCAAATTCTCAAAACCAATTGTTTTAATCTAAATATGATTAAAACATTTCCAAAATGTTTCCAAAAGATTATTTGAAAGATCATAAGGCTTTTATATTAAAATTAAAAGTTTAAATGCCTCTTGATGAATGTAAAGACCCATACAATAAAGTAAGATGAAATGATTATGTATAGTGAGCCTTTGGACACCAATTTAACAAAGGGAGCTTAAAAATAATAATACAATATGTTAAACGACCTTGATGAGCCTAGATCTTTTTTTTTCTTGTTTCAATCTTCATTTCATTAGTTACAAATTTCAACTTCTCTTTATCAACTTCATATACTATCTTCTTGAGTTTATAAATTTATTTTGTTCTAATATTACTTTTTATCAAAATAATAAACAAATTAGTAGTAATTATGTTTTGATATCATCAAAACATCAATTGGAACCTTCCTTAGTTCAACAGATTTAATCAACTAAAGTTTCTCTATATAGGATAATCTCCTATTACACTAATGGATCATCCTCCATTCCATCCTGTTATTTAAGGTATGGCATTCTCTATAAAAAGGTTTCTTAGTGAAATAGGAATCCATAAATAAGTAATGGGAGGGACTTAAGCTTCATACATGCTAAAAGGAGAGCTTTTAGCCTACAGAATTTGCTCCAACCGATAGCAATAGAAATATCTTAGCCAGATTGATGTCTAAACCTGACAGTTTACTAAAAAGGTTGATAGCGTTCAATTAGACTTTGACAGAAGAGGGTCAACCTTGCAAACTATGAGAAGGACAAATGTAAAAGTCAAGTTAAGCATACCAAGCTTGCCACATTTCCTATAGAATTTGAAGTAGGGATCGTTGGATATATTGTGCTAGTGAGCCTTGTTAGGACTTCCATATAGACAGAGGAAAGTAGGGAGAGATAAGATCACCCTACCTTATCACCCTGCTACCTTTAATGATCCTAGTTTGCTCCCTATTGACAAAAACACAAAATGAAACAGTAACTAAGCACTAATCTATCCATATAATAAATTTATGGGGAATTCAAGAGCTAGAAGAGAATGTAAAATGAATTTCCAATTAATAATGACAAATGCTTTATGAAAGTATATCTTCAAGACACAATTATTAAAATCAACTTTGATTCTTGCTTGTTGATTAAAAGTTAAATCAATTTTGTTTCTTATACCCAATAATTAAATGTTTAGTATGTGATCCATTTCTTATTAAGGAAAAAAGAGAAAAGGAGAGAGATCATAACCACAAAAATTGGACTTAATAAAAGTATAGGTAAATTAATAATATGAGCAAACCTAATTTAATATTAGAATTTCGTGTGAAATGATAGGCCTAACCACAATCAAAATTCAAGTCTAAGTGTTGCTCTTTATATTAGAAGATCAAAGCCCATATCGATTATCATTTGTTTTACTTAAACTCTTTCCTTCAAAAATCAAAGCCTATTTTTCTCCAATTAAGAATTTTCTTTCATATTTAGACCCATACTTTTTGTTCAAAATCATTTAATCTTAGGAAGCACATCATGGTTTAGTCATTTATGTCAATTTCATCAAGCTCATTTCATCTTACCTTCATATCATGTTTAGGTCATTTAAGTCAATTTAATTAAAAGCATATTATCTTGAAATTTGCATCATATTTAGACTATTTAATTTAAATTCATAAAACTCGTTTAATCTTATAATTCAAATCAGGTTTAGATTATTTAAGTCAACTTCATCATGCTCATCTCATCTTAAAATTCATATTGTGTTTAGATCATATAAGTCAACTTCATCAAGTCCATCTTTTCTTAGAATCACATCTTATTTAGATCAAGTTTTACATTTTCAAACTTAATTAAACCTATTTCATCTTAGAATGCATATCATATATAGTTTCATTTCATTTTTTGATTTCAAATCTAGTCAAGCCCATTTCATCCTAAAATATATATAATTTCTAGGATCATTTCATTTCGATGGATTTCATTTTAGAATTCATCATTTGATTAAATTCTATTTAAGGATTCATATACTTTAAATAAGTCCAATTCCTTTTTAAGTCAAGCTTTTTTCACTTTTTTTTTCATAATCAAAAGATCTTTTTTTCCCCTAATTCAGATGCTCCTTTTACTTTTCTTAGACATTCTTATCTTTTTGGAAGTCCTAGCCTCATCATTTCCTAAACCGTAGGTAAGTATCCACAAATCAATTTACAAACTCCAAAACTTCATCATGAGTCAAATATTTTAGTCATACCCATTTCAGTCATGCCAATTAATGCAAAAACTCTAATAAACTTAGCTAAGCGCTTAAGCAGATAAATCCACCTTGGACTCTTTACTCCTGGTTTAAGGCTCGTTATTTTTCTCTGATTGGATAGCTATTGACTCCATTGGTCAATTTTTAGTCATCTTTGCTGTTCAGTGTTTGGTCCACACGTGACACGTCAACTACATTTTTCAATGTTTGTGGTCCTTATTTAGCTATTTTATTTTGAAACTTTTACTTCCTTATCTTTCTTATGGAGGTTTAATATTTACTGACGAGAATTTATTCGTGGAAAAGTTGATAATTGCAGCTCTGGTAATTAACATAGCATACTACTCCTAAGCTCTATTCAATGTCAACTTATGAATTGAGGCTGACATTTTTCTTTGTTGAGTGCAGTAACGAGAGAAAAAGCTGAAGCAACATCTCTATTTGGTGACGTAGAAATAGATGCATAAGCTGGTGATCAAGGTATATAAATCTAGCTGTTATTGCCACATTTAAGTTACAAAATTGACAATCATATCTATTATGTATCGAGACTTTGGAAAAGGATCTTGAGTCTGCAAATGATGGATCGAAGGCTAGTTTTATACTTTCAGTTTTATTAACGAAGTTATATATAAACAACCTGTCTCTTCCTCTTTCTCAAAAAAAAAAAAAAAAAAGAGCAACCTGTCTCATTTGTCTTTCATTTTCTTTTACTTCTTGAGAATTGAAAAACTGTCTTGATGCCAAAATAATATAAGCAGAACAATACAAGTTGAGTACTACAATATCAAAAAGGCTATAACAGATTAGGCTTCAACCAAAGAACAAAAGTATTTCAAGCCAAGCTCAGCTCAAGACTAAAAGCCCCTGAGCAAAACTTTCCTGAATGTTGAGTAGCAAGAATATCAGTTCCAGAAGCAGTCATATGCTACGTATTGAGTCATTGCAGCTAAGCAGATGAACTGCACTGATTAACAACTGTGCTACTAACTTACTGCTAGCACTTAGCTCAATCATTGTTGTGTAACCATAGGAATTTCCCATATTTGCAGCATTCTATTACTTGCTTCCTTGCCAATATTATCATATAGCATCATATGAAATCTATTATTGGTCTTTTAACTATAGCTATTTTGTATATTATTGTAGGTAGTAAATACAATCATTGCGTAGAATCAAATTTGGCTGCAAGATTTGACGAATTTATTGCTGCAATTTTTGGTGATCATCAAAAAGCTGATGGTGAATAATATATCTGTTTGACAATATTTTCACACTTTGTCACTTGCAATCGACAATGTTTTAATTACTTTGATGAAGAAATAGCTACTGCAGTGCATGAATTGAGTAGGATATTTTGAAACAACACCCGAATGGCAATTGATATTGAAGTTGGTGGAGAAAATGTTGAATTAGCATTTACTGAAGGGGCTACAGATGAAGAAAATAATGGTCAGCACCTACCACCGAGTATTACACTATTTTTCCTTCTAATTCAGCCTGAAATTGGTTTTGATGTCGTGAAGCTGATACGAAGCAAGAACATGGTGAGGCTGATGACAATAGTGCAGTAGAATGAGATCGCTCTGACGTAGTGGAAACATTGGAGGAGGATCACATTTTGAGGGTGGAAAGCATACCAAGATGGACGTTCTGATATCTGAGTGAGTTTGAGGATTCAAGTATCGATGAGGAGGATGACATTTTTTACAAAGCCTTTGGATCAAATGTTGCTACTCTAGTTAATAGATTTCTACATGGAAGCTTTTTGAACCAAGTTAGAGGCGAGAAGGGTGTTGAAATACGAAAGTTTTCAGACCATCGTTTTTATTCTTTTCTCTCGCATGGTTTTTAAGTTTGTTATGCTCTATTTTAGATGTACAAATTCTAGAACTTTCTTTTGGTGAGGTAAATAATGAGCTATTAATGTTTCGTATTTTTTATTTCTTCTTGTACATATATATACAGAATCGTTGTACACTTGAAATTCATGAAGAGAAAATTCTTTCAACTGTTGCGTTTCCTCCTCTTCCTTATGGTATCAATGGCAGAAAACTAAATCTGTCATTCTTATACTCATATTCTATTCATGGTATCAAAGCCGATTTCTGGAATCTGTGAACCTTACTATTTTAAACTCAAACACTTACCTTACTCTTCGTCATGGCTAACAATGATGAAGTTGTCGATCCCACAAATAGAACTACAAATGTCATTTAGAACTCCAATGATCCCTTCTTTTTGCAAGGATCTGATAACCCTGGAATGGCTCTCGTAACTGTTTTGCTCAATGATAGTAACTTTCTTACATGGAACAGGTCCATGAAAAGAGCTCTAGCAGCTAAGAATAAACTAGGTTTTATCAATGGTAGCTTAGTGGAGCCAACAGATGAAGCTACTCGCTCGAAAATGGAGAAGGGTGGATGAAATGATTAGCTCATGGATAATCAGTTCAATGTAGAAGGACATAGACGAAACTTTTATTTACTCTACCTCAGCTAGAAAACTTGGGCAAGAACTAGAAGAGCAATTTGGTGAAAGTAATGGCCCTCAAATCTACCAAATCCAAAGACAGATCTCTTCTGTAGAGCAAGGTAATTCTTCTATTGTCATGTATTACAGTAAGATGAAAAAATTATGGGAAGAGCTAAATGTTCTTCAACTCATTCCTCAATGTTCTTGTGATGCTATGAGAGATTGTACCTGTAATGCAGTTGGAAACTTTCTAGATATTATATCTCATACCAAACTCATTCAATTTCTTATGGGTTTAAATGAAAGCTATGACAATATTAGGAATCAAATCTTGGTTCTGGAACCTATGCCTTCAGTCAACAAGGCTTACTCAATGATACAGAGAATAGAGAAGTAGAAGAATGTACAAATGGACTTTGTAGAAAATACTGAAGCAAGTGCCATGATGATTAAAGGAACATGATCTGGAGCTGACTTAAATAAAAATACTTCCTATAAGAAAAGGGAATTGTAGAAGAAGGATGATAGAAACTGTGAATATTGCAAAGGTGGAGGACACACCAAGATACGTGCTTCAAGCTTCATGGATATCCAGATTGGTACAAACAATTAAGGAAGGATAGACTAGTAGATGCAAAGGGATACTCCTTTTGAGGATAACCCTAGTGATAATACAAAAGGTTCAGTAATGCAGTGCCTACCAGTAGTCACATAAATGCTTTAGCAAGAAATTGCCAGACTTTTGAAGGGGAAGCAGATGGCACTAGCAAAACAAGTGAATTTTGCACAGATTGCAGATTTTGTAGGTAATTCTATTCTGGTACCCATACCTAGTAAATTTAAAGATGAACGGATTGTGGACACTGGTGCAATTAACCATATGTGTTCATTTAAACACTCATTTACTTCACAAAAAACCTTGAGCAGAAAAATCCTTGTTCATTTACCTGAAGGAACTGTCAAACAAGTTAGCTCTTACGGTGATGTGATTATATATGACAACATTAAACTGAAAAATGCTCTATACATCCCTAATTTCAAACACAACCTACTGTCAGTTAGGAAACTAGCAGAGAGGGAATTCTTGTGCTATAGTTTTTATCCGAAGTTTTGCATTTTTCAGGACCTGAAGACTAATAGAGTCCTTGGAGTGGGCAAAGTGAAGGGAAACCTATATATACTTGATGCCAGTTCATGCACACCAGAAGTCATCTATAGATACTGCAATTTTCTTAATCCAGTGCCTAGTAGAGCAAATGTTTGCTGCATAAATAATGTAGTTGATGTTAGTATTCATACTTGGCATCAAAGATTGGGGCATCCTTCAAACATTGTACTCACGTATTTACCCTTTATAAATGAGATTGAAACTTCTGTTGATTGCAGCATTTGTCCTCTTGCAAAACAAACTAGATTACCTTTTACACAGAGCAGTAGTAATGCCGATGATATTCTTGACTTGATTCATTTTGACATATGGGGACCATATAAACATTCTAGCATGACAGGAGCACACTATTTTCTTACTATGGTAGATGATCTAAGTAGATGTATGTGGACTTTTTTGATGAAACATAAGAGTCAAATTGCATCCATTTTGAAGAATTTTATTGTCATAGCTAAGAATCAGTTTAAGAAATCAGTCAAAAGAGTTAGAACTGATAATGGCTTAGAATTTATGGGAGAGAAATGTTGGCAAATTCTTAGAGATTTTGGAGTAATACACGAAAAAAACTTATGCCTACACACCTCAGTAAAATGGGATAATAGAAAGAAGGCATAGATCCATACTTCAACTAGCAAGATCCTTGATGTTTCAATCTAAAATTCCAATAAAATTCAGGGGGGGTGGGGGTTGAAGCCATTTTACATGCCATATTTCTTTAAAACCGATTACCTCAGTTGTCTTACATCGGAAAACACCCTATGAAATTTTGCACAAAAGGGAACCCTCCTATAACAACCTCAAATGCTTCGGATGCTTGTGTTTTACAACAAACACTTTACCTTACAGAGACAAGTTTTCTCCGAGAGCCTTTAGGAGTGTTTTCTTGGGGCATTCACTAGGGAAAAAGGGCTTTAAGCTTTATGATCTAGACAACAGTAAAATGGTTGTTTCTAGGGATGTTATTTTTCAAGAACACGTTTATCCTTTTGCAACAAAGGAGGACCATATCATTACAGCCCCAAACAATCAAATTCCATTACCAGTTATACCTGACAGCACAAACGAATTCATGGAGGAGGATGCTATATGTGATAATCCTATTAAGCATACACAAACAAAAGTTGAGAATGATGAGGATCAGCTGCAAGCCAGTAACTCATCCTCACCTACACTCATAACTGAAACAGCTCCCATTAGACATAGAACAAAATTGAAAAACGCTCCAACTTGGATGAATGACTATTTGTCAAATGTTGAGCATGATATATTAAGCCACCAAAGACCCCTACATATCAGTAAACCTACCAAATACACTCCTCTTACCTATCCATACACTATGAAACACATATCAAATGCATATATATATTTTGTTGCAAATTTTTCTGAAATGTAGGAGCCAATTTCATACCAGGAAGCCAAGATCAATCTAAAGTGGGTGAAAGCTAAGAATGAAGAAATTGAGGCTTTAGAAAAGAACAGAACATGGGACATCACTGATTTACCCGAAGGAAAGAGGCCTATAGGATGCAAATGGATCTTTAAGGTGAAACTAAAGGTAAATGGAAAAGTTGACAGATTCAAGGCAAGATTGGTAGCAAAAGGCTACAATCAAATTGAAGGGGTAGATTTCCATGAGAGTTTTTTACCTGTGGCTAAGGTAGTAACTATCAGAATTTTTTTTGCCATTGCCACATCAAAGTCATGGAGCCTACACCAACTTGATTTTAACAATGCATTCTTGCATGGTTATTTGGATGAAGAAGTGTTTATGGCATTTCTAGAAGGATATGATAAAGCTAAACCAACTCAAGTTTGCAAACTAAGGAAATCTTTATATGGCCTCAAACAAGCATCTAGACAATGAAAGGCAAAAATGACAATGAAACTGCAGGATTATGGTTTTAAACAATCATGTCACGATAATTGCTTCTTTATCCTTTCTAAATCCAGTATATTTCTAGCTTTGCTGGTATATTTGGATGATGTTTTGATTACAGGAAATTCTGAAGGAAAGATTGCAACAGTAAAATCATTTATGAATGATAAGTTTACCATCAAAGATCTTCAACATGCAAAATACTTCCTTGGTTTAGAGATCACAAGATCTGAAAATGGTATTTATATTAACCAGAGGAAATATGCTCTGGACTTAATTCAAGATGCAAGGTTGATGGGAGGTAAACCTACTGCTACACCATTGATGAAGGGGCATAAGATGAGTATTGATGATAGTCCGAAGATAGAAGATCTGTATTCATACCGAAAGTTAGTGGGAAGATTACTTTATTTGGGATATACAAGACCCGATTTGGCTCATGCTCCACAACAACTTAGTCAATACGTACATGATCCCAGACAGCTACATTTAAAAAATGCTTTGCATGTTTTGAGATACATCAAGAATAGTCCCTCCTTAGGGCTGTATTTTCCAGGAAATAATTCTCTAAGACTAGCGAATTATTGTGAAGCAAATTGGGGATCTTGTGTAGACAGTAGAAAATCACTAACAGAGTACTGCATTTTTCTGGGAAGCTCTTTTGTTAGTTGGAAAACAAAGAAGCGGACTATAGTATCGAAATCCTCAACTGAAGCAAAATATAGATTCATGGCGTCAACAGTGGGTGAGTTGCAGTGGATATCTTATATTTTGAGAGATTTTCATATTCCAGAATCAGTTCCTATACCCCTTCACTGTGACAATCAGGCTGCATTACATATAACAGCCAATCCAGTTTTTCACGAAAGAACCAAATACCTGGACATTGATTGCCACATTGTAAGGGAACAATTCAAGCTGGGTTTTATTTCACCGAGAAAAATTTCATCATCTCAGCAATTGGTAGATTCTTTCACAAAGATTCTCAATGCTCCATTGTTTATCAAGCTAGTCTCTAAGTTAAGCCTTTGCGATTGCTATCAGGCCTTAACTTGAGGAGGGGATGTTGAAATACAAAAGTTTTTAGACTAGCATTTTTATTCTTTTCTCTCACATGGTTGTTAAGTTTGTTATGCTCTGTTTTAGATGTAAAGATTCTAGAACTTTCGTTTGCTGAGGTATAAATAATGAGCTGTAAATGTTTTCGTATTTGTTATTTCTTCTGGTACATACATACAGGGAATCATTGTACACGTGAAATAAATGAAGAGAAAATTGTTTCAGCTATTGCGTTCCCTCTTCTTCCTTATGGTATCAATGGCAGAAAACTAAATCTGTCATTCTTACTCATATTCTGTTCAAAGGGGACCAAGTTGGTTCTAATAAGAACAAGAAACTAGGACGTAGATTTGATGTATGGTGACTCATGAATTTGGAAACGAGTGTGAGGAGATTGGAAAGAGATAAAAAGGCAAAAGCCAGACTTCCAGAGTTTGATTCGATAATGGATTTGAAGATAAAAATAACCCGAAGGTAAGTAATTTGTTTGATTTAGTAAATACATCAAGGCGTTGGTGCAATATGCAATGGACAGATGGAGTTCTTCCTCATCAAGTATCCAGATGGCCTGTTTGAATGTTGTGACATGAGCTTAGATGCTTGCAAGAAGGGATTTTTGGCAGCTTGCAGATAGTTGCCATCTGAAGTCCAGATAGAGAGGCTAGTTGTTAATAGCTGCGGGTACTGATCATCTTTTCAATTGCATTGGTAGTTGTATTCTAGAAAATAGGGCAAACTGGAGATGGTTTTCAGAGTACATGGACGAAGGCACTGGGAGTTGTGCAGAAATGGGATGGGTACTACTACCAAACTTGCTCAGACTCGTCATATCAAATAGATCAAATACCAATTGAATTTCATTTTAATTTTATATCACAATTCAGTTTCTTAATCAATAAATTTATATTTTATGACAAGAGTCTGAACAAGTTTTCAATGGTGACATACTAAGACTTGAGCGTAGTAATGCGAGAAACACGTGAAAATTCGAGGTTGAAATGAAAATTCACAGAAGATGAGAAAGGGGATTAATGGAAGTAGATGGGAGTGTTTTTGGATTAAGTAGGGGATGTAGGTACATACAAATTACGTGAACCGCCATGTGCCTCCTCGCGGTATTAAATTAGACCATATATCCATTTGACCCTTAACCTTGATTTTCAACTTTTAGCTTCTGTTCGCTAAGAACTCAAACCCTGCCTGCTAATGTAATGGTTAAAGCTTGAAATAGAAATCTGGGTATAAGGTGGAACTGTTGGTGAACATATTTGCCATCGTGAACGGGGAAAACGTTGATGTTTCTTATTCCATTGTATATGCTCGTCACCTGATTATACTACGTACGTTTTATGTCTCTAGTCATGTCATTATTTTCCTCTTCTGTTTGTTTGAAAAATGCTGCTCCAGTTGAATGACTTTCTAACTTGAATTTCATTAAGAAACCGTTGCTTTCAAAACTCCGATGTATATACAATAATATAATATCAAGTAATTGGAAGTTTGGAACGTCTAGTTCTCGAGGGTCAGTGGGGAAAAATTCAGTCACTTCAAAAGTTTAAGATGTTAAATAACTTTTATTATTGAATCAGTAATCTTACAAGCTAAATACTTTTTAGAACATCTTTGTCCCGTTTACCAAAATGCTTTTTCTTAACAACATTATATGCACATCGAAAGAAAGTAAATTTTTTATTAATTTTTGAAAGTCAAAATTATTATAATTCTATAATATGATTAATTAAATCCAAATAAGATCCAATATTTAATATCGATTCTTATTTATCAAATATCTTTATTTAATCATAAAATTTCTCAAACTTTATAACTAAATCTAACTTGATTAAATTACTTCTTTTTCTTCAACCATTTTGTGTGTGTGTGATCTATTAAATTACTAAATATATTGACAATGAATATAAAATATAATCATAGATGGTATTTAGGATTAGATAAATTAAACTCTTATAATTTAACTTTAATTATCTAATTAAAAATCTTATATTTGTAGACAATATTAGCATCTAATAATACATTATGACGACCAAAATATTAAGAATAGCGAAATGATTTTGACTAACTTTTCTTACTTATTTTTTTGTATTGTTTAATCATTTCTTCGTATAACCTTTTGATTAGATATAGAGTATGTGATTAATATTAAATGTATATGAATCTAATCATATTGATTCTCCAATATTAGTAATTATTTCTTTTAATGATATTTAAAAATTATTTTCAAAGTTTTATTCCACCTTGATCAATAACTTCTCAAATTAATACTAATAAAAAATAACATTAAAAACCTTCTTAATTACTTTAGGATAAAAAAAATTCTATATTAAGCACTCAACTACTTCTATATAGTTTTTGTTATATTCAATGACCATCAATCGACCAACCCTTGACTAAGATAGGTCATAAATAATATCAAAACATAACAATTCTGATATAAGATATTTTATAAAATTCAAGTTAAAGGATTAGTTATACAATCATTATAATGAGTATTTCTATAGATATATAATAAGTGTTTCAAATAAAATTCTTAGGTCGTCATTTAGTGAACTTGGTCTCTAATAAGTATCTCCATGCCTGTTTAAGTATCTTCGTACTTTATATTATAAGATCAACTACTTCTTTCATAAAAAAGAATTATAATATATGCTAGTATTTTCTTAGGATCTATCTGATACATTATTTAAATAAATAAATATGCATAAACTAATAATGTCTCACTTTCATTTGACCAATCACTTACATATACCAGATCACCATATGACAAGCATATTACTATTAGAATAGTAGTTTAGTGAGAGAATTCTACAAGATTCTCTTTAGGGAGAAATTGTTTAAACGTTATAATTTTAATCTAAATTATCATCATAATTAAGAAAAATTACTTAAATAAATATTTGGGTCTTTGATAAGACTTTAGCTCTTTTTACATGCCTAATGAATCAAATATTTTACAATGCCCAATGACTTTAATCATCAGCCAGGATATGCCAGAGGAGGGGTAGCTCCATAAGCTATTATTCTTAAGATAACAAACATAAATCCATTTAGATCACAAGGATTGTTTGTCCTTACATAATCTCTATAGCCTCTTAGTCATCATGATTGAGTTCAAAGTTCTTAAAGGGATGAGATTAAGTCCCCTTCATTCTATGGAGTGCCTATGTCAGACCATTTGATCCTAGCTTTGCCTCTGGAGGAGTTAGATCCTGCCCATAAGAAGTTTTTGAAAATTCTTTTTATATGCTTAGTAATAAAATAGGAAGGCCATATGAGCAACCCAGAACACAATTAAGAAGGAGACCACAAAAGAAATAAGTTGTACCCCATTAGTTAGGGATAATTGTCTGCTCTTCTAACTCGAGATTCTAGAGTTTATTTTTTCAATGAGAAAAGAGTACCCCTTACACGCCAATCTTGAGTTTGAAATAGGAACCCCAAGATATTACATTAGCAGCTACTGTAATTTGAAACTAGTGATTGATTTAATAATTTGTTACATATGAATGACACTCCTTGAAAGAAAAATGGCACTTTTGGAACAATTAACTTCAAATCTTGTAATTATATTGAAGATTTTGAGGGCAAACAGTAAGGTCTTAATGAAAAATGAATTAGCATTGGTTAACAAGATTAAGTCATCAGCAAAGCAAAGATTGGATAGCCCAAGCCTCTTGCACTTAGAATGAAATTTGAATTGTCGGGTCCTCTTAGGAAGTCTTTTTAGAAGTCTATTAAAGACTTCCATAGCAAGTGAAAGTAAATAGGGAGACACTAGATCACCTTAACAAATACGTTTCATGCTTTTGATGGTTTTGGAGGGCTAGCCATTAATTAAAAATTTGAAGGTAGAAGTAGTAATCTATTGACTGAACCACTGTACATAAGGCTGAGGGAAATCCATAGCAACAATAGTGTTAATTATAAAATCCCACGACATTGTCATAAGCTTTCCTTGGATCAATTTTGAGAAAGCAATTCTTCCTGCTCTTAGTCTTGGAGTAATTTATTATCAACTCTTATAATAACATTATGTTGTCTCCTATAGTTATGCCCGGAATATAAGCTCCCTAAGATTGATCAATGTAACTGGGGATCACAGCTCTCAATCTGTAAGCAAGGATCTTTGAAATAATCTTCCAATGTATAACCAATATGTCATGGAAATAGTGATAAAAATAATTTATGTATAATATACATCAAACTCCCTTATACTTAAGCAACTGCTTATCTTCAAGAAAGCCAACTCATTTCATTCTCAATAAGAAAACAATTTTGGAAAAGTTTTAAATCACTTATATAATCATATTTGGCAAGTTTAGTAAGCTTGTTTTTTAACAAGTACCAATACATTTCGTTAAGTATATTCACTCTTTATTCTATTAGATTGATTACTTCTTTCGTAAAGAATAGTTATCATATGTGATGTTATTTCTGTTTTATTAATGTATAATCTTAACAGGGCAATTAACAAAAATATTTTAGTGATAATACATAAATACCATATAAATATTATAATTATGATCTCATCATAAGTTTATTACAAAATGTTAAGTGTTTATTCAAATTTTTGTAAAAAAAAAAATTGCAGCATTTATTCATATATTTTATATTTTTTTCTAAATAAAATGAATCAACATTTAATTTAAAGAGAGTTACGCGAACAAAGAGTTATAGGGTACCAATGGCTAATAATACCATAAACACTGAGAAGCATAGTTTTTTAAAATAAAAGTTTCTTTATATTAGTAATAGTTTTCATTTAAAATTACCAATTATGGGTCATCTCTCCAAATTTGACTAAAGGTTCGGAACTGGGGCCCCGTGAAACCAATGTAACAACCGAAACTACCGATAGGATTGGGCAGATCAGATGTTTTAGGCATGAAGCACGTGGGATTTTGTTTGTAAAACACCGGGCAGACTTCAATAGGATATGATGGGATGTCCATGTCCCAATTCAAAGTAGAAAAAAGATGGTTGAGCGAGGACGGTGGTTCCCAATTCATGACTCCGTTAGTTCTGACTTTGGACTCATTTTTCTTCACGTATTTGTTGAATTGAATTCAATTGAAGACTCCTTGGATTAATTCAAGTTGCACATAAAACGGCTGACGTCTATATTCTACTCTTTAATTATTTCACAACTAGGATATCCTACAATATAATCATGTCTTATTCCATTTGCCAAATGTTGGTTTCAATGACTCTTGAGGTTTTTAAGACTTTAGTATCATTTTAAAAATATTTCCTAAATTTAATAAAAACAAAATAACACTATTTTCTCTAGAATTCAATTATGCAGTAGAATATTTTATTTTGATTAAACCAAAAGAAAAGAAGATTCGTTGTAATATGATCCCGGATTAGGCAAGAAGATTACTCAGATTTGTCTCATAATGGAAACGTTTAACCAAATTAATTATGGGCCGTTTGCCGGTCAAACTAATTAGGCCATTTTTTTTTTTTCTCTCAGAAATAACATTTTGAAAGTAAATCTGTAGATAGAAACGACAAAATATTAAACAAAAAGGAGTCAAATTTTAAAATCTTCTGAGACAGGGACATCCTGGGAGTCCGGGACGCCTTCCACCGGCACTTGTCTTCCAAGATCAAAACCTAACGCCTCCAAGCCACCCAAAACCAAAGCCTATGTAACGTGTTATATAATATATTATATATATATGACCCAAACAAAACCGCTAACCCAAAAGAGAGAGCGTGATACCGCGCTCGATTCACTAACCTCTACACCTAACTCCCTCTCCCCTCCTATGTTTCCAACTTTCCTTCCACTACTCTTGTTTTGGCCGGCTCCTTAGAACTGCTCACCCACGTTCCATTTTGGATTTCTCTCAGATACCCATCTCTCTAAGATGGATTTTTTGAATACCCATTTGCCCAAATTTCAATTTTTGCCTCTCGGACTCGTGCTGCCATCTTAAACCCATTTGGAAATCGGGGTTTTGCATTGATTGAAACCAACATTTTTGTTTAATCCAACATCTTCATTCATGGTTGGACTAGGAATTCCGTTATTTGACGATAGAAGAGACGAATTTCTCTCAATCTCCAATTTGGGGAGACTCTCCGATGGCCAGGGTTTCCCTGGAGGAGGCCTTTTTGCCAGCGTTAATCAAATGGGGATTGGATTCCCTAACTCGGGTGATAACGGTAATATAAAGTCGCTCTACACTGATTTGTGCGAGAAGTATTTATCAATTATAGGGGTCCAAGAAGAGGAAGGAGGCTTAAAGAAGAAGGTTAGTCTAAAATTGAAGATAAAGGTTAAAAACCCTTCTTTGAGACGGTTAATTAGTGGAGGGATAGCTGGAGCCGTGTCGAGGACTGCTGTTGCTCCCCTGGAAACTATAAGGACTCATTTAATGGTAGGGAGCAGTGGGCATACAACAACCGAGGTGTTCAATAATATTCTAAAGACTGACGGATGGACAGGGCTGTTTAGAGGGAATTTGGTTAATGTGATTCGTGTTGCGCCTAGCAAGGCTATTGAGGTAAATCTTATGGTGGCTAATTGATTGTTTGATGTTAATTATGTTTGCATTACACGTGTTCTGTGTAGGCTTGTTAGCTTTAGCCTGTTTCGTAAAGAGTTGTTAGGATTGTTAGCTTTAGCCTGTTTCGTGCAGAGTTGTTAACTCTAGCCCGTAGATGTGTTTTCCATGAATACACGGGCATTTACCGGCTTATGTTTGGCAATTATATGTTAAAGGGTCCTACGGCAGCTTTCTACTTGTTTAGATCTTTGTTTCCTTTATGCCACTAGTATCACTTTCTTTTGCTTCTTTGACGGTTTAATTGGTATTTGGAGGGCGTCAACCTTGGTTGATTGGTTATGTACCTTCGTTTGGTTGGTTGTTTCTAGTTTGAGGTTGTGAACTCCAACTTACAAGATAATTTGCAAACCGTTTAAAGGTTAATAGTCTCCCTATATTTGCCCTTCCAAATACCACCACAGTGGGTTCTGCAAACATGTGCTTTTTAATCCCCGATACAATATGATGAGTTTCTTAGTTTTCTCTTATTATCAGTTTTGGTTTTGTATTCCTTATTATGAGAATACTTACTCGCCCTATTTGACACTAATTATGTTATGTCATGTCAGAATGCAAGAGATTCATTTAATTTTATTAGTTTCTATTTAATCCATAACTAGTCCATGGTATCAACTAACAACCATAGAATCAACTAACAACAGTAGTTGGACAAGCGTGTGCAAGGGTAGACATTGTATTCCAATTTTTGGTTTTGTTTTGGTTACCCTGTGGGCGTGCTAGCAGTACAACTATGCGACTAATCACGTGGTGCTGCCTAGCTGTTTGGACTTGCAGTTGAATTGATGTGAAAACCAGCTTCCTGAAATGTTAGTTGAAGAAACCTTTTAGAAACTTTGGGAATCAAGTGAAACATTATGTGAACCTGAGATTGCATCTCATCCAGTTAATGCAATATAACAGTCTACTTGATGAATCATTTTAAACAACTGATTATCGGGAAGCTTCGCCGCATTTACCTACTATGTCACAAGGACTTTAATTTCTCAGCCAGGCAAAAGTGATTATCATTATGTTTCTATATTATGTTCATCCTAGAGGTATTGTTTCATAAGTTGGATTTTACATTGAGAACTCACATTATCAAGTTAGACATTAAAATAAGTCATCCAAATTGGTATTGCATGTTATGAAGTATCCAATCTAATCTTATGTTTTCTGCATCCGAACAGCTGTTTGCATATGATACTGTTAACAAGAATTTGTCACCCAGACCTGGGGAGCAACCTAAAATTCCCATTTCTGCCTCATTAATAGCTGGTGCCTGTGCTGGAGTGAGTTCGACAATTTGCACATATCCACTTGAATTGGTGAAGACCCGTTTAACCATACAGGTATATGGAAAAGTATGTAATTGAATTTGAAGCAAATGTTGTCTTGAGCTTCTAATGAGATCAGATTTATTTGTCAGAGAGGTGTTTACAAAGGCATAGTAGATGCATTCTTAAAAATTTTACGAGAGGAGGGGCCTGCAGAACTCTACAGAGGTCTTGCTCCTAGCCTTATTGGAGTTATTCCATATGCTGCTACAAATTACTATGCATATGACACATTAAGGAAAGCCTATAGGAAAATATTTAAGCAAGAGAGGATCGGCAACATAGAAACCCTTTTGATTGGATCGGCAGCCGGTGCTATCTCAAGTAGTGCAACCTTCCCACTTGAGGTGGCTCGCAAGCATATGCAGGTAGGAGCTCTTAGTGGGAGACAGGTGTACAAGAATGTGCTTCATGCACTAGCAACTATACTCGAACAAGAAGGGATCCAAGGCTTATACAAAGGGCTTGGACCTAGCTGCATGAAACTGGTACCAGCTGCTGGGATTTCTTTCATGTGCTATGAAGCATGCAAGAGGATTCTCGTAGAGGATGATGACGAATAAGAGATTAAGCTGATGCCTGCCCGAGTAAGATGGTTTACATCTATACTGAGTTTTGAGTTTTCTTTTTCTCAAGTGGAAGAACCCTGTTTGGGAGACATATGGTCTTTACTTTCTTTTTCTTGTTCGAAAGAACACATGCTCAATGTTGGCTGACATTATTGGCGTTGCTATTACATTGTCAATTGCAACAAAGGAAACACACAATTTTGCACTTAATTGAAGCCATAAACATGTTCAAACTACAAAGATCCTTGACAAACTTTTCTGAAACAGGAAACGGTTCAAAGATCCTTGACAAACTTTTCTGAAACAGTACTCCAATCAATTTCATCAAAAGTCTGCAAAACACTACCAGAAATAACCAAGTCCAACGTCTCAGTTACTGCGGTATTAGCATTGCGTGTGCTTTCATAGTTTTTAGAAGCATATGGTTAACCCAGTTGGGGCAAGATAAGTCAGATTAATAGCAAGGCTAGGTAATCAAGTAATGTAAAATCTGGGATTAAAATTTTCACCGTTAAGAGACAAGAGCCTGATTTTACAAAAAGAAAAAAAAAATCCCAAAATGTGTCCGCAACGAAGGACCTCGAGGGGCCTAAAAAGTAGTTTATGTTCAACTAGGCTCTTCGTTGTAATTGGCTTCCTCTGTAGCGGCAGTCATTAAGTCATCGAATTTATGTCTTCCCCAGCAATATTTCGAAGGAAATCCATGTTAACCTTTGGATCCCAAAATTGGCAATTTCTGGAGCACAGATTATGCATTTACACCAAAAGAGTGCCTATTCTGAGGTAAGAGCAATTTAGTTTGGACAGCCATAAGTCGTAGACCCCTGGACACTTTGATGAAAATACCTACTGCTATTGCCAAATTAATAGACGTGTTACTCTCTCAAGAACTTTAGTTTATGATAGAATAATTCGAATGGATGCAAGCAGAGCGTGCCCCTCTGCTGATAGTAGAGGTTGAGATGCATACGGTACACTTTTTCCAAGTTACAGAACATGGCCATTGTAGATATAGAATGAGCTTTCACTAAGAGTGTATCTCATATATCCCAAATTCTTAAAGGTGGAGCTAAGAAATACCTTTGCCTTAGGAACAGGACGTCCTCCTGTTTCCTCCCTCATGATATCTGCGCATATAAGTGATAATTTTCAAGTGGTCAGACTTTGAAGCAAAGGGAAAGAAGAATAAAAACATCTTACTCTTCTCAATGGCAAGACCATTATTCTTCAAAATCTCAGAAATGGTAACTAGTGCGGAAATTGCTGAAGATTGGACAAGGAGGTTAATGCGACACAGCTATAGAAAATAAAAAATGTAGGAGGAAAAAGGAAAAATACCCATCCCGAGCGCAGAGAGTTGTACCTTATTGTGTTGCTGCAACAAAATACAACAATGATGAGCAAGTGAAACAGTAACAGCGAACGAACAATGCAAGTGGAAAAGCAAATCCAATTAAAACTAAAAAGCAAAAACAGAGACCTTGGCGTAGAAGCTTTTTATCGGCAATTCCCAAAATACTCTCTTTCGTCTCCAAATAAATTAAACTTAATTACAAGCCCAAAAAACGTTAAACTTTTATTTTTTTATCGTTGAAATTAAAATTTTTCTAACTCTGCAATTTTCTTTTATGTTAATCATAATTTTTAAATTTAAGTTGAATTATATTCATTAAAATAAATCAAAATTTCTTTCTTTTTAATTGATTTCTTTTGTGAAGAAAGGATAGCTAACTTGACATAGTACGGACAAGGCACTTTTTTTTTTGGGGGGGAGAAAAGAGATAATCCTACACATAATTACACTGAATTTGTTGCGTACATACACAACACCTCACTTCACTTTGTTATAGCAAAGAGAAATGAAGCTGGAAATATCACACCTTGCTTAATTCTTCGAAGTCCAACCAAACGACTTTGGTGAATATGTCCTTTAACAAATTATATCCCCATCTCTATTAGAATTCAGAAGTAACTTCTTTTCTAAATCATAAATTAATGAATTTACATATTGATTATCATAATTTAATTTCATCAAGTTATCTCCTTCTTGTTGACCTGACTAATCCAACCCCAATTCCCAGTTCAAAATAGAATCGTCGACATTGGTATTTTTGTTATATTTCTAAATTCGTGGTTCTGCTTGCAAGATAAGGCAGTTCATATCCCTAAACTGAGTTGAAATAGATTTAAGCATATCTAGTTTCCATTCTTGTGTTGAAATAACATTAGCCTTTCAAGGTATTTCCTATCTGGGCACTTCAAGAGCTAAAAAATGTCTCCACTCACAAGAAAGATTAACTTCATCTTTATTTTCATATACTTACATAATTAGTAGGCTTATAACATGAATTTTTCACTTCTTAATTTTTCAACAAAAGACCAAGAATTTTCACTTCTTTAGCAGAACACAAAAACAGCTCGACAGTAAATGGTATGAGCTTTTTCGAGAGCAACTAGTCCACAATTACGAGACACTCGGAAACAATAAGAACACCTAGCAAAGTGTCAAAATATGTAAATTGACAGATATCACCTCCCAGACTCCCTTTCTGGGTACATAAATGAATACGATAAATCATTTGACTTGTTATATACACGAGCAAGTAACCTGAGGAGAGAAGAGAGGGTTCCACAGCTGGGTCTAGCAATTGATGCCACATTGACCATTTGCAGAAGCTTTAGCGGCATCAGTTGTGAAGGGGTCGATCCGCACCCACAGCAAGGAGAAAATGGAAGCAAGCAGAATGGACCACACAATGACAATAGTTGGCGTGCGATTTTGGCGACCCAATAAACCTTTCAAGAAAGGATACAAATGCGCAACCACCCATAAAGCAAAGAACAGCTTGCCAAACAGAGGACCCCATGACTGGTATCCGCTGTTTATAGCATATGAAACCCCAGCTACTATACCCACCAAGTTGACAATAATGACAGTGGTTGGAGGGATAAGAAGAGATGTCCATTTAAACACATACAGCTCCGCAAACTCTCCATCATCATCCGACGCCTTTGAAGTGACGGTAAAGTTGGTATCAATCCCTGCAAGCACTTTCAGAAGCCCCTGGAAGACAGCAAACAGATGAGCCGAGGTACCACCAATCACCCAGAATTGTTCATTCCTCCACCAGTCTTCAATACTGACGCCACTCCATCTAAGCTCAAGTATTCCAGTGGTGAAAATGGATATGAAAAGGAGAATGAACCACATGCTAGCAAAGTTGCTTATCTGAAAATTTTTACGAATTCATGGCACAGTAAAGTTAGTGTCAATATAATTTTCTTGTAGATGGTCAACAATTGAATAAAATTTTTACCTACCTCAGGAATAATAAATTTATTTGTGAGAAGGCAAAAAGCAGGAAGTGTGCAATAAGCAAGTAGTGGGATAGAAGTGAGCGGATAGACTATGGTATTTATGTATGCTATCCTTTCCAAAAGTTTCAGTCGCCCATTGTAGCCATACCAAATGGGACAATGCCTGCTTAGTAAAATTTCAATTGAACCCAAGGCCCACCGAAGGACCTGATTCAACCTATCAGAAAGATTGATTGGAGCAGAACCCTTAAATGCTGGACGTGGAGGCATACAATAGATGGATATCCAACCACGAGCATGCATCTTGAACCCAGTTAAAATATCTTCAGTAACAGAGCCATATATCCATCCAATCTGCAAGCAGTCCAAGAAGGATCAACCGATATACATATACAATAAAATGAGATTGAAGTAGCACCACAAAACTTCCTGCTAACTAACCTCCTTGCCCCATTCAGTTTTATCTTCATATCCACAACTAATAACATGTATAGCCTCCTTCAGAAGAGTGGCAGGATTGGTTGTAGGCGGAATTCCTCCTTGTTCCATAAATGTAGCCGCAATAAACACCGGAGATTGACCAAAGCGCTTCTCCAAACTCTTCTGAGACATAAGAAGTGATCTCTCATCATCATATCCTGAAAAAATAAGGAAATGTTTAACACGCTATGTTAACTTCCAACACTATATAGTTCCTTTATTAACTAGTTTAAGAGGAAATTTATTAATAAGAAGTCACTAAATGCGAAGTCACAAAAACACAATTGTTGAAGAGCTAGAGATATTATAGAAAAAAACCTTCAACACCCTCCTCAATGTCTTCCATATTGAAAATGGGGATGGTGGATTCAGTTCGCTTTGCTGCCCTCTTCTTGTCAACATACTTCTTATTACCACCTTTCCCCTTCTTTCTTGATCCACAACAACTCTTTACAATGATATTTGGCTCCAAATCTTCCTCAGTCAACACAGGATCATAACCATACAGTGCTTGCCTGTTGAAACAACAACCAGTTCCCACATAGACTGGACCTTGAATACCATCCTGCCCTTTCAAGTTGATCTGCAACACAATGACAATACAAGGTTGATTACAACGTGTTGTCAGCAAAATAAAATTGAATTATCAGCAATGCATCAAAAGCAACTTACATCAAAGAAAACAATATTGCGATTGGCATATCGATCATGCAAATCAATGCCATCAAAACGTTGTGGGAATTGCACATAGCATGTCTTCTTTCCAAGTACAGGATCCATTAGGAAACACATGGCTTCTTTAAGAGCTTTGCTATTGTTGAAGTAGTGATCACAATCAACATTCAACAGATATGCACCATTGGTCAATACAGCTGAAACTCGAATCTATTAACAAAAAGAGAGTTAGTTTTCATACAATTATACGGCAGATTTATACATCCAGCAGTTAGGAATGTTGAAAGAATCTAAGACATGCATTACTGTCTGCAAAATGGAAAAAAGAAAAAACCCCTATAGTGCCGGATCATTGATAAAATGAGAAGTATCAGATTATAGGAGGTATGGACTAACTAATGCATTCATTGCTCCAGCTTTCTTGTGATGTTGGAAGCCAGGTCTCTTCTCACGAGAAACATAAACAAGTCGGGGGAGTTCATTTCCATCAGTGTCAAGCCCCCCACTATGGCCCAAAAACACTTGTATCATTCCCGGATGATCCCTAGGATTATTTCCAGGCCAAGGGGTGCCATCTTGCATTGTCCAGCCTTCTTCTGGCATCTTCTGAGCTTTCGCAACAAGGGCATTGATACGCACCTTGAATTCTTCATATTCTCTCTTTAACAAAAGAAACAAAAAATTAATTTTGTCAACAAAAGTTAAAAACATGGGACAATACTTAACATCACAGAATAAGGAATTGTAGCTTACTTTCATTGCTCTCCGTTCTTTGACAAAAGAAGGCTGTATCTTGTCCTTCAAATAGTCAATCTTTTGGGCAAAATAAAATTCAGGTGCTCTGGGCTCAATGTTGTGCTTCTTGCAAAATGGCACCCACTTTCTTGCAAACTCTGCAGTTTCTGAAAGGGCTTCAAATGTCAGCATTGCTGAACCATCATCTGAAACATAGCAAGACACTTTGTCGACAGGATAGTCAACAGCTAGTATGGATAAGACAGTATTTGCTGTTACAAGGGGAGGTTCTTTCAAGGGATCCACAGTACTGACAAAGATATCAACAGGCGCCAGTTGTGATGGTTCCCCATCACGATCATATCTGCGAAACATAAGTTACAATTATTAAGGCAATAACATTATCTGCTCCATGCATAATCACAATACCTTCTGTCAAACCCTTATTCAAAGCTAAGCTACCAACCTGAGGGCAAGCCTGTCAAGATAGGTCTCACGATTAACAGGACACCACTTAGGGAACTGATCCAAAAGCCAAGACAAAGCGAACCAAATCTCACAGATAACTGATATAAGCCACAAGGGGTATGCATCTTTGACTGGGTGAGTTGCACGATATTGTAAGAAGAAGCCCAAGATAATGAGTCGAAGTATGATCACAATGCGATAAGGAGTCAGGTGAGATGAGGGGATGGGTACCACACGACTCAAAGGTTGTCTGGCATCATCAGCCCTAAACAAAATGAAGAATGTGGTATCAAATGCTTAATTTTATATCTTAGTAAAACATGAAGCTATTTCATGCTTCATAATCAGTAGACTGCAAGCAACACGCTTCAAGGGAACTCAACTAGATTAAGCCCAAATCACAAAGTAGTTGGAAGCATCACAAGTGTTAGCGTCTCCATACATTATGATGACAACATAAGACAAGAAATCAAAAGCAACTTTATGGTGACAACAAGGTCTGTTTCTATCATCCTGGAAAAGAAAATCTTTCCTTTTCACCACAAATAGCTCAACAAGCTTTTTCAAACATCTTTATGAGTTGGATTTATTATCTTAGTAGAGCAGTCAAACCTAAAGCAACTAAACTAAATCTTTTATGCAGGGAAGCTCACATTTGGAGTTCTTCTCCATTAGAACCTGTGCCTTCAATATCTCCCTTTCCTTCACTGTATCTATTGGTCATCTGCATCATATTTTTCTCCTGTTTGAGTTTCCATCCTTCAACTCTCTCCTTCCAGTCAACATTACCAAGGCCATAGGAGTTCAAGTCTTTTGAAGGGTCCACAATTCTGACAGGAACTGTGACACAAAATGGTTAATTTAACGCAATTGGAATCCATATGCATGATATAGAACTTTGATATGAAATTTTACATCAACCTAATCAGGCAAGTCTGCATACCTGGCTGTCTTGGATCTACGTAAGGAGATGAGTGAACATTCCTCTCAGCAGGGCCCAATGGACCAGAAGTAGTTCTTACAGACTGTGTATCAGGTGTAGCACATGGGATTTCACCAGATACCTGACAAATATAGCTAAGTCAACCAGCAGAAGATTTTATAGTCCAATGCAAGCCATTCATACCCAGAAGAAAAAAACTTATCTAACTGGCACAAAAAGAAAAAAGAAGAAGAAGAAGAAAGAGCATTCTTCCTTGATATTTGTCTTAAGCAATTAATATGAAGACAGAAAAGTTAACCCACAAGTTCTAATTCAGCAAAGCTTTCAATAAAATGAAAGGCAACAATGCCAATCCACAAGATACTTGAGACTCTCAAACACCTGCTATTTAGGTGCCTTATAGAACAGAAAGCTTTGACGAAATGAAATGCAATCAAACCAATCTGTCATAATGCACTCTTTTACGAACAAAAGGATGCTTTGGTCAATGTCAGCATAGTTTACAAATACACATCCACAATAACAACAATTCACATTTAGAAGGACTAAATAGTACTCAATTTGCATACCGGCTGCCCATTTGTCAGAAGGGGAATTGGTTGAGACTCATGCCTAGAGGATGAAGAAAGATCCACATCATCACTGTGCCACTGGCGTCTAGTCTTGCTATTGCCCTGAGCATAGTCAAACTCATTCTCTAGATCATCAATATCATCTTCATCTTCATCTCCATCCACGCGAGGACTACCTGAAAAAGAAAGAATCATTAATAAAAATCATCAATAAAAACCATTGCTAAAGATTATAAAGAAACTATTAGCAATCAAGCCAACCTTTGTGTCTCTTATATCTAGTCTTGCACTGTGGACAAGACTGGGTTCCATCTTTTCGTTCATACTCATAACAAGGACGGCACACTGGGAAGGCACATTCATTGCAAGCAACAAAGATGTCACCAGTAGTTGTAACTCCAACATTGTCACCACAAATCTGACATGTTTGGCCGTTTAAATTCTTGAGTGGTTTGGGCTGCATTACCACCAAAAAATAAATGTATTCATCATTTTCCTAACACAACGCTGAAAATGAATGGCTACAAAAGAGAGCTAAACATATGACAAAAGTGACACAACAAGTCTTCAGAAAAGTATATCTAAAGCCATTGCAGCTTGCGTAGTAAACTCCATGAAAAAATTTAGTTAGGTTAAAAACAAGCTACAAGATATCAGTCATAAACTACGTCAAAACAAGTTATATCTTCTGTCATAATGATCCAATCTCTGGTTCCCCATTGCCTGCAAACCATAGATCTTGGGGCATTCGGTCTCAGAAAATTCTCAGTTTGCATTACAGAAACAGACGTCATATACAAATAAATTTTAGAATGTGATAAAGGAAAAGAAAAAGACAAGCAACAGATTTTTGGTCATGTATGATAGATCGCATGTCAGTAAAAAGTAAGATCAGCCCCTTTATGGAATCAAGCAATATGTTAGGCATTTTTTTAACAGTAAACGGAAAATATCTTCCCAGAGATCTAA
>JANIJH010000008.1:25041431-25054381 GCA_024520975.1 Erythroxylum areolatum
ATTGTATATAATTGAATGAGGACCCAAATTGGGCACTTAATTCCGCATATATTGTTATGTGAAAAAGAAAATGTACCGATTACTAAATGAGTGTTTTAGCACGCCACCTTCGCGGGACACGGACTCGGATATCACCGTCGATGTCGGGTTCGGGTCTTACGGGAGTAGGGTGTTATAGAAACAGAAGGTAACATGAAGCCCTCCGCTTCCATCTCATTTCATTTCGTTCTATTATGAAACTCTCAACTAAATAATGGAAGTGAGTTATGTTCCATCACATTTCATTACCAACCCCTCAACCAAACAAGGGCTAAGGAATCATAAATACTTCAGTATTACTACCGCATAACTCTCCTATGTAATGTAATTATCAACAAATAATAAAAATCAAATCAAAAAATAAAACATGTCAAATAAAATAGTTGAATTATAAGATACTTTGATATGATTAATTTCAATTTTGTTTTATTCTAATAGTCGATAGGTTATTGTATTTATTTAATTATTAGAAGACGATAAAATCTTATATTAACCCTAAGAGCCAACTTAGGTGTTTCAATCCTAACCTTGAGTAATAAGCATGCATATTTTGCATTCCAAACGTGCCTTACCTTCCCCATACTTAATCATTATTTCAAAATCAAATTAAAATATGAGCAGGAATAGAGTCGAGATGCTTAAAATTTACAAATCTACCGACTTTCAACTTGTTAATTTAAACTTGATGACTTGTAACAACCTTTTTACTTGATAGGCCATTCAGATTTCATCTTTTTGTTTTTTCTTTTTTTTTTGGTTGTCTAATTCAAAGTTATAAATGATAAACATTATGACTCAATACTTTATAGCATTTAACACTTTTAATTTATTAAATTAAAAATATTAATATAACAACATATTACGTGAAAGTCTCCTCTAAGGCGGTCTATCAAAACTCTCCAACATCCTTAAGACATAGGCAAAAAGAGCAAAATAATCCCTAACGTTTACACTAACATCTGAATTGGATTATAATGTTTCAGGGTGTTCAAAATAAATCTTAACGTTTATAAAACTTTCAAAAAGAACTATAATGTTTGAAAAACGTTCAAAATGAACCATAACATTCAGAAAATATTCAAAAAAAAAACCCAAACCAGCAACAGTGTTAAGTTGTTAGTTAACTGCTGACGTGACAAATTTTTTGTTGATGTTTACACCATTTTCATGTTCTAATAGAAGCTAAAACCTTGATCGCTCAGGAAAGGTGACAGTGAGAAATTGCAATTTTGGAAAGTAGAGTGATGGCCAAGAATGGAGTATGCATCACCCTAGAACATCTTTAGAAAGCAGTGACGTTGTCAAGAAAGCCGAAAGTCGACCTTCAGTTTGTATCTTTATTGAACAATTTGGTAACTGTTAGAGAGAGAGGGAATAACATATTGTAACTAAAACCATAAATTCATTAATTCAACATTGTGTATATATACATCATCAGTGAGTGACTAACTCATTTTGTTAGGATGTTAAAACTAACTGTACAACTAAACAGCTAACATATTTACAGCTCATTAACTATCTTTCACACACCCCTCTCAAGTTGGAGATGGATGAGTAATCAATCCCAACTTGACACTAATGTTGTTGAACTGAGGAGCTGCTAATGATTTAGTAAAAACATCAGCAACTTGCTCATATGTTGAAACATATCTTAGAGTAATAAATCCTTCTTGAAACTTGTTTCTCACTATATGGCAATCAATCTCTAGGTGCATAGTCCTCTCATGAAACACTGGGTTGGTTGTGATGTGAAGAGCAGACTGGTTATCACACCAGAGATCAATTGGAAGTTGGATTGTCATTCTGAAATCCTTGAGCAAATAAGCAAGCCATTGAAGCTTACATACAACTGTGCTCATACTTCTATATTCTGCCTCACAACTAGATCTTGACATAGTATTATGTTTCTTACTTTTTCAACTGATTAAGGAACTCCCCAAAAATACGTAGTATCCACTCACAGGTTTCCTAGATACTGGGCAAGATGCCCAATCACTGTCACAATATCTTGCCAATTTTAAACTGCTTTCAGCTCTGTAGAACAATCATTTCTCTTTAGTTCTAGCAAAAAATCTCAATACATACATAACCCCATCCTAGTGAGCTTGTATTGGAGAAGTCACAAACTGACTGAGTTGTTGAACAATTAAGGTTATATCGAGCCTGGTCATATTCAGACATAGTAGCCTCCCAACTAGCCTCCTGTGCTTGTCTGCATCCTAGAGCATCTCACTTTTCTCATCAAACTTATGATTTTTGGATAGTGGAGTTGTAGCAGCATTAGATTCTATAAGTCCACAATCAGCTAGAATGTCCTTTAGGTACTTCCTCTAAGAAATAAATGTACCTTAAGGTGTTCTAGTTATTTCAATACCTAGGAAATATTTAGCATTTCCCATATCCTTGATAATAAAAATGGAATGGAGAAATTTCTTCACAGCAACTATGTCTTCTTCATAATTTCCTCCAATTAACACATCATCTACATATACCAAGAGAGCAATAAATCCACCTCTATTTTCCTTAGTAAACAAACAATGATCATTCACTGACAGAGAGAATCCATAGTTTAGAATCTGAGTAGTGAACTTTGCGTTCTATTCCCCAGATACTTGTTTCAAACCATAAAAAGAACTCTTTTATCTACACATTTCTCCTTCTCCTACTTTTGTGTAACCTTCCGGTGGAGCCAGATAAACTTCTTCCTTCAGATATCCATGCAAGAAGGCATTATTAATGTTTAACTAGTGCATAAACCAGTTTTTCACACTTGCCAAAGCAAGAAATGTTCTTACTGTTACTAAATTAGCAATAGGTGAGAAGCTATATAAGAAATCAACACCAACTGTTTGATTGTACCCCTTGGCCACCAGTTTAGCCTTGTACCTCTCCACAGTCTTATCGAAATTAAATTTCACCTTGAAAACCCATTTTGATCCTATTGCCTTCTTCCCTTTTGACAGCCTGGCGATCTCCCATGTCTGATTTTCCTTAACAGCTGATAACTCGTTGTTCATAGCCTCTATCTATTCTTTAGACTGTACAGTCTATTTATAAGATTGTGGTTCTATAACCCTGTTGATATTAGCCATAAGAGTTGTATAACTTGGAGAAACTTCATAACTAGCATCGGGATTACATAAATACTGCAATTGACATAGTCTCGCATCCATACTGGTGATCTCCTTTGCTGTAAACTCATTCTAAGTTGTTGTTTAGGCATAATTTCTTCATGCGCACTCTCTACTACTTCTTCATTCATCTCTGATTCATGTCCGACATATTTTATACCAACACCTTCTACGAAATTTGTAGGATCTTTAAGCACATGTCTATCACCATCTTCCTCTGCACTGTTAATGCCCTCAGCATGTCTACTCATCTCCAAGTCATTACGATCAACATCATTCAGACTCATAATTGGGTTTGAAATTTCAATAGCATTTTGTCTGCTTTCTTTTTCTTTAGCAAAAGGAAACATCTTCTCATAAAAGACCACATCCCTTGAGTTCAACACCATATGATTTTCCAAGTCATACACTTTATATGCCTTCTGTCCTGCAGCATATCCCACCATTACACATTTTTGTGCTCTTACTTTAAGTTTTTCTTCCCTTGGAGTTGTGTTTGTAGCACAACACAGACATCCAAAAATGTTCAATCTCTCATATTCTGGCGCCTTGTTATGTAAAATTTCAAAAAGAGACTTTCATCCAAGAGCAACAGTTGGTTACCTATTGATGATGTATGTTGTAGTTAAGATTGCCCCTCCCCAAAACTTTTTAGGCATCTTTGCTTAAAACAATAGTGCTTTAGCAATTTGCAACAGATGCTTGTGCTTCCTCTCCACTACTCCATTCTGCTGTGGAGTATATGGGCATGTTCTTTGGTGCATTATTCCCTTCTCAACAAAAAAAAATACTACAAGTCTGATTAACAAATTATATCCCATTGTCTGACACCTTCTTGACTTTAGTGTCAAACTGTTTCTCCACCATAGTTACAAAGCCCTATAATGCTTCAAGTACTTGAGACTTGTATTTTAACAAAACAATCCAAGTTGCCCTGCTAAAGTCATCATCAATGGTTAAAATATAATGGCAAAAGTTAAGGCTTGCCTGTTTGAATGGACCCCATATATCAAAATGTAACAGCTCCATTGCTTGTTTTGCACTAACAACACCAACTGAAAAATGCAGTCTTTGCTGTTTTACCAAATGGCATGTGTCACAAGGTTCATACAATTCCTTCGCATCAATATAACCAATGTGTTTTAATACCTTTAATGAAGCGTGTACAAGTCTTGAATGCCAAAGTTCAGCATTTTTATTTATTATGAAATGGGAAATACAAGAATTGGAAAGTACATGTTTGAAGAAAAGGGTGATATCAACTCTACTCAAAGGTATAGTATTTATATAAGCTTTCACATAGCTGTTTATTAAAAAAGAATCAAAAGATTTTGAGGTAAATATATCAGGGTCCTTACTACCTCTCCTACAGCAATGATGTTGCTACTCCTCAGGTCCTGAATTATACAGTGTGTAGGAAAGAAAGTAAAGTAAGTATCAGCATTATTGGCAAGTTTATTTACTGATAACAAGATGAATTTGAATGAGGGTAGATATAATACATTTTCAAGGGTTAGTTTGGAGTTTAATACTACATAGCTGGCATGTCTAACCATTTTAGTACTAGAATTAGGTAACTGAACTAGCACATTATGCTTAAGTTTTCTCTTGCATCTCATAAGTTCTTCATCATAACATATATGGTTGGATGCCCCTGTATCTATTATCCAAATATTCATACCAGATATGCTTAAAGCATGTAATGCTGTGCATTTAGAACAACATTACCTCCAAAATCAAAGTTGCAAACTCTCCTCCCGCTCCTCCAGTTGCTGGCATCTTTCCTTTTACAAGCTTAGCCAGTTCTTACTGCATTATCTGCTTCTGCATCATCAAGCTTCCAAGATCTCTACCTTCTGAAATGTTTTGTGCATCAAAAAGTTTATCAGCAATCTCAACAACCAAGTTAGCATTTTTTTTCTTAAATCTTGTTCCTTTCTTCTTCCTCAGCTCTTCATACCACTCAGGGCACCCATGAAGCTTAAAGCATGTGTCCTTTATATGTCACACATTGTGGCAATGCTCACACTGCTTATCAGATTTCTTCCCACAACCCTTCTTCTTGTTTCTAGCTTTATCATCTCCTCCTTTTGAACTGCAAGCCTTAGCAAGCAAGGCTATATCTGTACTCTTAGTAGAGAAAGTCAGATTCACTTCCCTTTGACTGTCCACTCTCAGTACCATGCTATATGCTTTGTCAATGTCAGGTGCTGGATCTAAATTCAAGATTTGAGTCCTAACATTGTCAAAGATCTTATTCAATCCCATGAGAAATTGTAGTAACTTAGAAGCATCTTCTCTTTCCTTGAGTTTTTCAGTCATTCTTTTACAGCAAGTACATCCAGTGCATCTACAGGTAGGAAAAGGAATAAGCCTGTCAAACTCATCCCAACATTGGTTGAGCTTATTAAAGTATTGAGTGATTGAATTGTTTCCCTGTTCAGTAGAGCTCATTTCCCTCTGCACTTGATATGTTTGTTGTGTAATACTCACCCCAAAACATTTCTCCAAAACCTCCCACAGATGTTTGGCACTGGGAGAATAGACAAAACTATCACCTAAATCCTTAAAAATGAAATTTCGAAGCTAAGACTTGATTATCGAATCTACTTTCTTCCACTTCTTGTATCGACCTAAATCTTTAGGTGGCTCCAATGTTCCATCTATGAAGCAGAGCTTATCTTTAGCCTCGAAAGAGGTTTTGAATAGCTATGCTCCAGCTAAAGGAATTAGATCCAGTCAATAGCGTAGTCACAAGCGCCATGTGTGGATGATCAGAGGATTGCAAGAAATATGGATCATCATCCACATTTGATCCATTTTGAGGATGATTCTCTTTGATCCATTTCGAGGACGATTCTCTTCTCTATCCGCCATTGTTGAGCTAGCTATCAATAATCAATTAGAGAAATCAAGGCCGAAACCAAAAATCAGCTCCTTCTTTAATCAAGATCCCTTCCTCTCGAAATCAAGATCCCTTCCTCTCAAAATCAAGAACCCTAAAGCTCTAATACCATGAGCAATTTGGTGATTGTTAGAGAGAGAGAGAATAACAAATTTTCACTAAAACCAGAAATGAATTAATTCATTGATTCAACTTTGTGTATATATACATCATCAGTGAGTGACAAACTCAGTTTGTTAGGATGTTAAAACTAACAGTACAACTAATCAGCCAACATATTTACAGCTCATTAACTATCTTTCACATCTATCAACTATTGGCAAAATTTTAGAAAAGGTCTTGCTAATTCCAAAAATATATATAGTGAGAGTTAATGCAGGAAGAGTAACAAAACAATGAATTTATGTGCGAAATGAGCAAGGCTTTTATGCATAATTTACGTGTAAATGCGCAAGACTCAATTGTATGTATAATTTATGTGCAAAACGAGCAAGGGATAATAGAAGAAGGAGCTTACTCTAAGCAAGGCCACTACTTGCACCCATATTAATTTCTACTCTAGATTCATCATGGTGGTTAGAGTCACCATTTTTCAAACTTCTATCTAGATCTTCTACAACTGAAGCTAATCTTTGACTTCAATTGCCTGTGTTTTGCCTTTTACTTCGAGGATTTCATAGCAGCTGAAAGTCTCTGCTTTATTTATTATTCCAAAGCTTCGGTTTTATTTTTTGTTGTTCCATTAAGTGTGTTCTCTACTTTGCTGCCTTTAATTTTAGTAGTTGGATTACATTTTTCAAATATGATGAGATGATTACATCTTTGATTTTCTTAAAAGTTTTTCCTTTCCATCTTCTCCTTCATATCAGGTCGGTTTATGACTTCTTTCTTTTTCTTAATAATTTTATGCTTCAATGCTTCACCTTTACCGAACTTCTCTTAGATGCTTTTGACTTTAGAGAAATCCTTCAACATATCAAACTTAAGCTTTAGGCTTACATAGTTAGGAGTTACTGATAAACATTGAATTATTTATCTTTTAGCTATTCAATCTTGTCCATTAAAATTGGATGCACAAGTTAGCCCTTTGATTCGAATTTCAGACTACTACTTTAATTACCAACAATTGTGTTTCCTTTTTGCCAACACCGCTTAAAACTGACACTTAGATATTAAGAGAGAGAAGGTGAACCTAGTTTTTTGCTTTAAAGCATTTGTACCAACTCTTTCTTTTTCTAACCCCATGTCTAATGCTCATCTTCCTAATTTTCTGCCATGTAATGCAGTGAAAAATATTTCAAGAATCTCTTTGAAATATTTTTCACTCCATGTAACATAAGCGTATTAATTTTTGCATTCCCTTTGTTTTTAGATGTTATTGGTTAGCTCATGAACAAGGGTCTACAAGTTTTTACACTTCATCTCTTTAGAGAAGGCCAATGAAAAGGGCAAAAGTGATGAAATGTCAAAAGAGATAACCAACGATGGAGGAGAAGGAGTTTAGCAACTGCGACATAGAAATGGGACAGACATTTAAAGGAAATCCTTTTATGATATGGCATATCTTCTTGTACATATTAAGAGATATCTACATATATGCAGGTGAATTTTCAGTGTCCATCTTATTAATACGCTTCTATTATTTCATTTCTTGTTTTTTCAAAGTCCATCTTTGTAAGCATTGTGAAACCTATTAGACTTTTACCACAGAATTAGCAACAAAGACACTCACATCCATGGATTCATTGATAGAATTCCTAATCTGTTGGAAGGTCATGACAGATATGCATGTGCGCCACCAAGACTGACATTCAAGAAGGAAGTAGAGGAGCAACATATGCATTAAATGCTGGAATCCACTTCTATTTTTAAAAATTCCTTACATAGTAGGTCCTACTTTAAATTTTTTTGTTAAAAACATTACACTTCGACAGTTAACTAACAGTAACTTAGGGTGTGTTTGGATAAGAGCTTATCAGCTCTTTTTTTGCTGGTCAAGTTAGTTTAGCTGGTTGACTTTATAAAAAAGTTTATAAGCTTGTTTGATAAAAAGTTAATTGGGTTGGTTGATTCAACCCAACCGATTGATTTTTAATAAGCTCCTGTGTAGGAGTGTTTCGTCCCTCATCAGCTGAATTGGTTTTTTAAAGTCCATTTTACCCTCGTTGATTTTACTCTCTCACCGCTTCATTCCTCTTTCTCCAGAGTCTTCTTTACTTGCTCTCATTTTCTCTCACCGTCTCACCCTCACCCATCTGCTGCTTCATTCGTTTAGTGGTTATTTGATGATCGGCTTTTCCAATAAATGTTGGATTGTAAGGAGGAACACCAACAATTGCATCAGAGGAGCAACTGAACTTTGTCTTTTCATGGCTTTTTCTTGGTTTAGAACCTGATATGGTTACGCAGAAGCAAGTACGAACTTTGTCAAACCTCTAATAAGTTTGCTAGACCCATTTCTTTCATTTCTGGGTTCCGTTGGTTGATGATTCAGAAACAGAAGAAGGCTTGCATATGCTTCGATTCTTCTTAATTACTTTTGATTGATATGCCAGGTTCTTTTGACTTTTGGCAGTTTCCCCTTGTTCAGTTATATGATGCAATCCGTCTATAAATGAAAATTTTCTTCTATTTTTATAGTGTTTATATTTCATTTATGGTCTTATTGATACATGATCAATGTTTTACAGAACAATCTGATGAATCTGAGCTTGCGTTCTTATGATAAACAAGCATTATATGGCATGATTGGCAGTGATACCATGGAGCAAGAAAGAATATTAATTTTTTTTATTTTCAAATTTTATGTATATAATTATTTAAATATAAAAAGAAAAGAGATCTAATTCTTAAATTTTATTTAAAAATAGTTTTATAATATTAATATTGAAACAGAAAGAATTTTAACAATCCGATTTGAGAGAAAATTTTCTTAATTATAATTACACATTTAGCAACAATTATAAATCATAAAAAAAAATATTAAATTTTGATTAGAATTTTTAACTCTAATTTATTAATTCATTAAATAATTTAATAAAGAATATTTAACAAATATTAAGATGTATAACATTCATATCTTTATAATTTTTTAAAGTTATATCTTCATAAGTCATTTTACACATAAACAGCTAGAATCAAACAGCTAATTTTATCAAACATTTTTAACAAATAGTCAGCTGATAGAATCAGCTATCAGCTAACAACTAATAAAATCAGCTAACAGCTAATGCAATCAGCTGTTTGCCAAACAGGATCTTAATATGTTTAGTTATCAGGGTTTATTGTAAACGTTTTTCAAATGTTAAGGTTCATTACGAACGATTTATAAATGTTATAATTCATTTTGAATAATAAAATATTAAAATTTGAACATTTTGTAAATATTATAATTTATTTTGAACACTCTTATTAAAGGTTGTCTTTTTCTTTTGATATTAGGACATATTTAAACGTTTTTGCTTCATCTTTTGACTAACGATACAAAAATCAAAATTTTACAGAATCTCTGCGATTAAAGAACTCTTTCTTTCAAATATTCACCAGCCAAATTTTTTAATCATAATAGAATATAAATGAAACTAATGTTTTGTGATCTAATTGGATGGCTTCAGTTCAATTTTAAAAATGTCATTTTAAAACATAAAGGATTTCAAAGAGGCTCCAGTGTAAGAAATAGAATGCAGTACAGTAGTAGCAAATGAACTAAACAAGTTCTTTTGTCTCTAGTACTGTAATCATGGGCCCCCTGAACAAAGCAAAAATCTTTGCTGTCAGAATGGAACTAATCATGTACACTTTCTTTGCGAGGACGTCTCGAGTGCCCAACTTGTAGCCTACTTCTAATGAAATACAACTTCACAGGTTGCGAAGCTTTCCGTTGACGTTATAAGCAAGCCTAGTTACGTAAAGGCCGAAAATAAACGTACATGGAAAAACTAATTGCCAGTAGAATATATCACTTCTGCCTGACAATTAAATATAGCATTTTCAACAAATTTATTTAACATGACTAATGATAATACACATGAATCCGCCAACCACCGTTGATCACCACTTCCTTGAGGCCGAAGCTGGGCAGCGCCGGAGCACCACGTGCTAGATCTGAAAAGAGATACGGAGCCCATTTCCAAGCATCAAAACAAAAACACAATTGTATTGCCGTCATATGACTCCATCTACTTCTACTTGAGGACGAAGAATACATTTCATAATCCCTACTGATGCAGAAAACCATAAATTATGACCCTTCAACGTTAGCACCACCACTAGTTCCTCCTCTCCTGCTCGCTGTTGTGTTCTTTAGTATCTACAAACAAATCAAAACAATGAGAAAATATATAGATGCATAAACCATGGATAGTTCAGTTATATGAGAATCTGTCCGGAACATTTATATTAGATTGACCAAGGAATTTATTTAGCTCACATGCCAAACCTTAAACCCAGGGTGGACGTGAGGACTTGCTTACTTGGTGGGTGGTTGGTATTAAGTAATAAAAGATCCAGAAAGGCTCTTAATAGGAAGTGACAAATTGGCAAAGCCTAATAGCACCAGCACAGCACATGCTCTATTTTGATGGCAACAGCAACAGGACAGGACCATGTAATCCTCCTCAAATATCATCTACGTTGTTTGTATTAAACAGAAATAAATAAATATCAACAGAAGCATCACTCATCAATATTATGGTCATACGGGTAGTGTGGGGAGGGTCAGAGTGGTGCCCCATTAATGATAAGCTTGCGACCTTTCGTTCTCCCTCAATTTCTTCTGATAAGACTCATTACCAGGGCCATCACCAATGAGACAGTCCAAAATACACTAACAAATTACAGGTTCACGACAAATACTAACAACCTCTCATCCCACCATTATTAACCTCCTAAATCATCCTCGGTGGAAAGGATAGGAAGATCCAATTCTAAACATTTTGTTTGAATAGGTGGCATTCTATAAAGCTGATACGAAGGTAACTAAGCACCGAGTAAAACCAACAATGACATTTATATACGTAGCGTAGTTGAAGTGAATGTGGTCAAGACGTACATGTCTTAGCATCTGATTCTCATTTTGTAAAGTCGAAAGTCTCTCGTCAAGTTCAGAATTCCGTTTCTCCAATTCTTTCACTCTCGTTTCTAATTCGTTCAGGTAAGCCTTCTTTCTCTCCCTTGCTTGCTGCGCTGAAACTCTGTTCCTCAACAACCTGTAGTTTTTGGTAACCCACAAACAAGCATAGGCTTCCAAGTCAATCCAACGCTCCCTCGTACTCCTTTGCTTAATTAATCTCATGACAAATTGGCAGAATTACATTAGCTTTAATTACCAATCTAACTTGCTTCCTTACCTCTTTAACCGCTTGTTTTCTTTGTCTGCTGGGCTTCTTCCTCTTTTCCGCGTACCTTCCCCGGTCGCCTGAGCCCGGTCTGTTCCGGTGAGCGAACTAGTAGTATCTCGACCTAAGGCCGACGTTCCTGCGGGTTCTCCGCTGATTTCCGGCACTCTTCTTATTTCCTCGTCGCTTTCCATACCTATAAAGCCACACAACTACGAAATCAAAAGGCTTTCATAGTTTCAAATAAACCATGATGAATGAAAGCAACCATTTTTAAATAGTGAATCCACATAAATTCTCTTCAGGAAACCCAACAAGAACACATCAAAGAGATTCTACAGTCACAAAATTCCCAGGTAGGGAAATTGTGAGACGAGCTTAGATCAATAAAAAATAGAACGGAAATCAATGCAAGCAATTCATGATATCAAAACTTAACGGATTGCACAGTCTATACGGAACAAAAGGCGTTACATTTCACATGTTAGAAACTTTAAAACATGCTCAACCATGCAATGAAGTCGAAAAGCATGATATGGGGAGAGATCAGACCTTCTTTGACTTCAAGCTGAAGAGCAGAGCTGGAAGATCTCTCGCTGCTTGAAGGCAGAGAACTTGCCGCAATTGAACTTGTAGCTTGTTCTTGCATGTCTTCTTCCCCTTCTTTCACACACAAAAACAGAAACGAAGATGGATGGAGAGAGAGTGAAAGGGGGGGTGGGGGGGAATTCCAAGGCTTGGGAATGAGGAAAAGAGCGGGATATTAATGTCGCAATATGAGCAAAGTTGCAGAGAGTCTGTCTAGAGTTATTTACAGCCTTTGGATTCTGATGAATCGGACGGTAGAAAGATTGAAATCGTGGCTAGATAGGAGCCATGACTAATAGCTTTAATCAAAGGATGGAAAGACGGAAACGTGGAGCATTAAAGGCTGCAAGATTGTAACTTAATCGGACGGATGAAAAAGGTTGAAAATAAGTACATTGAATTTGGTATCCTAGGGTTGACATTCCAACTCATAGGAACTCATAAATCCTAACGTACGTGATAGCCTACTACCTCACAAAACCCTCTTCGTTTTCCTTCGCAAAGTTTTAGTACATCGACTCAACCTTTGGAATATCGTTCCGTATCGGGTAGGATTCGGTACCGGTACGGGGACAATGGTACTGGAATAAAATTCTGGCTTGTATTGGATGTTTTTGCTCGGTACTGACCGGTACCAAAGATACCGGAAAAATCCGGCTAGTTCCGTAAAATTAAAAAAACCTAGGAACTAATTTGCAAATAATCAAAAAATAACCCTAAAAACTACCCCCCAACCTTCCACCTCACCCTCATCTCTTCTCTCTTCTCTGTCGCCACTCACCCGTCACCTGCGTCGTTCTGTCGCCCTCCGTCTATCCCTCCGCCGCCTGAATCTCGCCGGTTGTCTCTCTCACGCCGCGTCACCGCCCCTCCCTGGTCTGGATCTGGACTCTGGTGGTCTCCTCGAGTCTTCTTGTTCTTGTCCGTCCGTCTGTCGTCCTCTGGTGGTCT
>JANIJH010000008.1:25070321-25083215 GCA_024520975.1 Erythroxylum areolatum
AAAAAGAATAAGTTTTCTTTTAGCAAAACGTTTTTTTTCTTGAAATTTTTCAAAAAGGGGAAGTACACAATTCAACCTCCCTTCTTGTGCACTTATACATCGTATAACAAGCATTATAATAACGTGTGATTCACTTCAGTGCAGTCAGGTTCAAATGAAACATGAAGGAGATTTATGGGCGCTCAAAGTAGCTTTTAATTGCCTAGTTGTTGATATTTGGGAAGAAAGAAACAGTAGGATATTTAGTGGCTCTTTAAATTCTAATGAAACTACTTTAAAAGCTTGTGCATCAAAATTAGATAGCATATCTTAGCATACCGAGATAATCACTAGTTTAGCTCCCAATGCCAAATCACTTAGAGAATTAATAAGCTCAGTGACCCCAAATTGTCACTTTATACGATACATAATCACTTTGATGTAATAGCTATCTAGTCTTTGTTTGTATAGTTTTTATAACAAACTTTTGCGTACACTTGCTTCATATTGTTAACATATTCTTCTTCTCAGAAAAAAACTTGTAAATTCAATTTAATAATATTCTAAATTCGTGTTCCACAGACAAGATTGTTTTAATGTTATGATACTTCTATCTATATTTGTTATCTTATGGAGTGACACTACGCTTTCACTTTCACTCCATTATGTAACATCTCAAATCATATAGAATTTTATCAAGCTTTTAAAAGAATTAAGTATCAAAGATAATACATAAAGATCCATGTATCATCCTTCAATCATAGGAAAATAAAAGAATTCACACTATAAACTCTAGGTTAACCTCTTATTAAAACAAAAGAATAAGAAATTATATTTAACATACTTAAAAAATATAGTAAATCAATATGAAATATTATTTAAAAATATTAAATGGAAAAGGAAGATTGATATTTAAAGCTTATAAAATAGGAATGGAAAAACTATACAAATTAGAGTGAATAAGCTTCCATAGTGCTTCCTTCTTACTGATTTGACTACATTGGATTTAAAATATCTGTGAGAAGGTTGATTATCAGTGAATACAAGTGATACTTAAGTTAAAACTCTCATAAGTATGAAATGCAAAAAGGATAGAGAAATAAAGGCTAAAATTGACAAATACAAAGTTGCTTTTGAACTAGGATTTTTCTGTATCGAAAACTCATTCAAATTTTTAGAACACCTACTCCACCTTTTTTTGCCTTTATATATAACTCTTTGACTCTAAAATGCAACTAATGGGCTATTTGGTTTCAATTCTTTTCCTATTATATATTTTTTATTTTTTGAAAATTAAAATTTGCTTAGTTATTTATGTCAATTTAATTATATCTTTATCATTGATGATAATTAAATATTAAATAAAATAAAAAATAAATTATTTTTATGAATTAATTAGGTAAATAATTTTATTTTAATCTATTATAAAAATAAATATTAGTACAAATTTATTATATTTTTATTAAATAAACATCTAAAAATTTTGTTTATAAATAAAATTTATTTATTAATGCCTATTTTAATTATTAAAACTAATTCTATTTGAAATTGATGTATTTTAAGTTAGAAATAAATTAAAATTTATTATTCATAATTATTATTAGTAAGTAATATTAAACATTTAAATAATATATATTTGATTGATGGTAAATTAAATTATGATGAAAGACAAAAATTTAAAACATAAACTATTTTCTTATGGTTTTTATAAGTTATAGAAACTTGAAGAAACAAAAACAAAAACAAAAATTAGAAACTTAAACAAAAGAGGTTTTTTAAAATTTGAAAACAAAATTAGAACCAAATATGAAAGCAACAATCAATTCAGTGTTAATAAAACCTTTCTTTGCCTTATTGCTAAGGTGAGTTATCCTTCCTCTTTCAAGGATTTTAGGCATGTCATGTTGTAATATAATCTACGATAACAAATTGAAAGAGATACTTCCTAAATATATTGATTTCACTTAAGGAGCTTTCATTAAGAAAAGGTTGGTAAGAGACAATATTCTAATAGCTCAAGAGCTCGTTGAACGTTATAATAGGAAGCATTTAAGCAAAAATTATGTTCTTGAAATAAACTTGCACAAATCATTTGACTTTATGATTGGAAGTTTCTTATAAACACTCTCAAAGCATTTTGTTTTCCTGACTTATTTGTAACTTGGATTGAGTGATGTATATCCTCAGTTTCTTAAAATGTTCTAATCAATGGGGAACCCTCTAAACTAATCAAAAGGGCTAGAGCAATTAGGCAAGGAGATCCCCATTCTCCTTACCTTTTTACTTTAGGTATACAGATCCTCACAATGCTAATCCGATTGTCTATTGGTTAAGAAACCAAGTATATAAAGTTCAAGTTCAGTAGCCTGTTCTCTGCAGATGATTTTATTTGTTTTTCAAAAGCAGATGCCAACTCCTTATATGCACTTATGACAACACTAAGTACATTCAAGGAGATCTTTAGACTCCATTAACAAGGAAAAATGCTAGCTCTCTGTCTCTTTAAGTGCATCTTATATGGCATATTGGTTTTCTTTACTGACTAGTTTACAAATCAAGAAACCACCCTTTGCATATCTTAGGTTTCCATTCTCCGGTGAGAAGCCTACTTATAATAATTTCCTTCTAACGACTAAAATGATGTAAAAGATCTTAGCTTGTGCAACAAAAATCTCTCACTAGCAAGTAAGATTCAGCTTATCAATTCAATTTTAAACAACTTGTATATCCATAGTTCTTCCTATCTTGTGTTGCCTAAAGGTATATATTAAAATAATGGAGAAGTTGAGGAACTTCCTTTGTTAAGGAGACTATAGTGAGCATGCCTTAGCAAAAGTTAAATGAAGCGAACTAACGATTCCAAAGAAGGAAGTAGCTTCGATAATTATCTACATTTGAACCACTAATAAAAAAAAATGGTGATTATTAGTAGACACAAAATCAGTACGGGTTAAGTGGATGCATGAATATTACTTGAAAGGCATGAATATTTGGTCCATACGATAGAGTAGCAACTTCTCTTGGACCTTGATTCAATTCATAAAGTTAAGGCATACAGTTAGACAAGAAATTCTGCATAAGGTTAAGGATGGTGCTCATACAAACTTTTGGTCGCACAGATGGACTAATTTTGATCCTCATAAGGACAATAAGGAGCTCAGTGATCTCAATTCATCCATTCCTATGAATGTCTTAGTCAAGGAAATGCTTAACAACATGCCTTATGGCTTTAAATTCCTATCTAGCTCGGCACTTGCAAAGTTTCTTACAAACTTTGCTTCAACTCTAAGCAGAAGGGATGTTATAAGATGGAGAAGAAGATCTTTTGGTCTTTTGTCCAATTCCTCTCGTAGATAGCTTCTTAGACCTCAGTCTCCCATGGTTTTAAGTAATAAGCAGTATTTTGAAACCCGGATCGGTCATCGAATCGGAGGCCTTACTGATCACCAGTTTGATCGGTTCAACCACCGGTCGAACCGGTGTGACGTTATAATTATTCAATAACTATATATAATATTAATAATATTAAAAAATATAAAAATATATCAAAAAAATAAAAACAACAAAAAATAAAAATTTTATTTAACTAGTAGTCGGACCGGTCAAACCGGACCGATCCGACCAGTCAATTGACCGATTTTGACTGGTTCAATTGAGAACCGATTTTTAAGGATAAACCGGACCGAATAACCGACTGATCACCGGTCGGACTGGCCGGTCCGGTCCAGTTTTCAAAACAAAGGGCACAACAATTATACTTGTAAAAGTAAATAATATCTGAAATTTTGTAGTTAAGCCGTAACTATAGGGCAATAGTCATTATCTCTAGATAGAGATGTATCCGTCCCTTCGTTAGTGAATGGAGATGTATCTATTAATTTTCCATTTCATCCAAGCTGCCACTTAAAAATGTCTTATATTTTGGGCTCGATATTGCAAATGAAAGTTTATTTATGAATCTGTATAAAATTAAGTTGATGTTAATGAAGTTCTTCATTTAAAAAACCTAAATGCTTTTTTATCATAGTTCAAACAACTAAGATTTACATTCACTAGATCTATATATTTACACAGAATAAAAACTTCATTGATTGAGAACAAAATAATGCTATCCTCAACCAAAAACAAACAAGAAATAACCAACTTTTGGAAATGTGCAGCCACATAAATTTAGGCACGCAATCACATTTTAACTTAAAACTAGTTTCACCTGTCACTGGGGGAAAGAAAGATGATTTCTATATGCAAGAGTTCAAATTGGTTACAGTAAAAGTATACGACTTCCGTTCAACATGTGGGCACATTGTTGGTAGCTGACCTTTGATATCGGGCACGCTCGCTTGGGACTCCATCTTCATTGCGCTTTTCCTCAAACCATTGCACCACTCTTTTCCGAGGTAGATTTGTAACATGCACAATACTGTCAATCATCGAGTTCTGCATTTTCCACAAATACAAAATATAAGGAACCAAACATCTAAATCTGTTCCTTCTTACATTAACATCAGTTCTATTACGAACGTAGAATCACAAGGCCAATAAACAAGAAGTGATGGAAATATGTTAATTGAATTATATGCATAATAAATTATTCTACACATTCTTAGTTTTCGAACATGCAAATATCTGCTTATTTTACTACAAAATATCACCATTGTCAACATATTTACTTACGGTAGGTCTCTTCGTTCTTTGATAGACTCTTTCAAGAGTATAAACCTGAGCCATCTTCAACCTTTTCTGAACAGACCATCTGTTCCTCATTACATGAACTGGCACTTTCACCTCACTCTCAGATTTCACTTCTTGTCTTTTGCTGGTTGGAGCAGTCTCAATTGACTTGCTTTCCAAGATGGATGGTGGTGAAGGTTTGTTGGGTAAAGCTGCACTCATCAAAACAAGGTTTGGAGGGGGGTCGCGAAGCAACTGAAGAACAACAGCCCTCTCAAGACAAATCTCAGCGGCAAGACTTTTGATCTACAAAACGAGAGAAATTTGCTGTAAAGACTAGAAGGACTATAATGAAAACTGCTCTCCAGTTCAACGTCTCAACATCTTAATCATATCAAACATAGGCTATGGGTTCTATAAATTTCAGAGGAGTTCGATGAATGGGAAAACAATGCTCACACTGATTTTGCGGCGTCCAACCTTCAAAGCAGATGCTAGTCGTCTTAGTTGCCAAGTTTTAAGCTTCATGGAACTTCCTTCTTTGTTTTCCTCATCATTTTCATTGGAATCACTATCATCCCCATGATCTCCGGGTGTATTAAACATTTCAATATCATCATCGTCATCACCATCACCAACTCCTAGAGCTTTTCCCCACTCATGTTGAAGTTTATTAAGTTCTTCTTCACTTAAATCATCATCAACAATGGAGCCATCACTTTGAAGATCTTCTTCCAGCGCGTCAAACAGTGCCTCAAAGGCATCGCCATTCCTCTGATCATACCCATACCTAGAAAACTTTGGATACAAACGCGTCTGCAAGAAAAGTGCAAATAAAAAGCAGTACAATGATTTAGGATTGAGTAGACAACCTTTTGTATGTGAAAAACTTGAAAGTGTAAAGAATAAATTCACCATTAATTGGTCAATATATTCAAGCCACTAAACCATCAAGTTTAAAGGACCTTTAAGCTAAATTGATTTAACTCATTAATTTAGATCCATGAAGCCATGAAAACCAGAAAAAACAAATCCCATATCTCCTTTGGACTTGTTATAACCGCCAAATAAATCTTACATTTTGAGCAATCCATAAATCGATTTAGGCAGAAAAGAGAAAAATCTTCGAAAATATAACGAACTACGAGAGAACTAATATAAACAGTCCCTGCGTATCCATTTCCAAAAAGCAAAAAAAAGTCCCTACGTATCGGGAACTAGATAAATACCATTTCCTTTCTCTTCGAAGAAGAAGCTATAGCAGGGCTCAAAGTCTGGCCGCGAGAGAAGGCAATAGGAGAAGTTGTACGGAGGCAAGACGGCAGAATCGACTTGAGTAGTCCGGGTAAGACTCGGTCGGACGGTAAAGCTTTCACGGACGTCAATGGCAGCGCCATCTTTTACATTGGCCGGATAAATTATCTCCTTAGCCGTTCTGTTATATACCACGTTGAAATAAAACGCAGCGTTGCTACCTTATGGCTAAAACGCACCGTCTTTTTGGTTTTTAGTGGTATATGAAAAAGGAAGTAAACTATACGCAACACATCTGATCTGTTATACATAAATCGATCATCAGAATGGGCGGTAGATTTTATTGGTAGTAGTACTGTTCTGAAAATGGCGAACCAAGCGAGATCGTCGTCCAAAAGATCATCATCATGGCTCACCAATCTCACTAAAACAGCGTCTCGCATCTACTTCTTCCTCATCTTTCTCCAAATCCCTCTTTTCAGGTTCTTTTCTCTAAGCTGATCTTCTTCAATGTTAGTGTCATTGCTCTGTTTTTTTCTTTTACTTGAATACTTTTTCCCTCATTTTATTCCTTTTTTTCTTAAGTATCAGTGTTCAAGTCTTTGAGGTCCTTTTGAATTTGAGATGTAGACAAGTTTGTGGTCCTGTATTATTGTTACATGTTCCAAGGATTCTGGTTTATTCACAGCCTTGGATCTTGATCTCACGGTAGTATATAACTTTGTACTACGATATTCGATTCCATCAAGGTTGCTTAGTTAATGAATCAAGGGTTTATTATCCTGGTAGCAGGATTGGGTTCTTTCTTTTCTTTTTTTTTTTTGAAGAGAGAGAGAGATCGACAAGTTTAAAATTATTTGGGGAATTAGCAGTTCAAATATGTAAAGCTAATCAATGACTTTATATTCGTGAAATTAAATAATAATTTGGTAAACATGAATATTGAGTTCTATTAATTAGAGAAAACGTTGTCCTCATTTCTTTATCTTAAATTTTCCATTTAGAATCGCTATATTCAGGCTATTGTCTCACTTCCAGCTTCATGTAAAACTAAACATATTCGGGTTTTCTTTTTGTCAAGCCATCTCGGTGTCTGGATTCATTGTCCCAACTTTTTGGCGTTGCAACATTTAACCATCTTGCATATCCATTTTCATGCGGCTTGTGTAATTTTCAGTCGAACTCTGAGCTTCACTTTGTGCTTAGTCTAATTGAATTGTATTTTTACAGGGTGCCCTGCAGGTCTGGCATGTGTTCGTCACCAATCCACGTTACATCTTCTCAGTTGATTGCAAGTGAGGTTTTTCCCACGCCTGCTGTGAAAGCTCTTTTGTATCCTGGAGCCATTGCAAATGGTCTTGTTAGGAATCTGACCATACCGAGCTGGGATAACTTGTTAGACATCTACAACTTGACCACTGTGAAAGAGGGCCCTGCAATTACTGATCTCCAGCGCTTAGAGGTACTTTTTGACCTCTCATTTCTCTTTTTATTTTCAAGGCCTAATAGGGTGCTAGATGATCATAACTCATTTTTAGTGGCATTAATTATGTTTTTTTTACAAGGCATACGAATCAATCTGATAAGAACTATATGTAGGCATAACGAAAGTTCAAAGTAGCAGATGTGAATGTTACTTTTGTCACTGATTTGGTTGATACATATGGTTTTTATTTCTTCAAACCATCTGATGTGACTCACAGTCGCCTTGATTTTTCCATTTGATATTTCCAATCCTTCTGGAAATATGCTACTGTTTCATAAGACCATACTCCGATTCTTGCATGACAATTCTCTTGATTTGATTAACATGGAAATGCAAAAAGCAGATAGTTGAGTCAGTGGAGTTGGGGATACATTAATGTATTAGGGATCAGATATAGGTTGGTAGAATGCAGAATGGTTTGAGTGAATGTTGATTGCAGCATATCGAGCTCGATTCTTTTGTCTGTAAGTTGTTCCATACTTGTTTTCTGCACAATAAAATCATTATTCTTCTTTTTCCCAGAGGTAAACTTGCTTTTATTTATGGAAGTGCATGAGCACTTTCAATTGTGTTTTCTGGTATAAATTTCTGCTCTATGCATTTTCTTGCTGAGCAGTATTTACTATTTTAGCAGGTCTTAATTTTGAATATCCAGTTCCAGAATTTGTAAGCCCTATTGTTCAAGTTTCATGACCCTATCAAACTTGCTCTTGTGGGGTTTAATATTTACCTTGAGGTTTCTGTTTCAGGTTCTTGCTGGAAGTTACTTTTCTGTGGCAGGTGCACTTGTGGGTATTTTGAAACCTGGGAGGATGAGCATGTTCGGGACACTATTAGTAATATGGGGGCTTGTAAAGGAAGGTATCCTGGGAAAGCCAGCAAATACAGATCCAGCTAAAGCCGTCTACGTCTACCCAACCATGTTGATTGCACTACTCTGCGCCTTCTCATCTGTAAAGTATGATGTGAAGAAAGTGGTGAGAAGTACCCCTGCTCGACCCATTTCAAAGCCTTTGGAAAGCTCTTCAAAATCTAAGCTCAAATGAGTTCCAACAACGACTTCCAGCTACATTCTTGTTTCTTTAAAATGTCTAGCGTTTGAAATTTGTGTGAGCAAGCAAAATCTTCTGTGAAAACAATCCAAAGCATTAAGAACCCTGTTAGAATATAAAATCTGGTGTATTCCTTGAACTGTTGGATATATTACCAAGGCCACGAACCACTTGAAGTGTTGGTATTCTTAAATGGGACAGAGCTGAAGCCGGCTGCAGTCAATAGGATGAGGAGTCCCAGAGCTGAAGCCGGCTGCAGTCAATAGGATGAGGATTTTAGCTCAATTTAACTGTGGAGTTTGACTTCTGGGGTCATGTCATGTGCTGGGTATTAAAGAACAAAGACGGTAACAGAATGCAATGACTAAAAACTGCAATATCAGGGAAGAGATCGGAAACGCGAGCCTAAGATGCATCCTTTTCCTTTTGCGTACATAAAGCCACGGTTTCTGTTTCCTTTAATTGCTGATGATTTATGTCAAATGCTTTATCAGGCTAGGATACATACGTATGAAGAACTAGTTTTTCTTCTCAGTCAATTTGTTTGATTCACGAGTAATTTGACTACAATACCTCTAGTATAAATGAGCTTATAAAGTGAGCAGATTGGTTTTTGATGGATCCACAAGAATGATTCTCTGAAAGATGTATAACTATATCGGAAATGTTATATAACTATATCGGAAATGTTTGTTGATGGACGCACAAGGATGATTCTCTGAATGATATATAATATATTGGACAAGGGAAGGGACCATTTCACTGTCAGATTAAAAAAGAAGCATTCTGGCGATCTTGAGCTGGTTTGCACATGTTCCTTAAACCTCACACCACCACGAGTTGACCTTAGCAATTTGGCACGTTTATAAAAGTACAAAGAAAAAGGTTAGTAATTATTCAATTCGACCACCATTGCTCAACCTAAAGTGGTTGAACTGATAGGACCTTAGCCTCCTAATGCAGAAAACCTATAGCAATAAATTAGCAGCATATGTCTCCACATCCTTTTAGTGGAGAAAGTTGGGATATCGACGCAGGCACATTCAACGCTTGCCTTTCCTCTCGAGTCTGTCTCTTGTAAGGTAAGTAGATTTTGCTGCAATTTATCACCATATCTTCTACCTAACAGAGAAGGTGCACTTGCTTCCCCACTTTTATCGTGCTTGTATAGACTCTGGTTTTCAAAATCATTGCTAAGACTGTCTTAAATCTTAATCTGTGTTACGGTGAGTGGTCAACACTGTTTTGTAGCACTAAAATTATTGCTGAATTTAAGTGCTGAGAAACAAGAAAAGGAAAAGAAAATGTAAGCAAATAAGCATATATTCGTCTATAAGCATGTATCTCAATGTGTTCGTTTATGGTTCTCCGATGTCCAGGGAAAGCGACGGATTAGATGGAAAATTCAGGAGAAGACCCTGCCCAAATACCTACAGAAGCAAACTCGTTAGTTAAACATAAGCTGTTAAAGACTGTTTGGGAAATGTTGGAACGCGTGGAGCCTCCATTATCATTTAAGTGTTGCATTTACAGGGTTCCAAGAAGACTTCACAAAGAAAACGAGGAAGCTTACACTCCTCAGGTTATTTCAATAGGGCCTCTCCACTATGGTGAGAAGATGCTTCAGACAATGGAGAAGCACAAATTGAGGTATCTTGGGAAGTTCCTTGATCGAGCTAAGGTATCTTTAGCTAGCTTTATTCAGGCCATAGGACATAGAGAAGAAAGCATCAGGTGTTCCTACGCAGAGTCCATACCTTTATGCAGTGATGAATTCATTAAGATGGTACTGATGGACTCGAGCTTTATTATTGAACTCTTCCTGAGAAAATATTTTCCAAGCTTGCAAGATGAACATGATCATGTGCTATTTAAACCATGGCTTCAAGACGATATAGAGAAGGACCTGATATTGCTTGAGAATCAACTTCCATTATTTGTTCTCAAGGACTTGTTCGAATTAGCTTTCGCCTCTTCCCTAAATGATTGGCCTCCCTTTCTCGAACTTACCTACCACTTCTTTAAACCCTATAACTATCAGGATAGACCTCCACAAGTGAACGCACAACATTTCACTGATATGATCAGAAACTTCTTCCTACCCTGGTCCCGAATGTCACCAACTAGTGCCAGCGACAAGTTAGTATACATTCCCTCTGCAACTGAGCTGGATAGCACAGGAGTGAAGTTCAAGGTTAGTTCAAGCAAATGCACACTTGACCTGGAATTCAGCAACGAAGTATTGGAGATTCCGCGCTTTGAGATCTACGACAGGACTGAATCTTTTCTCAGAAACCTGATGGCTTTTGAGCAATGTCAATATCCATACAACACATACGTTTGTGACTACATTTTCCTGATGGATTGCCTTATAAATACCAATAAAGATGTCGATTTACTTGTTCAAAAGAAAATTATAATCAATGGTCTTGGAGATAATGCTGCAGTGGCTACTCTGGTGAACAATCTTTGCAAGAACATAACACTATGCGAGGGGCACTTCTTTTTCACAGATGTGGCTCAAGAACTGAACTCTTACTATGAAATTCTATGGCATAGCTGGAATGCTACCTTTGTGCGCGATTATTTTGGCAACCCTTGGGTAGCTGCTTCTACAATTGCAGCAGTAGTGCTCCTCGTACTTACATTCATACAAGCAATATGCAGTGTCATTTCTGTGTATCCTTAGCTTCAACGTTTGCATATACTTTGACAGTCTCTTTTTAACTAATATCGCAGCAATCTGGTTCAGCAATTGAAGTTCCACGGTTTCTCTCTGCAGTATTAGTACCTCTGTATACAGCAATCAAGCTATAGAAAAGATATTAACCATGAGGAAATGGAACCGCGACTGCTATTTCTGGTCAGGCAAATAGGTATACAGAAAAGGGCTATATATTTTTCTTATAAGAAAGCAAAAGTAACAACAATCAACCACTGAGACTAGGGGGAGGCGGGGAGCAAATATTGGACAGCAGGTTAGATTTAGATGAAAGACCATGCCCAGTCCACTCAATCAGACGTCTCTCTTATCTCTAAGCCTACTGTCTCCAGTTTTAATCTCACCACTTTCGCTTATTCATTTGTCAACCACTTCTAATTCGTTCCCATTTTGAGAAATGGTTGTATTGCATAAACTAATCCCCAAGTTATAGGTGTAATCCTAGATAATAGTTAATACTACAACTTTTTAAGTTTGAAAGTCTTGATTCAACAATGATTATATGTAGCTTGAATTTGTGTAGCAAATTAGGCTTTTTAGAGAAAAAACTATAATAAAGTATGTTAATTATATTAGTAGAACAACAATGCAGTATCAATTACTTGATAAATTGACAAGTGGCAGCATAACTTACGCAAACTTTCAGCCAATAAGATTGTACGCTTTTTCTCTGGACGCTATTTCTCCCTTGAGTCGTTTTCCATCATCCTTCTATTGTTTTTCAGTTCTTACTGATCTGAAAGTGCTTAGCTTTTGTTTTCATTCTTTCTCTGCTTGCCCTAGTTTTTTTTTGCCAGATACCTTTTAGTTGGTCTGGGTTTCCCGTCTTCCGCGTCCGTTTTCCTTATGGCGGACGATATCGTGTCCTGGTTAAATCATGGCAATTTAGATGAAGAGGAAGTGGAAATTGCAGTTGATCCGACCATTCTTTCGTGCAAAGGGACGGCAGGAGACATTTGTGTCTTCGTTGAACCAAAAAGGGGATGCGGCTCAGAAATGTGTTTTTTTTTGAAAAATAAAAAGGAATAATTATTAAGTATACATACTAAGAACGAATGGGATGGACGACCACGGAATTGATCTCTATCGTCCATTTAATCCAGTGGCTTAATGTTTATTGAATATCGCGCAATCTTCTTTTTCGATCACAGAATCCATTCCTATCGTCCATTTAATCCAGCGGTTTAATGTTTATTGAATATCGCGCAATCTTCTGAGCTGTGGTCAGTTTTCTTCCTTCTTTTTCTGTTTATTGAATATTGTGTCTTCGCGTGATATACACGCAATCTTCTTATCCAATCTTCTGATGCAATATTTTGTCAGCCGACCACGCACGCGGCAGCGCAATGCATGCCCTTGTGACTGCTTATATGTGTTCATATCTGTTTACTCATGTTGTGTCCTTTCTCTCTCTTTGTTTTTCCTCTCCGCCCTTGCGTTCCTCTGCTTTCTCGAGCTGTGGTTGTCGTTGTTGTTGTTGCTGTCGGAAGAGTATCAGTGGTCTCCTCTGTTACTTGTAAATCTTGTTTAAGCTTTTTTTGGTGTGGACAGATGTTTCTAGAGTGTGTGTCCAGCTACAGTTGTACGAACATTCTTTCTGAAATGTTCCGATTCTTCGTCACTATTTAGGAACAAAGACTTTAAAGCATAAGACATCTGAGGAGCAACAATAGAAATTTGTCCGGACGAGCAACAAAACGATAGAGGTTCAAGGTAAAATCGTTTTGCGT
>JANIJH010000008.1:25109249-25124411 GCA_024520975.1 Erythroxylum areolatum
AAATCAGTTTGAGTTAGTTACAGAACTCAACTGAATAACCGTTTCTTTAAAGATCAAGAAACAAGAAGAAAGAAGCATTTTCAAGAAGCAGTTGAAGACGAAGACTATAAATACGAGTCGGAGTCGAAGACTGAAAAAGTTAGTGATTTTTAAGAAGGGCTCGAGATTCAAAAGCTGGAAATTCTATTCATTGTACTAAACTTAGAGCTACTATTGTCTGTAACAAAGCTCAAAACATCTTTCAGTAGAAGGAAGAAAACCTGATAGCCTGAAGAGGCTAAGTTAGAAAAGAATACTTGTTGTAAGAGACCTAAAAAGGCTCAGTGAAAAGAATACTTGTATCTTTGAGAAGTATAGTGAAATCTCAGAAAGAATTCTAAGGACTGGACATAGCCCATGGTTTGGGATAAACCAGTATAAAATTGCTATGTAGATTCTTACTATCAACTCTCAACTTTGAATTTCTATACTTCATAATACTGTTTTTCAATCGTTTTAGGAAGCAAATTTTTCTTAAAAAAGAAGTTTGTTTAAAAGGGGATTGTATTCAAAAAGGATACACAATTCAACCCCCCCTTCTTGTGTGTTTTGTATATTGAATATTAAGTCTATACTAACGTGTGATTCGCTTCAAGGCCTCTATCCTTAAGTGATCTTCCAATTTTGCCCTTGATACATTCTTACAATATTAACACTTAAATTCCATCAATCCATGCAACAAAACCCTACTAACTTTGACATAATAATTAACTCCAAAAATTTAATCTATCAAAATCTCAAAATCCTTTTAAATCATGCTTAACTAGAAAAAAAAATTCGGGGGCCAACACTTTTGAGCAGACCATTAACTAACCAAAGTAGGATTTTAGGCTATTGTAGTGTTTGGTAGACTATTGTGGAATAACATGAGAACCTTGTGACTGTCAATAAGTTCTAGGTATGATGGCCGAGACACAAAGCCCTTCTCTATGGGCACACAACTCTCAACTTTCCTCTTAGGAACCTTACAGTCTCACAACATCTTTTCCCCTTTGAAATAATAGTCGCAACAGTGCCTACACTCTTTCCCTGTTAAACTCTAATTTCACACCAAAATTGTTTTATACAGTCATTGATTATCTTAGATTTTTTGATACATAAGATCCTCAGAAGAAGTGGGTGTAGAGCATATTTGTCTCTGTATAATGATAGATAGTAACATTATTCAAGACTTAAGCTTTCAAGAGAGGGAGAACTTAAAGAGAATGGAAAACACCTAAACTAATATCCATTGAAAATAAAACCTTTTTAATCTCATCGTGCTTATAATGAAAGAGAAACCTTGCTTTTATTGGAAAATTAAGGGCATGAAAGTAAAACTCTTAAGAGACACACTGATTACAACTTTAATAAATCATTTTTAAGTACAATCGTCACACCTTTATCAAAGTTACTTTGAAAAAGTAAACAACTTTATAAAAAGTAAACAGTATGATGATAAGAAGGAATCTTGTATAGTGGTTAAAGATTCTCTTTCATCAAAAACTCAAATGTAAACTCTAAAAAGATGAGTCCCACTTTAAAGTGCTAAAGTGAGGTCATTATCACAATCAGAGTCATCTATTAAGGCCATGTCATTGTCAATTTGCCCAAGAATGTGGCTGATATTAGTTGCAATCCATGTGGAAAGTCTTGGGCTAGAAACAAAAGTGGGCTCCTGGATAGGGTTGGATGGTTTGCTTAAAACTGTAAAATGATGATATGTAGGGCAAGGAACTTCACTGGCTCGAATGTTGATAACATTAGAGGGAGCCAATGATGTCTAATGGTCAAATGATGGAGGAATAATTGGTGCAAGAAGAGCAGTATCTCCAAAATACAGACCAAGGGATGTACAAATATTGGAAGGAGGTTAGCTCGAGAATTGGTTGAGTTGGTCTAAGAAAGAATATAAATCTGCCATTAGCTATGTGCATTCTATAGACTAATCAAGGGTGGTTTGCCAATTCTATAGGTGATTTAGTGTGAACAGATGTCCAGAAGTACTCATATAGTAGGAATGATGTATGATATAAATAGATAAACTTTGTGATCAGTTAAAGCAGTGTCCTATAAGCGATAATGAGTCAAGATTTTAGACATGTCTACATGCCATTTAGAAAGGGGTTGAAACCATTCTAAGAAAGTCCACAAAAGAGAATTGTCATTTGTAGGATTAAATAGGTGGTGATAAACACAGAGGGGTGATAAAAATATAGAATAAGCATATAGGGCAGACAAAGCCCAGAGATGCCACAAGGTAGTATCATAAAAAGTATCATAGAGATGATACATTAGTTTGTAAGGTGTGAGAGCATCAAAATGACTAAGAGTAGGTAAAACATTAAATGTGAGAAGTATGAGATGAAGATAACAAAACAAACTTTGATTAAGAAGGGGAAAAAGGTGTGTAATAGTTTTTAGAGTAGTAGAAAAAAAGGGGAAAATCTTTGTTATATTTTGCAAACTTGGGAAACTCCATTAACCAAAAAAGAGGAATAAAATGGTTTATAGAGGATGAAAGAAACAAGATTGGCTTGGTAGGTCAAGAAAGAAAATCAACAAGTGTATTGTGGTGACCTTTGATATGGCGAATGGGAAATTTATAGCGAGAAAACCATTCCTGACAACAAAGCAATTGACTGTTGGGAAGATGTTTCTTAGGTTGATCAAGAATCTTAGGGAAGGAAATGTTATCCATTTTAATGACAAAGTGATAAGGTGTAAGGTGGAAAGCAAACTTTTCAATACCTCTATTAACAGTTAGGATTTCTTTATAACTAATGTGATAATGGCATTCAGAGGAATGAAATTGTCCACTTGCATGACCATAATAATGACGATTGCCATTGATTTCTTCTAGAAGCACAGCACCTAAATAATTGTCACTAACATCTGTCTGTAAAATGCATTGTCCCTTATCAAGAATCTTTAAGGATGGAGAGTTTTGACTATAATAGTCAGTTTCCAAAACTTATTGAGGGTAGAATATTAGACTTTTGAGTCATATCATTTTAGAATTTATGAGGTGCATTTCATTCACATGTATAACATGAGCATATACGTACATGAATGTTGATTTAGAAAACATTGTAACAATAATATATGCACTCAATTGACATGTTTCAACGTATGAAAGGTTTAAAATGATGATGATCTGATTATGTATTAATTATTTCTTGAATTGTAGTTTGATGAATTATAATTTGTAATTTGGAGTTAATTATTACAATTGGGAGATTAGGGAATTAAAATGTACATTTAATCTAGGAAAAATGTCAAGTTGTAAGGCAAGTTGACATATGGAAAATTAGGATGACTAAACCTATAAAATTAGTGACATTTGGCATATAAAAGTAAGTGAATAATGGCAGTAGTGATTGAGTGACAAATGGTCTAGGATATTGGTGACATTTTGCAGCCACATAAGAGAACATATAGCTTATCTCCTTGCATGACATGTGTCCTTTTAAAACAAGGACACCTTGTACCAAAAGGCTTAAGAAAATGTAGAGTCACTCATCTTTCATGAAGTTTCTATTGCATGCTTTCTTCTCTTTTCCTCTCACCATCGAAACACTCACACCCTCACATCTTTGTGTTTTGTCTATATTTGTGTTCAATTACCACAACAAAATCCATGTTTTTACCCTTCATAAAGATAGTTATAGAACCATATCATTGTTGTACTTGTTGCTATCTTTTTTTTCTGTTATAAAACATTCTACTCCCACTTTGTACTTGGATGATCTTGCATGTTTGTAAGGGTAAATAGACTTGATAATTAAGGAGGCAATTGAGCTGATCAAGTAAGTGAAAGATTGATCTCTTGTGATATATGTTAATAGAACTTAGTGATAACTGAATTAGAGATGGATTGATTGTGATATTGGAGTGAAATGGGTGCTAGAAAATGATGCATGAATGACAGTTTCTACTTTGTTTTTGCATGCATGAAAGACAATAGTTTATGAGCTGCCAAATCAATGATTTTGAGTTAGAATTGGAGGCGAAATTGATGAGGAATTGAAGTATAATTAAGGTATACTTAAGGTATAATTAATCGACTGTTATGAAGGAGTTTTGAATTTGTTATGAAGGTGGTTAAATTTGGAAAAATTAAGGGAAATTAGATGGTGCACTATTGGGGCACTCATCCCACGATCGTGGTAAGGTCCCCACGATTGAGCCCAAAGCTTTGAAATGATAATTTCGATTTTGTGAATTTGTTGAACCAAATAAGGATAAGTCACTCTACATTTGTGTATTTAGACTTGATTAAGGCTTAAAATGAACCTCGACTGTTGCTTAATTAATTAGTTAAGGGTTGATAAGTTTAGGTTGTTAATTAATTTCTTTACTTAATGAATGGATTGTCTTAATATCAATGTGTTTAAATCTATAAATTTTGAGTTATTAAAGGAATAAAAGTGTTCTTATGAAAGCAAATATGATCCAAAGGATATAAGTAAGGTGTATTAGGTATGAATGAATGAGAATTGGAAAATTGTGTGAATATATATATTGCTAGAAAGGTTGGTGAATGTATGATTGATGAATTTAGAGTAATCAAGTTTACTTAAGGTATAATCGTAATTGAAAACTAGTTATATACAAGCTATGATGTTCAAGTGATCGAGATTTATGAATAAGGACATATACCCGAAAAGTCAATTGAGCATGCATTGAAATATGACATATATTCATGTGCATGATTGTATATTTATATGATTGAATACATTAGTAATGTGTGAAAAATGTGTGTATATTGCATGACTATAGACACACAAGTTGATCTCCAGCATCCAAACATTACCGGATCATTAAGGCAATAGCTTGTCTTGTTGGGTCCCGATTCGCATTAAGCATGTTTTATTTATTTTGAGGTTTAGATTGATAATTTCTTTTAGTTACAATAATTTGGGATTTTTCGTACTTAGTTAATAGAAATTAATTGGAGGTATTTAATTAAAAATTAAATTTTTAATAAGTTGTTAGAATTTTGAAGGAATAAGATAGTGTAAGGGTAATTTAGGAAGTTTACTTATGTTTATAAGGTTTAAAGTTTTCAAGGAGGGCTTCATTGGTCTTTTTAATTAAATTAAAATGAAAAGGAAGAGGAGCAAATGGAGAGTTGTCTTATGGTGAAGAGAAGAGACAAAAATTGCAAGGAAAAGAAGGGCTTTAATGAAACTACGTAATTTTGAGGGCTTAGACTTTTAAATGAAGAGACAAATTTTGCTAAGGCTTTAAAGAAGAGACTTACGACTCTATCAAGGAGAAAGGAAAGAAACAAGTGAAGTAGCCGTATGACATGAAGGAGGCCACGCAAATTGCAAGGGAAATAAGAAGAGCCCATGAAACGTTGCAGTTTTGTTATAGGTTATAAGTTAAGAAGCAAGTTTCCTTAAGAATTTTTAAGAGACCACCGAAACACCAAAGAAAAGAGAAAGAAAGGGGAGACTTACAGCCAAGTGGAGAAGAAGAAGAAGAAGAAGAAGAAGAAGAGGTAGGCTTAGGTGGTCTATGCTTTAGAAAAGAGTGTTTAAGAGTTTTCTTTAAAAAGAAAGTGGAAAGGAAGAGTTTAATCCTTCATTGGAGGCAAAAGAAGAAATTCGTGGGTTTCATATAGGTAAGAGGATTTTTTAAATTTATGGTTTGTTTAGATAGGTTTTGGTTCAAATAGCTTAGTTAAGGCATGGGTAAGGTTATATAGGTTTAAATTCTTGATTTCCTATCCTTAGAATTTCCAATTTTAGTATCCTATGTTAAATTGGGATTTTTGTGCTTGATAAAGGTGAAGGGAGGCAATTGGAGGTAGAAGAAAGGCAAATTGACCAATCCTAGAGCTAAAGGAATTAAGGTGGGTGATTTCTTAATAATTGAGTTAATAGGCTTATTAAAGTGTTTATAATAAATGCAAATTATGCTTTCCAATGACTTAAGAATTTTGTATTAATTACTCTTTGTGATGATTCCAATTTGCATGAAGTGTCTTTCGTATGTAAGTTTATGTTGGAAGTGTTTGAAAAATGATTCGCTAAGTGAAAAAGATTCGGATATGTGATTTCGGCGATTATGTGAAAATCAAGTGAAAGTGAATTTTTGTAAGAGACATTTGTGGCTAATGTGTATGAATTGTGTGAATTATGTGATATGCATGTTTTCTTTAGATTTGTGGTGGTCTCATAAGAGTCAGGTGCACCTGTCTAACCATAGGCTTCTCCTGCCTGCCCGCTAGTGGCATTGGAGCTCCTCACGGATTCCCATAAATTCACGGCTACACATGACCGCTTCGCGGGAATATGTAGTACGTTCCGTTTCGGATCCACCCGAACCACTTTTCCGTGATTATATGATAGGTTGATTTTTAACTTGTTTGATGTGATGAATTTTTATAAAGAGTTTTGAGAAATTGAAAATGTTGTTATCAATGTGATATCGATTTTGGAAAGGAATGATTATATACTATTTTAGCTTATTTCTTGATTATTAAGTTGTTACCCACTGAGCCGTCGAGCTCACCCTCATTTTCCTGCACAGGTGATGAGCGAGAAATCAGGACACCGCATCGGGATTGAGGCATTACTCTGATGCATTTTTGTTTTTGAAATCATATGTTAGAAAACAAGGCTTTAGATAACATTTTGGAACCAATGATGTACTTTGTATTTTGTTCTTTGAGACTTTGATTTATTTGGGCTAAAATGCCCTCTAAAGCTTTGTATTAACTTGTTTCCATGTAAATGTAAGAGTTTTGAATTGGAAATGTAACTTGTGTAAGTTCCCTTAAAATGTATTGTGGTATGATTGAAGTTGACAAAAAGAAAAGAGTAAGTTGAGGTTGTTTTATGTTTGACAATAATTAGATTCCTAGGAGTGTGTTGCTGCCATTTTGAGCTAGATTATAAGTTTATATGGATTGTTTGGTGATTGGGAGATTTAAGATTATGTGTATTGAAGTTTTTATGCAGGTACTTGAGTTGGATTGAAGATTTTTGGCTAGAGCAATTACAGGGGAGGTGCTGTCCAATTTTTCCTAAAATAGGCAGAAATTTTGCTTAGGTTTTAGACACTCTTAGAGTTTGAATTGAATTAGGATGTCTTCTTAAAGATTGTAGTACTTGTTGAGAGCTTTCCAATGATATATAATTTGTCATTTTTGGACTTAGGAGGAAGAAGTTATGAGGTTGGAAAGATTTCTGCTACTGTTGGATTGATTTATGATATGCAGTAGCTTTGGAAAGATTTTCCACTTCCTTAGAGACCTTTTTGATTTTACATTCTTCATAAAAGATGTATATTACCCTTTACTCTTTCCATTGATGTATCATATGTGATTTTTGGAGTTAGGAAGAAAAAGTTATGAAGTTTGGAAAAAGACAGTTATTGTTTATTTGAACAATTTCACTGTTCCATTGGATTTTATATGAGCAGTAACTTCGAGTGCCTTTTTACCTCTCTAAATGACTAACTTGCCTTTGGCACCCTTCAGGAAAGTTGTAGAGCATCTTCTTATCTTTTCAATGAGGTATAATGTGAAATTTTAGGGAATTGGAGTAAAAAGTTATAGGGGTTAGACCTAGTTCAGTTACTGTTCATTTGGCAAATTTGGGCAGAACCTTTGGAAGGGTTTTTCACCCCTTTAGAGCTTATTTTGGTTTTTGTATCCTTCATAGAAAATGTAGATCATCTTTCTATCTTTCCAATGATGTATAATATGCAAATTTTGGAGTTAGGAGCAAAAAGTTATAAGGTTAGAAAGATTATAGGTACTATTCATTTGGTCAATTACACTGTTTCATTGGTTTTTATATAGGCAGTAACTTGGAGAGTGTTTTTACCTCTTTAAATGACTGAATTGATTCTTTCTCCCTTCATAAAGGATGTAAATCATCTCTTTATCTTTCCAACGAGTTAAAATGTGACATTTTTAGGCTTTTGTGTTAAAAGTTATGAATTTTCAAACTTCTAGTATAGTGCAGGAATTTCTTTAATTGTAGCAGAAACTTTGAAACAATTTTTGACCCGCTTAAAGGCCAAACTAGTTTTTCCATCCTTCATGGAAGTTGTGGAGCTTCCCTTGAGCTTTCTTTTGATACCCACTTTGTCAATTTTGGAGTTTGGGAACAAAAGTTATGACTTTTGAAAATTCAGAAATTTTCTACTACTCCAAATTTCATCCTTAGACGTGGCCATGTCTAGTCTCTAAATCTCTTAGGCGTGCCCACGTCTAATCCCTAAATTTTCAACTAGATTGGAAATTTTGGATTTTCTTTCCTTCTTCCTCATGTTTTTAATTTTCTTTCATTTTCTGATTTTTCATTTTTCCAAATTTCTACCCCCTCATGCAAAAATTTAGAATTTTCGGAGTAAGTTGAATTTTGTCGAATTTTTATCAAAGAGAGAGAATTAGTCGGACATATTGAACGTGTTTCCGTATTTCGGTGATTTCTTGATATAGGAAGCTCCGATTGAAGTGATTTTCATTTCTGTTTATTATAGAGGCATGAAATTCTATTTTACCTTAGGTATTGGATTTTAATTTTGGGCCCTAAGCATATCAATTTTATTGAGAGAGATTAAGGTGAATCTTACAAGATTTTTTCGGAGGACATTAATATAAGTTCAATTCGAGTTTCCTTTTGTGGTGAGGAATTCCTCCCTCGTGAGGTGCGCGTCCAGATGTCACGTAGGACATCAAAGCCGCGACTCACCAGGGGGGGTTCCAACATGTCTGGAGCATACTGTGAGTTAACCACCTAGATGTTTGTCACTATGATTGATTTGTTTTTTTAATTAAATTTTAGTCATTAAATTGTTACTTATATGATTGGTATAATTCTGGAAATTGTTGGTCTGAGGAGATTGACACTCGAGACTGTATATGGAAATGCTTTCAAATTGTATATGTAATGTGAAAAGTGTGATCAACGGAATGATGAATGTCGGACATAGATCCTAAGAATTTGATATTTGTTATGAGCATATTGAATGAAAAGTATTGAAAGCATAATATGTGAATTGATGATCACGTTACATTGATATATATGATCAGATAAAGGAGTTGTGATCGGTGAGACCAATGTGCGAAAAGGGCTTTAGGCTCATAATGATGAAAGAAGCCTTAGGCTCAGATAACAATGAGCCTAGTATCCACAACGAATATGGGACAGTAAATGAAATGAGCCCGATATCCATAACGGATATAGGACAGTAAATTAAGTTGATAGGCACTTGGTCACAATAAACTAAAATATGAAAGAAATCACATGTGCATCTATATTTTTTTAAATTCTCTTTTTGGCCTGGTAACGAGCTTGCTTCAAATTGGCCTAGGAACAAGCTTACTTTAATACAACTAAAAGAAAGCTTGTTGATTTGCATAAACAATTATACATGTATCAAATGAATGATTATGATGAATTATTGAATTGTTTTGAAATAGTGATCTGCAATGTTGGTATATAGTACTTATTGAAATATGAAAAAACGTGATGTGGAATTCGATACTGGATGATGTGATATACTTGTTGAATTGGGTTATAGACTTGTTTTATATTCTGATTAGAGTGAGCACATTGATGATGGTTTACTCACAGAGTTCGCAAACTCGTATCAAAATTGCAACATTGGTTTTTTCAGGTTCAAAGGAGTTCTAGTTCCTAAGGTGATAGAGTAAAAGTATAGTATATGAGTTTTTGGGGACAAAAATGGCTCAAAGGTCTAGTCAGCTGATACTGAGGAGTCTAGTTAGAATATTTGGTTTAGCATCCCATTTCATGTGGCACATTTTGTAACTGAGGTTAAACTCTGAAATGTCATGTAATGTAGAAACATGAATTATGAGTGGTAATGACGCTGTGTAAGTTTATGTTTATGAAGGAAATGGGAAGTATTGATCATTTTAAAACTTAGTGATTCGTGTGATGACTTAAATAAGTTAATGTGAATGCTCTAACATGCCATTCTCGTAGGGCATGTTCTCGAATAACCTTTGGTATAATTGGGCATATGCTTTATAGGTATGGTACATTACATTTTTTGTATCAAAGTATGGTTTGACATCCTTAGGGACATATATAAGCTTTTAAATATGACAACTAGTGAGAGACTCGTATAGTGACCACAATTGTTCTTTGTTATAGGTCATCTGCTATAGGAGGCTGAGTTATAGAATTAGTTGACCTTGAGTCTATAAGAGCTAATAGGGAGTCCCAATATTCTAGTCTAACCAAATACCTCAGAGGATTGTGGTATGATAAACTTAGCAAGAAGGGAGATATAGACTTTAATGGAAGTATAGACCTTGCTGAGGAAAAAGGTTGGTTGAAAAGAACGGGAAGGGTGTTTGATCAGATGGACTGCGAGTCTGATGAAAGGTTTGACCATGCAGTTTTGTAACATCCCGTAGTAGATCTAAGGCCATACTATTCCAATATGGAACTTTGGATTATTTCTTTGACTTTTGGTCTAGATGTGACAAAATAGTACATATACTTGTCATCCAAGAATGGTCATAAGAATAGATACTGTAGGGACTCAACAAAGATAAAGAAGACTCACAAACACGACTTTCTACAAGAACATAGTAGTTTCAATAAGATTTTCTATACGATTAGACAAAACACACTTAACACTAGAAAGTGGACTAGACATAGACAAAGTTGAAGATAGATGAATATAGTCATTTGGTAGTGTTTTCATAACTATTGGGCTCTGTCCTTACTCACTTTTATTAAGAGACAAAATAACTACCAATATTTTACAAAATAATAGTAGGAAAGTTGTAAGAATGCAATAGGTTACCTATACAAATTAATAGTTATATACAAACTTGAGTTTCTTATACAAGAATCTCATACTACCAAAAGGAAAGCCTGGGTAACCTATTGCATTCTTACAACTTTCCTCCATGCTTCACAACACAACCAACATTATTTTACAATCATTATACCAAAACCTATTGGAACTAACTAATTGGAGAGAAGAATCAGCTGCAAAAGCAAACAAAGGCCGAACATCTATTCAACAATAAGCACAAAAGAAATAAGAAGTGTACTGCCAATTTGCCATCTCTTTAGTACCTACTTTTAGAGGAGCTTTTATAAATCTTTCCTTTTATCCCTTGGTAGAAGTCTTGATCTGCTGCTAAGATTTGTTTTTGACTAATCCCCACCAGTCTATCCTTACTTACTGTACAATAAGGTTCTTAATACCATTATGTAAGGGGTTTTAGAACCCTCTTTTGATCATGTCTGAAACTACCAACTTCATTTATAAGTTGAAATATATTGACCCTGTATCTCTTCCCATTTCTGCTTTAAAACCAAATGCTGTTGACCTGAAATGACAAACTTTACAATAAAAATATTAGTGAAAATGAAAACTATGATTACCTCCTCTTAGTGTTTGAGTTGAGATGTTCCATAACTTGGAAGATTGCTTTAGAGGCCAAACTTCCCACATCCTTAGCTTCATCTTTGAATGTACATGCATTCCTCTCATACCATAGAATGTAAACAATAGTGGAAAGGAGAATTAGAAAAAGGTTATTGTTTGAGGTTCTGAAATTGAGGTTAAACCAATTGAGAATGGACTGAAGATTTGTAGGGATTGGGATATGTATATGGAAATGGTTGAGACAAAGGTCCCATACGATTTTGGAATAGGAACACTCAAAAAATAAGTGGTCAGTAGTCTCATTTGCCGAGAAACACAAGGAGTAGTGATTTGGGTTTTGGAGATAGAGAAGTTTGCATCGTGCTTGTACTTTTTGAAGGAAAGCTAGCCACAATATAAAGGAACACCGAGGGCTATTGGCTTTGGACCAAACCAGCTTAAACCAAGTAACATGTTGAATAGGTGGTCTCAGGAAATTAAAGGCTAACCTGTTAGTGTACCTTTTAGAAGGGTGAGCTAGCCATTCCAAACTGTCCAAAATTGAACTATTTGAAGTATACTCGAGGGGCTCAAGGTTGCGAATAACCCCTATGGAAGCCTCTTGCCATCTCCACTCCTTATTGCTGATAATTTCTGAAACTCTTGCTGTCATTGGAAGATCCGATCTATTAATCTCTTTCAGAGTGGAAAATTCCTTCAGTATTCTGCTTAGATGCCACGGATCCTGCCACAACAGAGTAGAAATTCCATTCCCTATCCTAAATCTGAATCGGTTCCATAATTTATCCCTCATAAATAAGATTTTCCTCTAACTCCAAGATCTATTATTGGAAGGTTGGGCACTCCAGAAATTTCCCCATCGCAATAAAATGGTATGGACCTACTTAACCAAAAGAGCTTCCCTATTAACAAACAAATACCAAATCCTTTTACCTAATAGAACATAAAATGTCACTCCATTTTACCTTGGAAAACAAATTAGAATCCACCTTCGCTGCCCATAGAAAATTTCTAAGCTTAGACTTTATATCCTTAATGATGGAAGAGGGGAGGATGGAAAGGGATGGCCAGTATACTTGGAAAGAAGACAGGACTAAAATGACCAATTGAAGTCTATTTACATAGGAAAGATTTTTATGAGTCCAATTTTTTATCCTCTTATCAATTTTTTCCAAGATGGATAAGCAGTCCCTCCTAGATAACTTTCCTGTTAGGAGGGGAACCCCTAAATAACGAATAGGAAGGGTGCCTTTTTTGAGACTAGAGATAATTTCCATTTGATGAGTCATATAAGTTACATCTAGAGATAAGAAAAATTGACTCTTGGGAGAATTCATTTCCATACCTAAAAAACTGGAGAAAGTAACCAAACAGTCAAGTAAAGTCTGGGCTGACTTCAAATCAGCATGGCAAAACATAAGGAGATCGTTAGCGAACAAGAGATGAGTGATTTCTACATCACCAATGATATTTGAAGGTAGGATTAGTGACTATAAAGTCATTCAAACTTCGAGAGAAAACTTCCATAAAAATTATGAAAAAGGAGTGGGGATAAGGGATCTCCTTAGCGAAGGCCTAATTTCCCTTTAAAAGATTTTGAGGGAGTTCCATTGATCAAAATAGAGTATGAAGGGGTAGTAAAACATTCTGTGATCAAATCAATGAACTTGATAGGGAGACCTATAGCAACTAAGGCATTAAAAAGGCAATCCCAATGAATAGAGTCATAGGCTTTTTGAAGGTCCACTTTGAAGGCATACCTCTTTTGGTTATTAGAAAGATAATAATTCTTGAAAATTTCTTGGGCTAAAAGAATGTTATCCCCAATTTTGCGATTCTTAATGAAGGCACTTTGATTAAGGCTAACAACATGAGGGAGAATCTATTTAAGTCTATTTGCTAGGATTTTTTCAGTTACCTTATAAAGTAAATTGCAACATGAGATAGGTCTATAGTTATGCACTGTAAAAGGGTGGGCTTTTTTAGGAACGAGTGATATAAAAATTGAATTTAACTCTTTGAGGAGTTTTCCATGAGTGAACAAATTTTGAACGGTTTTAGTAACGTCCTACTGGACCCCGCTTCCGGAGCCCATCATTCGGAAACAAACACAGAAGTAGTACAGACGAAGTCAAAGGAAGAAGTAGACTATTGGAAAAATTGCAATAACTTTCCCTAAAGATATTGGATTAAGGTGTTATTTATATGGTCAGAAAGAGGACTTCAAGATCTACAACTTTCATGAAGACCTTGAAAATAAATTATATCATTTGAGGGGTCAAAAATGGATCAGAAGATAGAAGATGTCAAAAGACAAAAGACACGTCAGCAAAATATAGACGGCACGTCAGCAAAACATAAAAGACACGTCAACAAAACATAGAAGACACATAAGCAAAATATAGAAGACACGTCAGTAAAAAATAGAAGACACGTCAGCAAAACATAGATGACACGTCAGCAAAACATGGATGGCACGTAAGCAAAACATAGAAGAACCAAAATATAGACAACACGTCAGCAAAACACAGAAGAAGCAAAACAAAGAAGACATGTAAGCAAAACACAGACGACATGTCAGCAAAACATAGACGACACGTAAGCAAAACATAAAAGAAGTAAAACATAGAAGACACGTCAGTAAAACATGAATGACACATAAGCAAAACACAGAAGAAGCAAAACATAGAAGACACATCAACAAAACACAGACGACATGTCAGTAAAACATAGACGACATGTAAGCAAAACATAGAAGAAGCAAAACATAGAAGACACATCAGCAAAACATAGACGACACGTAAGGAAAACACAGAAGAAGCAAAACATAGAAGAAGTAAAATGCAGAAGATACATCTTCCCTTGTAAGGACCATAACTTTCAGTATAGAAGTCCAAAAATTTCGTATTATATATCATTGGAAAGCTAGAAGGATAAGCTACAACTTTCCAGAAGAAAACTTTAACTAATTTTGCCTCAATTGAGTTTAGATTTGCCCCCAAAGTTAGAACACGAAGTCAATTCCTAGCAAACATGGATCTTGATTTGAATAACTACAAAAGAAACATGAACATACACCTGTGGAACTTTTCAGTTCTAACTCTTTTACCAAATCAACCAAAAGCTCTTACATAACTTTAATTACATATTAACGTTATAAGCAAAAGCTTAACACAAATACAACATATGTAAGATGCTCAATGTTTTAACATGTTTATAAAGCTGTCCAAAAGTGATTGAACTAACTTAGTTACAAAAGTTTCTAATATCTTGGAGCTTCTGATGCCTTGCAATGATTGTTAACTTTCTTGTTCTACACTTGAGGAGGGAATAGTGTGGTGAGGTACACAGCTCAGTGGCTAATATATTTATAATCATTAGCAATTGACCAAAGTCAAGCATATGTACATGTATATATATATACATATATATATATATATTCAACAATTTAAGCATTCATTAATTTAGCTCAAAATTCATAACATATAACACTAAAAATGATTCATACTTAGCAATTTAATTATGAAATGCACAAACAAATGGCTCAAGAGTTTCGTGGAACGAAATAGAGAAACTGAAGTTTGCTTTGTGAACAAAACGAGTTAGAATTTTCAGGATCTCTTGTGTAGCGCCCTCTTACCATAGAGTACCCACCGGAACGCCTGTAGGTCATTCCGGTACATATCCTACGATAAGAGACCACTACTGACAACTACCACTAAACTCCTCATGGCATCACAA
>JANIJH010000008.1:25219346-25229721 GCA_024520975.1 Erythroxylum areolatum
AATAAGGTAGAAGATATTCCTAAAAACTTTAGTCTTAGGAAAGACTGGAAGTATAAATCCTCTCACCTAGAAAATCTAATTATAGGCGAAACTTCAGAAAGAAGTGAGAACTAGGTCCAAATTTAGAAGAGAGGCAAATGTAGCTTTTATTTCTGAATTAGAACCTAAGAAAATTGATGAAGCTTGGATTTTAGCCATGCAAGAGGAGTTGAATCAATTAATAAGGAACAAAGTTTGGTCTTTAGTTCCTAGGCTACCCAATAAGTCTTTCATAGGAACCAGATGGGTATTAAAAAATAAACTGTATGAATCAAGTAAAGTAAACCGTAACAAAGCTAGACTAGTAGCTCAAGGTTATAATCAACAAGGAATAGAATATAATGAAACCTATGCTCTTGTAGCTAGACTGGAAGCTATTAGGATTTTGCTTGCATATGTTGTTTGTCATGATATATAACTGTTTCAAATGGATGTGAAAAGTGCCTTTTTGAATGGTTTTATAGATCAAGAAGCTTACGTAAAGCAACCTCCTCGTTTTAAAGATATTGATAAGCCAGATTTTGTCTATAGACTTCATAAATCTTTGTATGGATTAAAACAAGCACCCCGTGCTTGGTATGATCGTCTAAGTTCATTTTTTATTGAAATTATTTTATTAGAGGATAAGTAGATAAGACTCTGTTTAGAAAATGTATCAAAAATGATTTCATTATAGTACAGATATATGTAGATGATATTATTTTTGGCGCAACTTCTAAGAGCCTATGTTCCAGTTTTGAAAATCTTATGAAAAGTGAATTTGAAATGAGTATAATGGGTGAATTGAAATTCTTCCTTGGTTTACAACTTAAGCAAACCGAAGAAAAGATTTTTATTCATCAACAGAAATACATCAAAGAATTGTTAGTCAAATATAAAATGGAAAAGGTTAAATGTATGTTAACTCCTATGCATCCTTCAATTCTTTTATCTAAGGATGAAGTAGGTAAGAAGGTTGATCAAACCCTTTTCAGAGGAATTATTGGGTCTGTACTTTACCTAACTGCAAGTAGACCAGATATACTATTTAGTGTTTATTTATGTGTAAGATTTTAAGCAGATCCCAGAGAATCTCATTATATTACTATTAAAAGAATATTGAGAAACTTGGCAATTTCTACTGATCTTTGTTTAATGTCTGAGAAAGATAAAGATTTCAAGTTAATTGGCTACTGTGATGCTGATTATGCTGGAGATAGAATTGATAGAAAGAGTATAAGTGGAGCTTGTCACTTTCTTGGTCATAATCTAATTTCATGGTCAAGCAAAAGGTAAAGTTCAATTGCTCTATCTACTGCAGAAGCTGAATACATGTCGGCTGCAAGTTGTTATTCATAGATGTTATGGATTAAGTATCAGTTAGAAGATTACTCCATACAAAAAGATCAAATTCCAATCTTCTGTGACAACACAAGTGCTATCAATCTATCAAAGAATCCAATACAACACTTAAGGGCAAAGCATATTGAAGTTAGACATCATTTTATACGATACTATGTACAGAAAGGAATTATCAGTCTACAATTTGTTGAGATGAATCAACAATGGGCAGATATCTTCACTAAACCTTTGTGTGAAGATAGATTCAAGGAAACTAGATAGAACTTGAATATAGTAATGCTGAATGACCATTCGTCTAACACGTCATGACCCAGACGATTCATACAAGAAGAAGATAAAAAGTAGTAAGTTTTCAAGTAAATAGTAATGGTAAGTTATGAATGATAACTTTTCAAGAGTAGGTATAAGAAGGAAATCTTCTCAAGATTCTAAAATACCTTCTACTCTAGAATTTTCTTGAAATACTTTGAAACTGACTTGTTTAGTTCTCTCAACCAAGACGATTCAATACTCTGTTCTAAGCTTCAAGTTCATTTCATCTCATATTCTTACTTTTAGAGACTAACATTACTACTTTGAGTGCAATACTTTTGTTTGTTTAGTTTTTATTTGTTACAGATTACAAATGGAGCAATCACTTATCTATAGGAGACATGTTGATTTCAAATCATTGATGGAAAATCATACGGACATTGAACCAGACATTGAAGCAATTGGTTGGAAAAACTTCTTCAAGGTTCATGAAAAGGTCTATTTGAATTAGATATATGAGTTTAGGAAGAATGCAAAGTTGGTAGACGATACTTTATTATCAATGGTAGATGATCTATCGGTTATCATGATGCAAGATACTATCGAGAGGGTCAGTGGGTGTCCTAGTATTGGAGTAAAGATGTTTAACAATACAAAATGGATTACTCAAGGTCGTGTAGATAGAATGCACATTAATCGACAACTCTATGGAAGTAGTGATCCAGAAGTTAAGAAGGCAGCAACCCTAGCTTCGAAGGCTAGGGTTCTACATTCACTACTTCTTCACTGTGTTCTACCAAGATTAGGCTCAAAGGAAGCTGTGAAAATGAACGATGAACATTGTTTGTATCACCTACTGAATCATTAACCTATTAATCTTCTGTACTTATTTTTGAAGTACATGATGAAGTCAAAAGGAAATTCTAGTTCTTTACCGTATGGAATGCTATTGACAAGGATTTTTAGAGAATCAGGAACAACTGAGGTAACAGGGTAAAGATAGATGTGAAGAGCATCATTAATGCCACAACTATTCACAGAATGGGGATAAAGTTTGATGATGAGGCGAATAAAGGTTCTACACCGAAAGCAAGGTCTAAAAGGTAGCTAATAGTAAGACGGGGCAGAAGTGAACGTGATACATCTGCAAGAAAAAGAAAACCTCAATCAATAGGAAGAACATTCGTAGAAGAAAAGACTAAGAAATCGTTTGATGCACTAATACAATCTAAGACGACTCTACAGCAAGAGGAAAATCGGGTTCAACAATCTTCACAATAAGTGTCATTAAAGAGAAAGGCGGAGACACTTCAGTCAGAAAAATCCAAATAGTCAAGAAGGTCACCAAGACTATTGATCTTATGACAACAAGAACAGAAGAAGATGAAATCTCTTATTCTTGATGGAAATTTTGAAAAGGAGGAGAAAAGAAACTACAAGTAAGTTGGTATTTGAGAGGAAGAAGCCTTAACAACAACCTTCTTCTAAACCAGTAGAAGAATAAAAGAAAGCGAATCCCAATCAGAAAAAGATTTCTTCATCTGATGTTCAACAAAAGCCAAAAACAGTTGAACACGAATTGGAACCTTACAATTCTTCTCAACCAATCAACAAAAAGGATTTGAGAATGAAGATTACAGAAGAACCAATACCTGTTAGAAGCAAAAGCTCAATTATTATTAGAGAACCTTCAAAAAGTCAGTCAAGGTATTAATCGAACCGATACTGATTAATGTTCAAACGATACATCTTCTAAGTCATGAAGAATGTAGATTATATGGTATTCTACAATATGAGAAGGCAGAACCATATCTATTAAAGATTTCAAAGGATCGATATACGATCTATTTGATTACGAGCAGAACATCGATAAAAAATGTGGTAGATATTCAACCAAGATGTTCAACTCTTGTGAGAAATAAACAAAAACGAAAAAAGAAGATGTTTTCTGAGGGAAATAAAGATGATCTTACAGAAGAGCAGATTCAAGTAGTTGTGAAGAACATAGATGATGCATGCAACGCAACTCAATCTAGAGGTATCTATGTTTCACACCACATTTCAAAAGCATCAGGAACTAAATTTGGAATTTCAACCATAGATGAAAACTTTAAGGTAGTTGAGAAAGTGAAAGAAGGACAGTACAGAAGTATAATGGTTGAAGGTATCAATTTCAACTTAGAAACCTTTGTGCATTTGGTCATGCATTTCATACCTTTAGGTTTCATGCCTTCAGTCAAGGATGTGTTACACCTTCTTGAGCAACCAATTCTAAAACTACCTAGACCTAATAATCTTGATGTCCTAGAAGGAAAACAACCCTTCAATCTACCCTCTATCAAAATTATAGAGTTAGACGTTTTACCTTCAAAACCATCTGCTATAGAAAACCTCCATCCACTTAGTGAAATACAGTAAGATCCTACTGATAATCCATAGTTCTTGAAACATTTCATAAATTGGACGGAAGCAAGTCACAGTCAGAAGGAAGTTCAGGAAGTATTAGTAAAAGAAATTGAGGAAGTTTATACTAAGGTTGATGACCTAGCTGATTCAATGGGTGATCTTTATGAGGAAGTAGCACTACTACAGGTTACTATTGAACAAGACCTCAAGACAATTCACACTGACATGCAACATATGTTTTCTGATATTCTGAAGCGTCTACAATGAGCAATCTTTTTGATTAATAACAAATAGGGAGAGAAGGAGAAAAAGAGGAGAATGAGAAGAGAGAAGAAGAAAAAGAGGAGAACGAGAAGAGAAGATAGAAAACAGAAAGAAAGCATTGTATATGTCTTGTATGCAATTCTTTTCTTATGTTTTTTTGCTTTATTATTTGTCAAAATACTATTAGTCTATAAATATCATCTTTTCTTCTAAAATTATGATTATTTGTTATCATCAAAAAGGGAGAGATTGTTAAGTCAAGAGGACTTCACTTCTATTAATTTTGATGACAATCAAATAATAATCTTAGAAATGTATGAACTGTTTTGATAAATTTGTTAAGTGTATAGAAAAATGTAAGTAACACTTAGTTAACTTAGAAGGTGCGCGGTCAACACCAGATGAAGCACTACACCAGACGAAGCGCAACACCAGATGTAGCGCTACACCAGACGAAGCGTGACACCAGATGAAGCGTAACAACAGACGAAGCGATATAATAGACAAAGCGAAATAGCAGATGAAATGTAGTAAAAGAAGAAGCATTATTCCAGACGATATAAAAGGAAGATATTCTAGAACGTCAGACAGTTAGTTAGTTAGAGTTAGTTACAAGACTTAACTAATAACCGTCACTAGAAGATTCAAGAAGCAGTTTTCAAAAAGACAATTGGAGACTTAGGCTATAAATATTAGTTCTAATTGAAGACTAAAAGATAACAAGAACAATAACAATTGAACGTTTTTTACATTAGCAAAATTCTGTATTCAAAGTGCCAAAGAAGTGAACAAATACATCTGTAACCTAAAGCTCAAAACTTTTCTTTGAGAGAGAAAGGAAGGATAGAGCCTAGAGAGGCTAGTACAACTGATAAAGAATACTTTGTGAGAGAGACATGAAGAGGCTCCACGAGTAGAAAGAATACTTGTAAAGTTGAAGAGTATAGTGAAATCTCAGACAAACTCTGAGGACTAGACGTAGCCAAAGTTTTGGGGTGAACCAGTATAAAATCACAGTGCCTATTCTCTAACCCTTACTTTTAATTTTCTTGTTGTTAGATGAGTAGATAATATTACTTGCGATTGCATTGCTTATCAACTTTAGCAAAGTGTTTTTAGTAATCATTTGAATTTTCATAAAGAAATTCAAGAAGTCTCGAAAGATTAATATTTTTTAAAAGATTACACAATTCAACCCCCCTTCTTGTGTAGTTTATATATCATATCGGATTTCTATATTAATAAGTGATTTACTTCAGAAACAACATTTTCAAAATATAAGGAATAAGCAGATTTTATTAGACAAAAAACAAAAATCATGTTCCTAACAAGCATTAGCATGTAATAAACATCCTCCAAATATAATCTATGACTACTAGGAAAGTCCAAGATAACTACCACCATTGATTCTGCTGAAACATAGGATCCATATGCTATCTTAACTTGAAACTGGCCTTTAGGTAGTTTTTTCCTTTACTGGAACCCCTACAAAGAATTGCAAACATAGTTAGTGGCTCCTAAATCTAATATCCAAGAATCAGATAAATCTGTCACATTTTTAGTTCCTAACAAACTTAAGAAACCCATACCTTGTTTACTGCACATTTAGCATTAGTTTGCTACATTTAAAATGATTTTTTAACATGATGCACAATTAGCACTAGTTTGCTACATTTAAAATGATTTTTTAACATGCTTTATCATCATTAAATGGAGTAATAACCTTATCATTAAATGGTTTAATGTTGCTCTTTTAATGATAGCTTGTAACCTATTAGCATTCATTGGATTAAAGAAGAAAGAGGTGCTTTTGATAGACTATCTTTCTTCTTTCATCAAAAAACCAAAATTGATATGTATTTTTATATTAATGGTCTTTTCATATAGTCATCTTAAAATAAATGAGAAGAGTCTCATTTATTGGCTTTTTTATGATTGATAAGGAAGGAAGTGATGCATTGGATGCACTTCACTTCTTCCTTTTGAGACTTAACCGAAATTGAGAGAAGAAAAGACAAGGTTGTTGAATTTTTATCTCTCTCTCTCTCCTATCTTGCATGTGTGAGTCGAAAATTGCATAAGAAGTGTCTCATCATTGGCTTATTTCTTCTAAAGAAAAATCTCTTCAAGTTTTCTTCTCCATTATGTTATAACATAGCCCTATAATTCCAACTAATGGTTTATATATTAAGGCTGGAAGAATATCATCTTTAATGACGTACTCTATCAACAATATGGTTGGGCATTGGTCATATAATCATGATTTGTGTTTATGATATTGATTAGCTAGCTATTGAAGAGTGCAGACCTCTCTAATGTTTTGGATGTGACAACTAGAAAATCTAACTACATTAATGATGATTGGATGAGATTTTTTAGGTCCATCCAAGAAATTAGTTAGTGGATTAATCCAAGAAAAGTTGATAGAAGGTATTCAAACAATATGGGGTAAGATAAGGGGCAAGCTGACGATGAGAAAAGACCGAAAAGGAAGAAGAAAATATTGGGAATAATTGCCTACTAATAAGTGAGGAGGTTTAAAGACGAGAGAATTGTCTAGAAGAAGAGGTTGCATTTCACTTGAATTACTTTAGTTCAAGTACAAAGAGGTTTTTATAGGTACAATAATGACTCATCATATCTAAGTACATGAACCCATTAATAAACCCAAATAAATAAACCATAAATGAACTCAAAACTATACATAGACCAATATTTAATTATGTAAATAATACATGAATATAATTAAACTCCTAACAATGAACTTAAACATCCATATATCTAGACTTTAAACGTGCATGTATCTAGATCAATTTTCAAATTACTCTTCAACACTCCCCCTTAATTTGAAATTTTCTTTCGAACTCTAAGTCTTATTCTCAAATGTTGAAAACTTCAAATTTGAGTGATTTCGTAAAAATATCCACAACTTGATCATTAGTCCTCATATGCTTGAGCTCCACTTCATTCTTTGCAATACATTCTCTAATAAAATGACACCTCATATCTATATGTTTGCTTCGATCATGAAATATTGGGTTCTTGGCCAATGCTTATGCAGACTTGTTATCAATACATATTTCAATTGCTTCCTTTTGTGGCAAGTGAAGTTCATTCAATAGCCTTCTAAGCTAAATAACATAAAAAGTGCATGAAGTTTTAGCCACATATTCAGATTCACAACTTGAAAAAGTCACAATAGGTTGCTTCTTTGAACTCTAGATAATAGCACAATCACCCATAAAAAACACAAAACTAGTTGTGCTTTTTCTATCATCAATATCTCCCACAAAATCGCTATCACAAAACCTAACAAGCTTGAAATCAACAAATGATGTATAGAGCAATCCATAGTCAATTGTACCTTTGATATATCGGAGAATCCTCTTAGCCACCTTCATATAAGTACATGTAGGTGCTTCCATCAAACGACTTATCAATCCAATCGCAAAGAGAATATCTGGTCTTGTACATGTCAAATATCTCAAGCATCCAACAAGGCTTTTGAATATAGAAGAATCTTTCTTAGCTACATCATCAAACTTTGTCAATTTAATTCCACTTTCCATAGGTGTAGTCACTGGATTGCAATCAAGCATTTGGAAATTCTTCAATGTTTCTTTTGCATATCCTTCTTGTGAAATAAAAGATTCTGTCTTTCATTTGCTTCACCTCCAAGCCCAAATAGTATGACATCAATCCAATATCTATCATCTCAAACTCTAAAGACATAGCTTTCTTGAACTCTTGAAACAATCTTCGGTTATTATGGGTAAAGATAAGATCATCCACATAAAGACAAATAAGTAGAATATCTCCATTTCCATATGATTTAATGTAAAGAGCATATTCATGAGAATAAAAAACAAACCATATTCATTAGAACAAAAAACAAACCCATTAACTTAGAAGTACTTGTCGATGTGAGTATTTCATGCCCTTGGTGCTTGCTTTAACCCATACAATGCCTTTTTCAATCTCAAGACCTTATCTTCATGACCTTTGACTGTAAAGCCAATTGGTTGTTCAATAAAGACTTCTTTTTGAAGATCACCATTTAGAAAAGCTGACTTTATAACACTTCATTTGAGTTGCAAAAGAGATCAACAAACGAATAGTCTCCATATGAGCAATAGGTGCAAATACTTCATCATAATCCACTCCATGCTTTTACTTATAGCCTTTATCAACGAGCCTTGCTTTATATTTCTCTACATCTCCATTGGCAATCTTTTTTATCTTATAGACCCATTTGACTTCAATAGCTTCATGACCTTTAAAAAGAGTTGATAATTCCCAAGTATTGTTTTTCTCCATTGCCTTGATCTCCTCCTCCGTGGCTTATCTCCATCTTTTGTCCTTCACGGCCTCCCTAAAATTTAAAGGTTCACTTTCTATAAGAAGACAAAAGAAACTACTTACATCATCATCATTAATTTCTTCTGTTCGTTCATAAATATCATAAATACTCCTTATTTTTGTGTTTCATCACTTGTACTTTCTCCATGGATAGACGAAGAAGAATGAGGCGTATTTGGAGAAGCAGCTGGAGTTATCTCTTGAATATTTTTTGTGGCTTCTTGCTCTTCATCTTCAAATTATGGGAAAAATCATAAGTGCTTTCTTCTTGTGTTTCCCAATCCTATATTGCTTCTTAAGCAAATTCGACATCTTTGCTCACAAGAATTCCATTGCTTGGATTGTATAATCGATAGCCTTTGAAATTTTGATCATAGCTAATGAATACATGCTTAACAATTCGATCATTGAGCTTGGTTCTTTCTTGTTGCAACATATGAGCATATGCTATGCTTCCAAAAGCTCTTAGATGAGCAACACTAGGCTTCATTTCATTCCAATCTTCGACATTTTTTGTTGGAGAACGAATTGACAAATAAATTGCACAAAAAATAGCTTCGGACCAAAAACTTTTAGGCATATTTTTGGCCTTCAACATACATCGAGCCATGTTAAGAATTGTTTTATTCTTCCTTTCAGCTACTCCATTTTTTTGGGAAAATTTTGGGACTATTAATGGATGACGGATTCCATACATTTCACAGAAATCAAGAAACTCCTTAGATGTGAACTCACCTTCGCTATCGGACCTTAGGGCTTTAATTGTATAGCCGCTTTTCTTCTCCACAAGTGCCTTGAATTTCTTACATGCTTCAAATGCTTTTGATTTTTGCTTTAAGAAATAAACCCATGTTTTTCTACTATAATCATCAATGAAAAGTAAGAAGTATCTACTTTTACCCATTGATAATAGCTTGATTGGTCCACACACGTCAATATGAATAAGTTGAAGTGGGGCAGTTGCTCTTGTCATTGCTTCTTTTGGAAAACTCCTTCTTGAATGCTTACCAAGTAAACATGCTTCATATAAATGATATGAGTGGTTGGCAGAGGGCATTCCTTTCACCATATATTGATCTCCCATCGCATTGAGTGTGCCAAAATTCAAGTGTCCAAGTCTCATATGCTAACGCCATGCTTCATCTTTCAAATCCACCTTTAAACATGTTGCTTCGATTGTCTTAATATTAAACATAAACATTCTATTCTTTGACATAAACACCTCAGTAATCAATTGAGAATGTTGATCTCTAAGCCAAAGCCAACAATCTTTTATGTGGATTTCATATCCTTTTTCAAGAAGTTACCCCAAACTTAAAATATCACTTTTCAATTTAGGCATATAATAGACATCATTAATAAGTCTATGGCTTCTATCTCGTGAAGAAATTAAAATGGTACCTTTTTCATGAATTTGAATCCTTGATGAATCTCCAAAAGAAACATTGCCTTCTACCTTTTCATCAAGTTCCACAAATTTTCCTTTATCTCTACATATGTGATTGCTTGCTCCATTATCTAAGAACCATGTACTTTCATCCGTACTTGTATTATCTTTGAGTGCTAGCAATAAAGTGGGCTCTTCGTCTCCTTGCTTGTTATCAACAATATTGACTTGCCCCTCAACTTGATTAGGAGTAGCATAACATTCCCAAGAAAAATGTCCAAATTTATGACAATTGTAGCATTCAACATTAGACTTATCATACCTCCT
>JANIJH010000008.1:25236886-25256931 GCA_024520975.1 Erythroxylum areolatum
TTTGGAAATCAAGGCTTTAGTTACATTTCAAGTTTAGCGGTTCAAGTGTATTTTGTATTTTTGGCTCTTGAACTCAAAGAATGTAATTTGATTTGAAATGTTAGTAAAGCTATGTAAAACTCATCTTTTGGATAATGATTTATAAGTATGTTTATTTTAATCATGAAAGCAAGTTTGGAGTTTGTTCACGAGGGGTCCATTGAATTTCCGATGGTCTTTTCCTTAATTGTTTAATTAGCATGTTTCACTCCACGCATATAGCACCACGCTCTCAGGTCCGATGTTGGGCTCCAACAGTGGGGTCCAACAGTCAAAGAGTCTAGATATTTAGACTCCTCAATGACGCAAACCACATGATCAAACTTTGGGTTTAAGGAATGAAGAATCTTCTTTACTACTTGAACATCTTCAACTTAATCTCCATATCTCTTTATTTGATTCACAATGGCCTTCACTCGTGAACAATAATCCGAAATTAATCCGGATTCCTTCATGTGCAAAGATTCAAAATCTCCTCGCAATGATTGGAGTTAAATCTCTTTTAGCTTATCAATTCCTTGAAAGGAACTTTGCAAAACCTCCCGTGCTTCCTTTGAAGTGATTGCATTGGACACCTTCTCAAACATTGAATCATTTAGATATTGATGGATGAGGGTAAGGGCTTGTTGATCCTTCTTCTTGATCTTTGCCAAAGCATCTTTCTCATTTTGAGACAAATCGGCTTCACTTTGAGGTTGCATAAAACCTTTCTCTACAATCTTCGAAGCATCTTGTGAGCCAAGCACGACTTTCATGCAAAGACGCTGTGTTTCATAATTTTCTTTTGTGAGGCGAGGGAATTGAAATAAGTACACTCCACCATTGTTAGCCATTTCTCAAAGAACTTGGCTCTGATACCACTTTGTTAACAAGTGAGGAGGTTTAGAGAGAAGAAAATTGTTTAGAAGAAGAGGTTGTATTTTACGTGAATGAGTTTAGTTCAAGTACAAAGAGGTATTTATAAGTACAAAATGAGTCTTCATATCTAAGTACATGAATCCATTAATGAACCCAAATAAATAAGTCATATATGAACTCAAAACTATACATGGACCAATATTTAATTATGTAACTCATACATGAACATAATTAAACTCCTAACAATGAACTTAAACATCCATGTATCTAGACTTTAAACATGCATGTCTCTATATCAACTTTCAAATTACTCTTCAACATTGCCAAGCCATGGAGGGTAACGATGCAGTAGTTAGCAACATCCATTGAAACACATTAAGGACATATCAAGAGTGTTTGTGCCAAGCTAAACACAATGTGGACCTATGTTGAGCAACAACTACTGCCTCCACTCCTTAATGACCTAGGCAATATAAATTCAAGCATGCTTCCAATTTAGGTTTCTTTTTAGGATATTTGGATTGTGTAATGTTTAAATTGAATTTATTTGCTTATTTTGTTGAATTTGATGATGTTGAAAAGTTGAATGTAATATTGATATATTTTCTTAGATATGAGTTCTTGTGCAAGCTGAGTAAAGTTGAGTAATTCATGACAAAATTTTCATTTCAACTATTTGAGTTTTCAAGGAGATTTTAGATTCTTTTTAATTTACTATTTACGCATAATATTGGGATAACATTGTTTTAAGTGCGGGGCTGGAATTGAGATTTATCTAATTGCATGTTAATTCTTAAAAAATTTTAATTTTGTGTTTTAGCTTTCTGTTTGCTTTGTATTTAGGATCTTGTTAGTTACTTTAGGCTAACAGCATAATTCTTAGTTGATATTGGTTGTTAAAGTTTAGGTGCATACCATGATTAACTAGTTGCTATGCAAAAAGTTGACTTTGTGAATGTTAGGAAATCAAATGTACTAGGTGAGGATACTTTAATTTGACTTGGGTATTAGTATTCCATGATAATTTGAGCTAAGGTGAAATTTTTGTTTCTTTCAAATGTGGATATCTTCTTTGTTTTGAATTTATTGAACTTATGTTTCATCATTTTGAAATCACAACGTAAGATAACTACAAGCATTTTAACCAAATTTCTTATCTTTTGTACATTAAATCATTAGTGAGCCTTTTGAGCATTATATAAAATTTTAATCTTTACTTCGTGACTCTTTCCTAAAGAATTTTAAACTTTAAAAAATAAGTAATTATACCTTAATTCATGATTAATAGAATTTTTGCTTGTAGTTTGATGTATGGGTATGCTATGCAAAAAAGAAAAATGACAACAATTTTTAATAACATTTTTAAAATGGTGACGGGGCAATGTGTAGCTTTGACCCATCCTAGAGGCTTGACATTTCATTTAGAGTATTTATATTTGATAAATGAGAACCGCGAGAACATTGTAGAGAAGAGTCTGCAGAAATAAAGCCGATCCAAATACTAACAATTTTCATTCAGTGTTTAATACATGTCACAAATAATATATATTTTCAATATGTTAAATTTATTTTCTACATCTTAAATTTCTGACGTCCCTAAGCGCGATTTCATGGCTTGTCTTACAAACTCAACACGGTTGTGATGTTTCACCGGTATATGCCATGGGTTTGGAAGTCTGGATGATCTGGTAAAATTTATACAAGAGTGATCAACTTTTTTCTTGAGACCGTTGTGGCCAGTCTATGAATTAGTATGAGCCGTTATCGATGCTGCCTTGAGCCTTAAATATTTTAATGAGTTCTGCTTTGGCAGTTCTGTCATCACTTGGATAACAGCTGCGCAAACCCAGACAAGGTGTTTGATACACGTTGGGACAAATTCTTGTGTGGAGAATCAACCTTCTTACTTCATTATTGGGGAAATCTTCGCATTAGCATAAAGTTCCCCTCTTTTCAATGTAACCCGCTGAGCAATACCCTGGAAGAATCTGTTAGTGTGAAGAACTGATTTGGTTAGCGAGCATTTTCTGTCAAACACTAATCCCGTGTACAAAAAAATGGTTCCCTCTATATGTGAGCTTCCTATCCTTGGCCCCAACACAGAATAGATGGCCCTGCAGCTCCAAGATTCCTTTCATTCCTGCCGTTTGCCAGACAAACTTAAACAGTCCAAGAACCTTATCCAACTGCTTTGTCCCATGAACAACCATGTTCTCCTGATCAGAAGTTAAAATCCTTCCCATGCACAAATGATGCTTATTGCATACAGTATCACCATATATCCCACCATGTAGATCAACTTCAATGTTTCTAACATGACCATAAAGGTAAAACAATAAAAGCGTAAACAAACATCGAGAAGAGTGGCCCAATGAAGAGGAAAGTTTCTTCTGGACAAGGCCCTGTTGATGCCGAGTCTCCTTATATCCAATACCTTTATCAATTAACACATCCTTGATCTGAGATAAACCTTCTTTCATAACTTTAAGCTTTTCCACATGATAAAACAATGCCTTCTCATCTTTCAAATAGCCTATAAGATCATTAAACATCTCAAGTACATCTTCCCATTTACCCAGACTAGAAGGGCCAACGCTTTTAGCAAATTCAAGCTGCATCCATGAAACGGAGTCATGATCATATGAAGTGTCTCTGTCAGCTAAGAACTTTGAACAACTAGACACTATCTGCTGACCCATGTTCATCTCCATTTGATTAATTTCATGATTCAAGACATCCATTTCTATCTTTAAATCATTTATTACCTCCTTAAGCGCACCTGTCCATATATGGTGTTGTGTCACCTGTGGGCATATTGTGAATCGCACCAACTTCCTTTGCTGGGCAGAAATGTCAAGGAAGTTACCAACTGTGGTGAGAGAATCCACAATCATTGAGTCTCTCTCATAATTCTCACCAAAAGAAGCAGCAATTGATGTTTTAACATCAACTGAAAAACCTGCAATATTTTCCCGTATCTTCTGCTGGACTATTGGTGACCCGATAAAGATCCTTGCTAGGGATTTCAAGGAGTGCATCTTGTGTGCAAGATGATCATCTATAATGATTGCACCATCATTGATGTTCTTAAGCCTTCCATCAATCATGTCAACATCTCGCAACTCATCTGCCCACTTTGCTATCTTTAGAAATGCTTTATTGTACCATTCAATAGGCCAAACTTCTTCATCATTACCTCCCGAACTGTGATAAAGCATCAAATTCAAAGGTGAAGCTCCCTTTTTCCACAATTTGTGATACTTTGCACCAAGGACAAGCTTCTGTGCAACCCTAAAGGCCATAATTACCAGAGAAAACCACCTAAACTATCGATATAACCTTCATAACTATGACATATGTGTGTGTGTGTGTGTGTGTGTGTGTGAGAGGGGGAGAGAGAGAGTGTGTGTGTGTGTCAGTTATCTTGTTTCTTGATAGCTGAATTGAAAATTTCTTGGGATATCCTCATTCATAAGTCCAAAAACCAAAGGACCTTAACGGTGACATATTAGCATACAAATTGTGGAGTTGAACCTGCAAAAGCAACAAAGGGACTTTTAATCTCAAGAGCACTACGTTAATTAACAAATCATTAGGATACAGAATAACTATTCAAACAAATATAAGACCAAGTGCTATAAAAATACCACCCGAAAAACAGCAACAAGCACCTCCCCATGAAAATATATTAAATAGAAACGGATTCTGTAAAATTTGTGAGGCAATATATACGTCACGGACTTCAGTTAGGAAGATAAACGAACAGAAACCCAAGTATAACATTATATTCATATATAAACAAGATCATTTTTTCACTGATTCGTAAACTTCAGGTTATACTAGAAAAGCGCAAGCATTTAATTTGGTTTCAATGAGCAGAACCTTAATATGATAAACAAGAAATTCGAGTGCCGGAGAAAATGAATTAAAAATGAGAAAATCACATACACAGACTTAGCTCCATTTAAGGGAAAAATGAAAAAAGAAGATAGAAAAGAAGCTCACAAAGTATGTAATGGTTTCCTCTTCTGGCTTGGTCGGGATCAATGGCCTGTCTAAGACACGAGGGAAGCGAAGAGAGTTGAAGCGTTGAAGACGAAACAAAGTGAAGTGTTTTTGGGTGGACTGGACGGCAGACTTTCATGGGCCCAATAGCTTATTTGATTGCATAGCTAAACTAGTTTACAAGGGCTTTCCCTGACTGTCAAAAGCGTTGCTTCGGTTTACAGCTAAACCAAGCTTAACTTCACGCTTGAATCATTAATTGTCTTTATCAAGTTTTATCAATGAAAAACGTATCTTCTAAATAGACAATTACGAGTTATTAGATTCAAACACTTTAAAATATTTAATTTCCTCACCTTCAATTGAATTGACTCTAAAATTTAAAGAGATTATCGCATAACCTTTTGAGCTCGATAATTAAATAAATGTGCTATAAATAACATAAAGGCTTTTAGATATTCCATTTTACAATTTAGATATAACATAATTACATAAGTATCCATTAACAATAATTTTAATTTTGAAAGGCTTTTCAAAAATTGATAATAAATATGACATATCATAAGTTTCTATTTATCATGATTATTGATTTCCTTGTAAAAAACCCATCAAACAAGGTCTCTTATTTGGTCACCATATACGTTGCTACATTTTTTCCTCAATATATAAAATAGTTAAAGTAATTAACCAGTAACCAAATGTAGAAAATAAAACTCAATTCAACCAGTTTCTTTAGTTGGGTTAGGACTCTTAACCAAATGCAGAATATAAATGCATAAATTTCAATTCAACCACTTTCTCTATTTGGGTTAGGAATCTATATTATAGGAGCTATTTGTAGATCTTTTAATTGAAATGCATTTCTAAACACTTATAATAATGTTTATTTATTTCCTACAGCTAATCAATTGATTATAGTTTATCAACATAATTATTTAAAGATATTCTTTATCTTATACATATTAAAATATATACAATAAAGTTCATGAGATAAACATACATTACAAATGAAATTATGATGAAATCATAATTTTAAGATTTATTGTATTCTCCATAAATCATTCCTAATCAATATTCTAATAATATTGAACATTAATAGAGTATAAAAACTAGTACATGTTATGTTTCTTCCTTATAAAGGAAGCAATCGATCTCATAAAGTATAAAAATATTTAAACAAAAATGTAGATACTTATTAGAGAAAACGTTCACTGAACTGACTCCATATAAGATGGAGCATTATTTGTATATCTATAAAAAATATCATTTTGCTAATTGTATAAGTGATCATTTAACTTAATGATGTGTAATTTTATTTTTTAAACTGCAATTGCATAGTGTAGCTATAATTAGCACAGGCAAGTACAAATCGACTCCACGAGGACTAGAATTACTAGTATTTACTATCTTTGTATCAAAAAATAAACTAAAATATATCAATACAATTATCTAAGTACAATGAAGATTCAGGAAATCAGTGGTACTTGTACTTCGAATCTCCCAAGATTTCTCATGCAATCATGATTTCACTACTCAAATTAATCTATAGTTTATTGGATCATGGAAATTCCTATCTTATGTTAATATATTTCTTAATACTATTAACACCTAATGCTTGAATGATTAACTGAAATCTATTTCTAGTTAAAACCCTAAAGATTCCATTAATTAATTAGTAAATTTCACTATTAGGTTTGACTCTAATCTAGACGATTTATGTTAACCTATATCTAAGTTTACAAGCAACTTCTTTAAATTATGGTAGATTTATTTATACAAAAAGATTTCTTAATCTCGATTGCCTGAAGTCATATGTGAATAATATATAATTAAATCTCAATGAAACTAAAGAATGAATTAAGTTAAAATAAAATCTCTACAAGATAAGGATCCGTCTAATCTAAAAACCAAAAACAGTTTAGCTCATACTTACAACATCAAAACCAAAGGAAAAACATAAAACTAAAAGAACCATGATAAAATTCCTTTTAATCTTCATGAAATCCACTTTATATTAGTAAAAATCTACGTTAAATATGTTTCCATGCTTGTTCTTCATTCTCTTTATTGTTTTAGGTCATCAATATGTCCTTTCCCGAGTCTTTTGAGCCTCTTACAAACCCCTTTCTACTTCCCCTTATTTTCTCTTCATTTTATCCATCTATAGCTCTAATTTAGGGTTTCTAAAGTGGATATAGTCACTCACGTGGTAGTGTGTATGACCATGTCCCTCAATCTTGCTTCAATCTTCAAAAATAACGAAGAAACACAATCCTAAAGAGCTACATGGGTAGCCATACGGTCATGTCGACTTGTATAGTCACCCACATAGTTGTGTAGACTTATATAGGCAAACACCAAAATAACTTCAATCTTTTATTTTTTCCTAATTTTACCCTAATTCTTCTCCTTTTATCCACAAAGGCAAATAAGACCTAAAAACATAATAAAAATAAGTGCCATAAACAATAAGAAGCTCTTAAATAAACAAGCAAATGCATTAAATATGGGATTAGAAATATAGTCTATTTAGCAGTTACCAAACTCCACCACACTTAAGCATCTTCTTGTCCTCGAGCAAATAAATTTTATTACTCTTATATTGATAAGAAGCAACTTCAAAAAAGAGTTAAACAAAAAGGATATCTATCAAGAATCTCCATTATTCATTCAATTGCAAAGTTATTCAAATGCTAAGCATTTTGTTACTTATATCAAATTATAAACCAATATAATTCAATCCACAATTGTTCAAATTTCAACTTAATTCAAACCATTCTACTTCATGCATAAAGTGAACATGCATAAGAAAAATGCTAAAACTTTTAGACACTTTCATATCCCTTATTAAAAAAACAAAACACTAAATTTAATCATTTTTAGAGCATTTAGAAGCTAGTTTGAAAAGTTACTAAGCCTTTTTATGCGATAATAAAAACCTCGTCATGAATACCCCTAGTTACTCAACTAGGTGACTATCTCAGATGGTTATAAGCACCACTTTTTAACTTTTACCTTTATGTGGTATAAAGCCAATAGGGTGAAATTATTTATTTTTAATTATTCACATAACTAATATTTTTTTCTTTTTTATATATAGGGTTAATAAAAATGCTAAAAAAGAATTCACATTTAATTCAAAACATGTGCAAATTATACATAAAGTATCATAATGTAAATTAGGTATCCATTCTCAAATTGAATGAACTAAATTAAAATCAACTTAATCATCAAAACTCATAACTATTTTACCTAAATAAATCAAATCACAATCACAACTAAACTCATAATGAACCATCTTGATAAACAAGCTCTTTAAAAAATGTCCCAAACTGTTCATTTTTAAGCTAATTATAACAAGATTAACAATCTTGACTACTATGTCCCTCCCCTAGATTTAAGTTGTATATATGTAAGAACAATGAAAAAATGAAAAAAAAATAAAGGGGTAAGGATAATTGGTACTCCCTTAATAGAGAAAGGTTTCCATTTTTGTCCAATGTCATCAGCATCCATCTATTACTAGTGTAATCTTTTCCACTCTAAAGAAAGGGTTGATGTTGTCTTTATAACTTGAAGAACTCTATCAAATCTTAAGTAACAAAATTAGTACCATCAAATTAAAACTATGAAAATAATTGAACTACTAATGAGAATCCTACAAACTACTTAATCAAAACAAAAAGCTAATTATTGGGTTACCTCCTAAGCAACACTTCTTTATAAGTATTATAGCTGGACTTTCCAGCATGTCCTTTTTCAACCTGGCTCTATAAGTAACAACTTTCTTCCGTTCGTTTTCCTATATAAAAGTTCAATAGCCTACAAATAGGCCATATGTTACAAGATAATAGGAACATAATATATCAAATTAATAAAACCAATTAACTCTATTAATATGCTTTTAATAACAAATTGTCAATGTAACAAGGAACAACAAAACCGCTTAGATCTTTGATTGCCTCTGAAAGTTTGTTTTATGGGAAGAAGTAGGCTTTCACACTTAAGATGACTATTGACAATTTCTTGATAGCCTCGTTATTTGGTTCCTCCTCTTCATCTTCCTCTTTCTCCTCTTCCTTCTCTTTCTCCTTCTTGTTGTGAATAGCAGCTTCCTCCTTTTCTTTAACCTCTATCTTCTCTCTTAAATCTTCTTCCTTCTCTTCTTACACTGCAGCTTCCTCCATGTATTCAATCTCTAGATCCTCTCCACTATGAAAAATTAATGCATTCACATGATCCCTTAAGTTTAATTTGGTGTATTCGGATGAAACAACTAGCTTTTAGAGTCTATAGAGGGCATCCTCTTATAAACCAATGCCTTTCATGAGAACATCTCTAAGACATTCCTCTTTGTCTTGTTGCCATTATTATAAAAATCTAGATAAAGCATAATTGTTCCATGTATAGTCATAATAACTGCTCCATGGATTATAAGTATTCCTGTATAGGGTATCCTAAGGCCAGTTCTCCATATAATTTGAATACTCCGATATATAGTTCATTGCTTGACATTCGCAATAAGGGTGATCACCCTTACAAATGTCATAATACACCATAGATATCAGTTGAGCTTTTAAATACATGCCACTATATCTCTCATTCCAAGATTCCAATTAGGGATGGCAACTGGACTTGGGCCCGGCCTAGCTCGAAGTCGACGGGTTTGGCTCAGGTTAACCTAGCTCAAGCTCTAAATTTTTTTAAAAAATTAGGCCTCAAGCTAGGCTTCAATCTCAGCAGATTTTGCTAAAAACAACGTCTTTTTACATTTTAATTTAAAAAAATTTGGATGAGCTGGGGCCTAGCCTGATCTATTGCCATCTATACTTCTAATACTACCATAAGCGATGGCATAAGATAGTCCCCCTAAGAATATTGTCCTCTTAACCCTTCCATTGTGTTTAGTAGCTATAATAATGACTACTCAAATCCTAAAAACTAAGACAAAAGGACAAGATCAAGAAAGAAAGTTATAAGGATAAAATAAATATAAAAGAAAAGAAATAAAAACCACCTAAAATGATAAAAACACTAGATTAATAAAAATAAGGTTTTCCTAAATTCTAGTCCCTAGAAATAGTGCCAAAAACTTTATGTGCAATTTTATGTTTTAAACTGCAAGTGCACGATGTAGCTATAACTAGTACCAACAAGTGCGCATTGATCCCATGATGACTATAATTAATAGTATTTATCATCTGTCTATTATTAAGCTTAACAAATTATGGTGTTTAAGATAAATAAAATGGAAAATTAAAACAATAAACTAAAAGAAAACAACACAATTAACTAACTATAATGAAGATTAAACTAAGAAATAATCAAGGAAAGTAGTGATAGTTAGACTTTGAATCCCCATAAAATTTCTCATGCAATCATGATTTCACTACTTAATTTAATTTATAGTTTATTGGACTTTTTTTATTTTAATATCTTTTCTAAAACTATTAACACCTAATCCTTTATTGATTAATTGAAATCTCTTTATAGTTAAAACCCCTAAGATTGCATTAATATATTCGTGAATTTCACTATTATGTTTGACCCTAATCTAGAGGGTTTATGTCGACCTATTTCTATATTTGATACAACTCCTTTCAATTATGGTAGGTCTATTCATACAAAAAGATTTCTTAATCTCAACTGCATAGAATCATATATGAAATAATATGTTAGCAATATTAATTTGACAATAACTAATTACACATAATTGAATCTTAATGAAACTAATGTATGAATTAAGGTAAAATAAAATCACTACAAGGTCTATCCTTGGTTTCATCTAATCCAAGTACCAATAAAAGTTTAGCTCATAATTATAACATCAAAACTAAAGAAAAATCACAAAACTAAAAGAAATATGATGAAATCCCTTTTACTCTTTATGAAATCCACTTTAGATTGACGAAAATCTACCCTAAATATGTTTCCTTGCTTTTTCTTCATTCTCTCTATCATTATAGGTTATCAAGATGTCCTTTCCCAAGCCCCTTAAGCATCCTAGGAACCCCTTTTCCCTTTCCCTCATTTTATTTTTGTTTTATCCATTTATAGCTTAAATTTAAGGATTTTTGAGTTAACATGGTCGCTCACACGACCGTTGTTTATAATCGTGTCCCTCAGTCTCAATTTAATCTTCGAAAACCATGAAGAAACAAGATCCTAGAGAGCTATATGGGTAGCCATACAGACATGTAGACTTACACAAACAACAACTACACTAGCTTCGATCTTTTATTTTCATCTCAATTTTACCCTTTTTTCTCCTTTTTATCCGTGAAGGTAAATAAACCTACAAACATAATTGACACAAAATAAGTACCATAAACAATAAAAAAAGCTCAAATAAACAATCAAAATGTATTAAATATAAGATTAGAAATATAGTTTATTTAGCATTTATAATTTGATATCTCCAAAGTATCTTGTATAGGGATTGTTATATTTTTATACTACTTATAACTTATTCTAGTTAAAGGTAGCCCAACCAATAATTATTGGATATAGAATGAACTATACGGAGGTGGTTAAGTGATCAATATAGATTTATCACCCTAAAATTATTAAGGAGAATGTTTCATTTTTCTTATTTAATATTGATTTGAAGAGTCCTTAACCAAGGTAGAATGACACTTTGAGAAATTTTCAACTATCATTAATATAGTCAATTACTAATGGTAAAGAATTAACATGACTGGACTCAAATAGAGTAGACATTATTTCCACACTCTATGTTTATTCAAAATATTATATAATGAAAGGAATGAAATATATAAAAACATTATGTGTAAAAAGTTTGCTAAAAAATATTTTTGATAATCCTAAATATTTAAGTGTTTGTGATGAGTTGTTAGATAGAATTTTGATCTATAGATATAAATTATTTAATTAGATAATTAAAGAAGTTTATTGTATGTATTTTTTAATATAATACATGGATATAAATTTTATCCATTGCTAATATATTTATGGACCTAATATCACATATAAAAAATGAATTGAAGAGAGAAAATGTGTTTTAATTAAGTTAGACTTGATTAAAAAATTGAGAAAGTTTATGATTAAATATGAGATATTTAATAAATAAGTGCCAATGTGAGATAATGAATCTTATTTGTGCCCCAATGGCTATTTAATTATTTCTAATTCTAATTAAATTTTAATTGAAATTAGAAATATTTGTTAAATTGAAAGAAAAATTTTCATTGAATATAGTTCAAGTATTTACAACATTACAATGAGATCTCCTTTAAGGAAATTTAAAAAGACTACATTACAATGGTCAGTGCATAAAAAGTTACATTACTGGCAATTCAAGCAATTAACTTATAAATTCCATCTACATTTCATTCTAGCTGATAAGTCATGTGCTGCTTCCTTAGGTATTACAAGAGCTCTGATTTCATTAGTAATGTTCTCTACTAGTTGGTATTTGCTTGTTTCCTCTCTTATGTAGGGCCTTTTATTTCTCTCCTACCAAAGGTTGTAAACTGAAATTGTGAAAGTTTTTTTAAACAACATGCCATCCTTCTTTTGTTGCTTGGAAATTTTGATGAGCCAGTTCAGCATAGTAGTCCAATCATAGGAATTGCAATAAGCTTCCAATTTATGAAGCAGTTGGTTCCACACAGTTTTAAAGTATATGTAGTTCAAGAATAGGTAGTTCCTGTCTTCAGCTGACATCTTTAATTAAATTGGCAAAAGGTCCAATAGCTATTATAAATAGGCTTAGAGCTCTAAAGGGTCTAACAACTCTTTCCCAAACCACTTTACAACATTTGTAATGTTCTTTCAATATGTTATATGGATACCATTAGAGAGCAAACGTGTATGCAACTACAATAGTTAAAATGAACCATTTTCAAAGATGATTAAACGAAAACGACAAGAAAGGGATCAAGTTTCATAATAAGGTATGATTATGATTCATTCTTTATTATATTTTGTTATTCATATTATAGAATTTTAAGTGATCTTAGATTTTAAAAAAACATCATATTTATTCTACTACGTGCATGATCAAATCCCACCATGATTTTCTAATAAAAAATTTCCATTATTGCATCATCTTTATCCTATAATGCTTAATGTAATTAAACCATGTCTCCAACATTTGATGAGTGTAAACTCTAACACCTTTTAGTTTATCAGAGGAAATTATGATTTTTAAGGAATTTCTTAGCAGAACAAACAATAACCTATAAACTAAACTTACCCAAGAAGATCAAAAGTAATTATTAACTTAGCCGTTGTTTTGTGCATGTTTACTAGTTCAAATGAGGATTTATACTCTTTAGTTAGGTTAAGAAAAAAGGTTGTGTGATCATAAAAATAGTTAACCCATTTTAACTGATCTAATGCACTAAGCATAGCATGAATGTTGTTGGTCAATAAAGTCATGAACTATTTAACACATATAGTAAAATAACAAATTAGTACTTTTCGTGTCTTTGTATATATAACTTGTATATCCATTGCTCTCTTACCTCTAATATGATCCATAACCTTACGCCTTAATACTGACTCAAGTGATATGATCCTAAAACTCTTCTCTATAAACAAAAGGGATTGATGATAATATGAATACAAGTTCCTATATATACCTTTCTGACTGGTCCACACATACCTAGAAGAAGTTAGGGGAAAAGGTTATGGTGTTTAATGGCATAAATGACGGTGTTTGTTAGCAAATTTACAATTTTACCCTTAATAACAATGTTTCAATTAGATTTGCAAATTAGTTTTCATGTGTGTCTCACTATCGAGTTCAAAGGATTTTTGAAGTAATTATTTAAAATTTAAGGATTATTTTAGTGGAAATTAATGTTATAGAGTTAATTGTTCAATAAGCAAAGTTTAAGGAGTTGAAGAATTTTGTTCCTATAATAAAAGCAAGTTACTAAATTGCTAATAGATTAGTTTTTACTATAACAATGGTGAATGTTAAAATTATATTATAATTATCTACTTAGTTAATAAGTATAATAATTAGACATAGGAATAATTAATTAAACTGAATTTTGAAGCATATTTATAAGATTCAAGGTCAACTCAAGTAGTCCTCGAACTCTAATTTATTTTATGTTACTAGTTACACATCTTTATGATATTTCTAATAAATACAGGGAGTAAATAGGGTTTAAATGAAATAAAGTTTAGGAACACCTACTAAGACGTTTGGAAATAGCTAAAAGAAGAATGTAGATATTGATTTATGATACTTTAAATATTTAAATAAGGAAGTGAAATAGTCTAAAAGAATTTAGGAGTTTGAATTTTTTGATCAAATTTAAAAATGTTATTGTAAACTTTTATATAATGAAAAGAACAAAAATGGATGAAGTTTAAAAAAAGTATCTTAGATAACATTTAATTGAAGAAAAAAAATAAGAATTTTACTAAAAAGATCATTTATTTAGGTTTGATTGGAGTTTTCTAAACTAGATCTCAAATAAAGCTGCAATAGGTGTGGCTCAAGCGCAAAAATAAAGCTGAAAATTTGAGCTTTGAGTCATTTTGATTAGATCGAACCTTTAAGCCTAAAGGTGAAAAAGTTTTTCTGAACATGAAGTCTAAATAAATCAGGCTTTACTTATTAACTTTACATTATGTGGAACTAGTTTTTTTTTTTTATATAATCTGAAAGGCTTTGATATAAGTTTTAACTTAGGATTTCATGGGATTATGTTTATATCAGAACATATAAGGATTAAGTCAGGTTTTGAGAGTGATTTTAGAGAAACTAGTTGGTTATCTAGTGAGCAAGTTTTGGTGAGTTAAATTATAATATTTGAGACTTGTATGTATGATTAAAAATAGAATTAAGTAAGAATTAGTGTTAGATAACATAGAATCCTATCAAATATGAGTGAGATTTTGATCTTTTATATTTAATTTGATTCATTGCATTAAAACTGAGTTTAATTGAATATTTTAAAAAGTATTTTACTTCTGTGTTACGTGTTTAGAGCCCATAGAACATCTAGTTGATATTGCTCCCAATTAAAGACTAAAAAGAGGCTTAAAAATCTTTATTGAAGTACGTATATAGAACTTCCTCTTTATACCTTAGTTAAAAGCTTGGTAATGAATAAATGAGATTATTTTCAAAACCATTCAAAATGGAATGAGATTATGTATTTTCTTAAAAATTATGAGATATAACGAATAAACTAGTTTTTTAGGTTACGGTTGATGAATGTTTTTCAATTTATGAAGATGCATGCCATAGATATTTTAATATTTTGTGTGAATTTGAATGAGTCATAAGTTGTTTTGAAATAATTTAACAAGTGATGATATTTATATTCTTGAGAAAACAAATTGTATGAGCATTTTTTAGCAAATAAAATACATCTATTTATGAATAAATGAAATTTATCTCATAATAAATAGTTATATGAAAATAAATGGAAAAAAAGAAAAAGGTGAATAAGAAAGCTACAAGATAATGTGGATATTAGGATAAACGGTTCACTACTTTAGACTTAGGCCAAAAGCTTGATAAAGATGATCTATTAAACATAACAGTTGATGAATGAGAAATGTGGATGAAAATGTATAATAGCATTTATAAGATGAGATTGCATAAATGAGATACTTGTTTGACTTTGTGGCTTAAATCTCATCGTACATACTTGATTTTAAATAACTATGAATTGTGGATGAGTATCTAAAAATCAATTTTTATTACATTTATACTAATTAGGTACAACTTGGGATCATATTACAAAAACCATAAATTTGTATTATATTATTTGGAACTTGTTATATATACCTGTCATTAGTAGTTGCCCCCTATCGGTGTATATAACCCTCACCCATTTTTTTTGAAAAATGAAAAAGAAATTGTATTAATAATAGCAAATGTTTTAAAACAACATTACAATGAGTCGCATAATTTTCCCACAATTTAGCTTCCTTAATAGTTACAAAAATATACTACATAGTAAATAATAATTACAACATCCAGTTCTACTTCAATCCTTGGCTAATTGAATTTTTCTTGTTATTGGAATTAAAGTTACTCATATCCAATTCACGACATTATCTGCTAACTAATATTAACTTTTTTCAATTCCCTTGTACAATTTTCTATCCCTTTCCCTTCCTATGGAATAGATGTTAGCAGTAAAAGTTGTCTTTATAAGCAGACCATCTGATTTACCTTGCTTTAGTACAAGCCATGATCATATTCAATATCTCCCTCTAATCCAATGTTTACCTAGGAAATTGTAGCATGTACATGATCCTGCTCCAAATTGCTTTTGTATAGTTGCATCCAAAGTATAAGTGACCGCATGTCTCATTTGTACATTTACAAAGGACACAAATAGGATCGTATTCCCTAAACCATCTATCTTTGGTTCTAAATCTATTTTTGATTTTTAACCAAAAGAAGACTGAGGCTTTTGGATTTAAAGATTGCTTCTATAGAACTCCAAACCAAGGAACACCTTTAGCACTATATACAAGTATCTTATGATGGAAGCTGTTATTAAAGGAACCTCTTGAATTAGGGGTCCAAATGATGCTATCATCTTTCAATCCTTCAAGTATTTGTGGCAAGTACTTTGCAAACAAGGAAAAACCCCTAAAATTTCCATCCTAAACTCCATTTTGGATGAGTGAGGATACTCCATCATTGATAGAAATTTTATTTCTAAGTTTTGTTACTTCTACTTTTAGGATGAAAAGGCTGTAAGTAGTCTAGTTATCAAATCGGAACCAAATGTCTTCATGACGTAGCGCGTTATAAGTTATAACACTACTCAAAACAAATAGACCTAAAACTATAGTAGTGATAAGTCTAGGTCAATCCTATAGAGAGTGTGTGTAAAATTTTTTAAATGAAAATAATTTATGTTTAGGGTATGTGGGGTTTGATTTAGTTTGAAATAAGAAAATTAAATAAAATTAAACTATCAAAAGCAAATTAAAGAAAAAAATCTAAAAATGATGAGAAGTGATTAATATGTTAGGGACCTAGTCATCGGTTCAATCTCGGCCTACACACAATTAAACATACTCCATTGAGTTGTTCTTCTTATACCTATCCTATCAATTATTAATCGTAGGTTAACAACAAGCTCTGTTAACCCCGATTTTCCTTTAGGTCGTGTTTAATTAAGAGACACTTGTTAATCAAACCTACTGATCGAACAACATAGGATAAGCTCTTTAGATTTAATTAGACGACCACATTACGAGTTAAGAAAACAAATTAATCAAGGCAACAACCGCATACACTCGTTTCATTTAACCTAGGTTATGTTATCCCTAATGATTCGACACCAATAAAAAACACAAGAATTATGGATTGTATCTCCAATGATTTGAAATCATTAGTTGCCATAAATAAATCTCAGCACAACAATTACGAATTATATTGAAGATTCTAGCAAAGGGTTCATAATAAAATAATCCATTGATCACATTAAGATCATTTTAACACAACACCAAATAATAAACATAAGATAACATAATCAATTCCTAAGAGAGAAAGAACAACAAACATAATGGAGAGAATGCTTAACTGGTTCTTTAATGTTGATATCACATCTGAATTGGTGTCGAGAAGATCAACCCTCCATGGGTTTCCTAAGGAATGGAGCTTTACCCATTCTTCTTTTCAAAACTTAGGGCTCACGACTCCAAAATGCTTCCCTAAACAATTCATACCTTCTGTCGTCATAACATGTCCATTTATATTAAAAAGTAGGGGTTCTGAGTGAGCTTGAAAAAAATCATCGGTGTGACTTGGTATGTCATGCCTATGAGTATATGTTTCATAGCCATAACAAGGTGTGTCCCACTTATGAAACGCTCTCATGCCCATGACAAATTTATTATGGTTGAGATTGTCATGACCCTTAGAGTTATCTCATAGTATTACAATGGATCCTTCTTCATTCATTTTGGCATTTTCTTGTCTCCTCTTGCTCTAATCCTTCTTCTTCTTGCTCCATGAAGAAAAGTGATTATGAATCTTAAAAAGACTACTCAAAGGTTGTGCTTTCACTTTAGCTCTTTCGCTTCTAAATTGTCCCTAAAACCAAATATGAGCTAAAGTGGATATCTTAAGCATTTCATATCATTAATCAATAAATGTTATCGAATAGATGTATAATCAATTAAGAAAATATCAATTTTCCCTACACTTAGCTTTTGACTATTCTCGGGCAAAACATTAAAATTAAAGTCATAAACCCAAAAAATAACAGTCACTTATTTTTCCATATTTCCCAAGAATAGATAATCATAAGTAAAGAGGAATAACTTTCAAGCCATAGTAAGAAATCAACATTCAACGCTTTTACTCACAACCAATCAACATTCATCACCTTTAGAAACTGAGCAATCTAGAGGTAGACTTGACAAAATATGTTTAAGTAAGATATATCTATAGGTACACTCAAAAACCATTCGTGATCATTACATTCCACAAATTTGCAAATCATTTCATTTCTCCACCATAGGATTCACATGCATAATCACGATCAAAGGACTTTTTAAGATTGTAATATAGGCAAAGGTAAGGTAAGATGTGGTTGGATTCTATAGTGCAAAAGCCATCAAAGATAGTGAAATAAATGATCCACTAGCTTGAAGGCTTGTGTAGGACATTTGGTTAAGTTTAAAGCATGTAATATGGTTAGCACAAAAAGAAAATGCAAATAAAACTCAAAGGGGCTTATCAAAAGGAAAATCATATAAATAAGTAAGCTATTTGGTTAATGTAGCTTATGAAATAAGGAATGCCTATATCATTTCATGTTAATGCATGTGATAAAAATGTGATCTTGAATAGAAAATCAAAGCAAAGTCATGATGTACATGTCATGAAGCTCACACATAAACAAAAGACAATGAGACTGATATGGATGTGTTAGTCTATTAAGGCTCAAAATCTCACCGGCTTGTGCTTATCACTAGTCACTACTCTTCTAAAGATAATGCATATTGACTAATCATAAGAGCAAAAGTATATGATAAATTTACCATGGATTCTTCTAGTCAATTCACTATCTAATCATGACTATATAATCCTAGAAGTAATAGAAAAAGAGAAAATATTTGTTTATTTGTTTAATTCTATCTCTCTTTGATTGAAAAGTTAAAATCAAGCAACAAACAAACTTAAAACACACATGCATATAAGATAAAAAAGCAAAAATCTAAGGGAAAAAAATAAACTTCCCTTAGGTCGCCTCCCAAGCAGCGCCTTTGCTTATTGTCGTTGACTTGATTATATGTTTTCCTTATCGTGAGAAAAAATTATGATCTTCAGGTGTCACATGCGCTTCCTCCATTTGAGGTTCTTCAAGATAGGGCCTCAGTTCATGATTATACACGTACATTGGCTTCCTTATATTCTAATTTCCAATCTCTACTAAGTCCATGCACTCTAGAAATTTTGAATGTCTCTTCACCTTTTTCTTCTTCATTTAATTTCGTTAATCTGCTATTTAAAGAAGAAGGGTTAGTGTTAAAAATAATTATGGACCCAGTAATCACCTTCTAGTTGAATGATGTATCATTTTCGGCTTCGAGCTCCTTCTCTACTTCTTCTTCTTCATAAGCAATTCCTTGAATAGGTCTCTCAAGATTCTCAAGCTCCTTTTCACTTTATAAGGTCTTCGCACTAACATCCCTTAGGTGCTCCTCTAGCATTTCTTCACGTTGTAATGCTAGGTGATTGAAAGCTTCAGCTAGTTGACCCATCTAGCTTGCCAAGTTCTAGATTCCCGATGTTATGTCATGGTATAATTGCATCACTTGCTAGAATTATTATACAGCCTGTTGAAATTGCAAAGTATCAACATTAATAACATTAACCAATTCTTCCAAAGATGAGCATTGCTGCCACTCCAAGTTTTGGATGCTAAACCTTGTATCCTACTAAAATTGTAACACCCCACTCCCGAGTGACTCGAACCTGATATCGTTGATGATATCCGAGTCCGTGCCCCACGAGGGTGGCGTACTACATCAGTCGGTCGGTAAAACTTGGTATACTCTTTTTTTTTAAATCGTTCATTCCATGTTAAAAGGAAGTAGTTTCAGTCATTTCACAATTACGCGGAACAAGCAGTAAACAATAATAAATCTTTTACAGTAGATACAATCAGTTAATAATA
>JANIJH010000008.1:25309963-25324580 GCA_024520975.1 Erythroxylum areolatum
TTCAAGCATGGAGAACAACATATCTTAATACCAAACTCAAAATCATAGTGTAGAGAGAGATGAGACAAAATTTACCTATACTTTCCTTTAATGATATCTTCAAATCCTTTGAGAATTTCTCAAATCTAAGGATAGATTTGAGTTCCTTGACCCCAAATTAGCTTGGAACACCTTGGTTTGACTTGAAGAATCAAAAAGATGGTGGAATTTTATGTATAGCTGAAACTCTCCTTCTTCTTCTTGGAATTTTATGTATAGCCGAAACTCTCCTTCTTCTTCTCTCTTCTCCTTTCTTCTTCTTTCTTTTAATTTAAACTAAGTGTTTTAATGTCTAAATAAAGCGGTTGCACGGCCACACCATGTTGAAGGGTCTAGAATTTGACTCTTCTTTGACCAAAAATGGTAAATTTACCAATTTTCCCTTAACTATGTGAAATTACCATTAGACCCCCAAACTTTTCCTAAATTTACAATTAAGCCCAAAATTTGGGAATCATCAAAAATTTTATTTTCATTTTGGTCCTCGAACTTTTGAAAATTAACTTTATGAAATTACAAATTGGTCCTCCAAGAGTTGAAAAATTACATTTAAGCCTTTTAACTTTTGACAATTTGCAAATAATCACTTATATACATCAACTTTTCCAATTAAGCTTTCTAAGTGTCCAATAAGTCTATAAATCATGTCTAATCACCTCTAAGGCATTAGAACACATTTAATTTAATCACCATGGTCATATCCATCCAATGGACTCGGTTTTATCCACTTAAAAGCTCACATGTCGAAAATCTCCAAGATTCCACATACCGATGAATTCTAAGTTCATGGAAGGGCATATAACATTATAAATCATTAACATATACACCCAAATGACTTAAATGCATCTTTGAACTCATATATAGCCATATGTATATACCAATATACAGTAATATCTCCAAATACAGTACAACACAAAAGGGCTCCGAAAGTTTGGCGTTACATATATTAACACATAATCCTCAGTTGAATAATTGAGATCTTTTTTATTTAAAACCCTTAAGATTACATTAATTAATATGAGAATTTTACTATTAGGTTTGACTCTAATCCAACTAATTTATGTGAACGTATCTCTAAGTTTTTATGCAACTTCTTTCAATTATGGTAAATCTATGAATACAAAATATTTCTTAATATTTATTTATAAAATAATACATGAAATAATGTGCTAGCAAAATTAATTAAATTATAATTTAGAACACATAACTGAATCTCAATGAAACATTAAGAACAAATTAAGTTAAAATAAAATCACTACAAAGTCTATCCAAGGGTTCATCTAATCCAAGTACTAACAAAATTTTAATTCGTAATCATAGCATCAAGATGAAAGAAAAACCAAAAAAATAAAAGAGATCTAATGAAATCCCTTTTCATAATAATGAATTCCATTCCAAATTGATGAAAATCCACGTCAAAGGTGCCTCCTTACACTTTGTTCTCTCTATCATTCTATATGATCAACTTATGTTTCTATGAGCCTAATTTAGGCCTCCGATGAATTCTCCTTTGTTTTCTCTTTATTTTGCACTTTTATAGCTCAAAATTAGGGTTTTATGGTAGACATAGTCACCTACACGGCTGTGTGCATAACTATGTCCCTTAATATTGCTTTAATTCTTTAAAAATCACGCAAAAATACAGTCAGAGAGAGCACCATGTTTATGGTCAAAGTTGTGTCCCTTAAGGACATCTTTAATCTTTCACTTTTCTATCTTGATGTTTTCCAACTTCATCAACTTTTTGACCTATAAAGACAATTAGGACCTAAAAACATAATATGAACAAATTAAGTAACAAAAACAGTAAGAAACTCTTAAATAAACAAATAAAATAAGGTAAACATAAGATTAGAAATATGATCTAGTTAGCATTTATCGGTTCTTTTTATCATGTATGTAAAACTATTTTATTCATGTGTGACTTTGATTTATAATGTCCAAGTTAAAAAGAGATTGTAGCCACTTTTAGATTTACATATTATAGAAGAATATTTATAGGTAACAAAGTTCATTCATGTTTTTCCAAATATTGTTGGTAGTGTTGCATGTGATTATATGATCATTTATTAATAGTTTGAATATAAAAAGGTTAAAACATCCATACACATTCTATAATTTTATCAATGGTTTGAATTAAAAACTCATGAAATTTCATGTTATAAACTACCCAAAAAACAGTGCATGATAAGTTTAGTGGTTCCATCTCTATGCCATGAAAAATCTTGTTTTTGAAAAACTTCTAATTTTGTTATGTATATATAATAGATGGTCTCTTCAAAAGATAATTTAAATTATTCCGATTTGATAAAATAAATTAAATGTGTATTTGACTTACAGATATTACTAATATTTTTATGCTTATTTTGTGTTATATAGACTAATCTTAGATGAAAAAGTGTAGAAGGAAAACATTGTCATTCTTGACCCAAATTACCATATACGAGTTTTCCTACTTGGTTAATAAGTAGTTAGTGCTAATAATTAAATGGAGGGTAACAAGGATGCCAACATAATAATAAATATGTTATGGAAGTTTTTACTTTGTATATTGTTTATAAACAAAGTTGAATGTCTATATTTTTAACTGATGTCAAATGAAAACCTGCATTACTAGGGATGGTATCCTTTATAATACAAAGTATTTTGTTAGATATAATATCAATGATGTCTTTACTAAGTATTAAGATGTTTTTCTTCCTCAATAACCCTTTTTAATAAATTTACTTTATGTCTTTATTGCATAGAATATCATACCTTGCACGTGGTGAATTTGTTATCTTCTAATATATCTAAGTTTCTTTAATAGGTGTCTACATAGATTTTTATATGTTCCTAAATATGTATTTGTTTTAAAAATTATATATGCCCTAAATCACTCAAATAATTATAGCCTTGTATATATGCCTATATATATATATATGCTTCTAATATATATTCTTATTTACTTCCCATTTGTAAGGTTATTTTGACTTACTATGGAAGCATAAAGTTATATGTAGATGGATACTTACAAGATCCTAATTTGAGATATAAGGTTGAGTCATCAAGTTATATTGATAAATTTGACCTAGATTTTGTTAGTTATAAACAAGCATATGAGACAGGGGGAAGGAACTTGGAAGCCAATATGTTAATAAAGCTTATTTAAGAGTTTCATATTTTAGATTCAACAAGTATTTATAACTTATTAAATTTAATAAAATTTCCCATAGATTAATTAATCTTTTGAATATACATGGTATAGCTGAGGTGTATATTACACATAAGCTTGATGTTCCTTTTTTGGCACTAAAAGTGTTGGTTATAACAAGTAATGATAGGGATGTGGATCTTGATGGGGATGTTATACATAATAAAGTTAATTCAAATACTCTTGAAGAAGAGTAGTATTGAAAATCATATGGAAGTAAGCCTTGATGGGCATATTGTGTATGATGAATATATAAATACTTTTAAAGAAGAGAGTAGTTCCAAAAATCAGAGTAACAATAATGAAAATTCATCTATCTAAGTTACTTCACATAATAAACATCACAATGAAGTTAAAGGAGGGTATGATACATTTGATTTGTTAATTCCCCTAGATGATAACCAACTAATGGAGATTGACTCTAGTGAATATGAAAGCTTCCTTAATAGTGATGAGTATGTTAATAGTGAGATTGGTAACGCAATTAGAAGATCTACTATTAAGTGTTAGACATAAAGTAGGTGATGGAACATTATAGTTGATACTAGATATGGAATTTGGCAATACAAAATGATTCGAAGATGTTATTATTTATTCAATAGCAACAGGATTACAGTTAGATAGAAAAAAGTGAGTCTAAGTGGATTAAAGTATGGTGAATTAAAGATCAAAGTTGGAACTATATGCAACATATGATATTAAGGACAAATATTTCAAAATCAAGACATATAGCCTTGACCATTTATGTTTCATAACAAAAATCTAAAATGATATAAGCTAAATTTTTTCTTTTAGTATTAGCTAAGTTTTTCAGTAAACATTTCAAAAAAAATAATGTTAGATTAGCTTAATATAGCACTACTAAAATTAATGAAAAATGTAGAAAATACGTAAATATATTTTTGAATCAACTATATGCAGAGTTGCAATAGGAAGATAAGGAAGGAAAGAGTATAAGACATACTTATGAATATTCAAACCTTTAAGTTTATATTCATTAATTGAAACTTAGTAATCTTGATTCAATAGTAAAATTACAATTGTCAAGGAACCAAGAAACTTTGTTATTGTAATTCAAGAGAGTATAAATTTGATTTGCAATTATGAAACAAGGATGGATACCCTTAAGACCCACATATGGGATGGATGGTTGTTTCTTGAAGACTAAATTCCTAAAGCAACTAACTAGTGTAATTGGAAGGGATGGCGATAGATGTATGTACCCTATAACATAGGCTATTGTGAAAGTAAAAATGACTAATTTGTAAAGTTGGTTGATGTCACTCATATTAGTTGATTTAGAGTTATAATATAGGATAGGGTCACAACAACAACTAATATGAAAAAGGCACTTTAATGTATTCTTTTGTTAATTTTTATATTAGATAATATTACTTTATATTATTTGAATTATATTTATTAACCTATCTATATGGGAATTAATAAGAGTTATTAAAGTCACGTTACAAAATGCATGTCATAGAATATGCACCAAGCATATTTATAACAATTGGTATAGATGTTAGAATAGTAAAGTGTGACACTCCTAAAAATTCTTAAACCAAAATTATCCAAATTGTTCTCAAAGCATAATATTAATTACTAAAATCATCTTCAGTTTCAAAAGGGAGAAGTTCGTCAAATACAAAAGTATTTTATATAGCACAAATACCCGAGTTGTCATATCAAAAAAATATATTAACAAAACTTTACTTAAGTAATCTGTTGGCTTCACCTAATCTTCACTCTGTCTATCACGTGCGCTAGGGTTATCACAATCACTCGATCTTCTAAAAAACTAAAATCGCAAGGGGTGAGCTGCCTACTCAGTAAGGGTAACTAACTGTACTCTTAAAATCAAATAACTCAATAAATAATTATAACACTTAGTCAACCGATTAAAACATACATTTAATATGAATATACACAACATTACTCATTCTAATCCAAATAATTAACAAACATCTCAAAAATTTTACAAAACAATGATTAACACAAATATTAATTTATAACTACCATTTATGCTTTATCTCCATATTAACTAAATTGCCTAGGCCTTACTTAACCTAGTAGGATTACATCCCATGGAATCTTAATTAAATGTATAAATATCTCTCACCTAGTGGAATCTTAACTAAATGTATAAATATCGGCACAGGGTACTCAATTTCTTTTAGTACCTCGGTATTACTCCAATACCTAGCCTTCGGGACAGGATATCCCCAAGACTCAGGATATTTCAGTACTTAGCCATCGATACAAGACATCCATGGGACTAAGGATACCCAGGTATCTACTCCACGCACTGATACCTAGCCATTCTCACTCACCTCTAAACAACCAATCAATTTATGATCATCGAATGTAGCCTATCCTAGGCAAACTGTGGATTCGTGATTTTCACCAATTATTCACAACCTATTATCAATCAATCTCTATTTAAGTATAACAATTTTTGTCGAGTTAAAAAGCATTACACCTCAATTCACATGGCAAAATATAATCACAAAACACCTTATACTTTGATAATTATTTGTAAAATAAAACAAACATAGTTCATGTATGTAACTATCAATCATTAATTTAATTAATGACTAATTCAAAACATAATTTATTAATAACAAAATGGTACTCTATTTAATGAGTAAAGTCCAAGGTTATCCTTATCTTGATTTCGAACTCATGTAATTTATAATCCTATTTACTCCTTCATCGAACTGTCAAACCTAAACATTTCAAAATTTTATTAGACTAATTTACAAAAAAATTTAACTCAATTGCACTTAATAATCCAACATTATTCTCTTTTTAATTTATTTTTAATTATAAAAAATAATGTCTTTTGTAACCTAACCATTATAATTACTAAAATACCCTTAACTAATCAAAAGGCCTATTTTACCCTCATTCATTTCAATTAATACCCAAAATGCCCTTCTTAGAAGTAAATTCCGTATTTACCCCTTCACTCTTTGCATTTTCGATTTTGCCTCCTCATGCAAATTAAATTTTCAAAAAATGTAATCTTTTTCACCTTCTCCTCTTCTCCTATCTCCTCTTCTTTTATCATTTTCCAGCCACATTATCTCCATTTTATCCTTTTATGCAACTTTAGTTATTGTTCCAAACAATCACAACACGCAAACAAACTATAAACTAGTGTAGGATGATCAAAAATTAGAAAAAAGGCATAAAATGGCAGCTGGAAATTTACCTAAGTGTTAATGGATTTTGGGGTTATTAACCTCCATAACTTTCTCCCAATTCTTTGCAAATCAAACCCAATGAGAGAACACATAAGAGGAGTGTCACATATAGGATAAAATGGTGCATTTAGACACTTGCCAGCTGGAATAGTTGAAAGAAAAGATGAAGAAGATGATGATTTTCATTGGTCTTTCTCTATTTTTGCAACTAATAGTTTTTATATGTGTTTAATAGTATGGGCTAGGTTGTGGGTAAGTTTATGTTAATGATAGATTTTATAGATCTCCCCCTTTGAAAAGAATTTCATCCTCAAAATTAAATTATATACCTGAGGATCCAAACAAATGAGCATATTGACATCGAACTTTGTCCACTACCTCCCAAGTCGCCTCTTTTAAAGAATGATGATGACTCCATAAAACTCGCACATCAAAATCTCCCGTCTCCTTAATTCCCTAATTTGTATATCCAATATCTCTATTGGCTCTTCTTTATAAGTCATGTCATTTGTAACTTCGATCTCAGGCCTCGATACAACACGACTAGGATCTGATTAGACTGTCTCAACATCTACATATAGAACACATCATGAATTTATGATGACTCTGATGGTAATGATAATATGTAAGCTAATGACCCCATATGTTGTACAATTTTGTGTGGCCTGATATATCTTAGTCTCAACTTCCCTCTCTTACCAAAGCTTAGAATTCCCCTCCAAGGTGATAGCAGAAGAAATACGATAACTCTAACATTATACTCCATCTCCGAATGATGATGATCAACATATTTCTTTTTCCGATCCTACGTTGCCTTCAAGCATTGCCTTATCACCCCTATTTTCTCCATCGTCTCTTGAACCAACTCCGATCCCTCTAATAATTTGGCTCCCTTTATATGTCAACTTATTGGATCTTTACACCATCTACCATATAATGCCTCAAATGGTGCAATACCGATGCTAGAGTGATAACTATTGTTATACACAAACTCCATCCAAGGTAGATATCTATCTCAATGACCTCAAAGTATAGTAGACAAGCTATCAACATATCCTCTAATGTTTGAATTGTACACTCCAATTGTCCATTTAATTGAGGTTGAAATACAATACTCAAATTCAATATAGTCCCCAAAGTTATCTATAAACTCATACAAAACTGAGAAGTAAACCGTGGATCTCGATATGATACAATAGACACTAGAACCCTATATAACCTCACAATCTCATCAATATGTAACATGTCAAGCTTGTCTAAGGAATATGTCTATTGTATAGGTAAGAAATGAGCTGATTTATTCAACCTATCCATAATCACCCAAATTGAATCATGTCTACATCTTGTCCTTAGTAACGCTACCACAAAATCCATCAAAATTTTCTCCCACTTCCACAATAAAATGGATAAAGGTTTTAATTTTCCTGCTAGTGCCTAATGCTCTGCCTTAACCTACTGACAGGTTAAACACCTTGACACAAATTTTGCTACATCTTTCTTAATTATTGGCTACCAGTAATAAGGTCTTAAGTTTTGATACATTTTTGTAGTATCAGGAAGTATAGCATATGGTGCACTGTGAGCTTCTTTCAAAATCTCCTCCCATAATCCATCTACATCTAGCATATAATCTTGCCTCCCAATCACCAATTCTCCATATACTCTTATTAAAAAATTAGTTCCCCTACTTTGTTGCACTCTCTCTCATCTAGATCAGATAAGAATCTTTAGCTTGTGCCTTTGTGATCCTATCTCCCAAATCTGATTGGACCTATAACATCCCCAATAAACGACTCATATAATCAATCTCGAATTTCACATCCAGTGCCTTTAAGTCCACTAATGGCATCATACTGTGTTTACTCAAACTAACCATTATGCTTAAGCTTTTCCTACTTAAAGCATCTGTCACTATATTAGCCTTCCCCAGACGGTAATCAATAGCATAATTATAATCTTTCAATAACTTGATCCATCTTCTCTACCTTAAGTTTAATTCCCTCTAAGTTAAGATATACTTAAGACTCTTACGATTTGTAAGGATTCGGAATGTCTCCCTATAAAAATAATGTCTCCAAATCCCAAGAGCATACATAATCGCTACTAACTCCAGATCATAGGTGGGATAATTTAACTTATGCGATCTCGATTGATAAGAGGCATAAGCTATCACCTTTCCATATTACATCAATGCACCCTAAACCCATCTTAGAAGCATCAGTTTATACCTCAAAACCTCCACCATTAGATGGTAGCACCAAAATTGGGCTAAAAGTCAATCTCCACTTAAGCTCCTCAAAACTCCGCTAAGATTGATTGGTCCACTCAAACTGGACTCCTTTCTTCAACAATTTGGTTAATATAGTAGTTTTTATTAAAAATCCTTCTACAAATCTTCAATAATACCTAGTAAGTCCTAGAAAACTCATTACTTCTAATATATTTCTAGGTGGTTCTTACTCCATAATTGCCTTTAGCTTAGCAAGATAAGGCATCACTCCCTTTTGTGACACCAAATGTCTAAGAAATACTACCCGCTCCAACCAAAACTCACACTTACTTAACTTTGTATACAACTATCTTTCCTTAAGAATCTGTAACACAATCCTCAAATGTTGCTCATGCTCCTCTTTACTCCTCGAATGCACCAATATATCATCAATGAACACTATCACAAATTGATCCAATACTCCTAAAAAGTTTTGTTCATCAACATCATGAATGCGACTAGTGCATGAGTCAACCCGAAAGGCATCACTAGGAACTTATAGTAGCTATACAGAGTACGAAAAGTTGTCTTAGGAATACTTGACTCAGCTATCCTCAACTACTAGTAACCTGATCTCAAATCAATCTTAGAAAATATGATGGCTCCCCTCAACTTATCCAAAAGATCATCTATCCTTGGCAGCAAGTACTTATTCTTCACCATCACTTTGTTTAGCTGTCAATAATCCAAGCATAGTCTTATACTACCATCTTTCTTCTTCACAAACAACGCTGGAGCTCTCCGGTATGATGTGCTTGGTCTGATAAAACCCTTTTCCTACAACTCCTTTAATTGCCTTTTTAACTCATGTAACTCAATAGTAACCATGCTATAAGGTGTAATAAAAATTGGTGCAACCCTAAGCATAGTCTCAATGGTGAATCTATCTCTTGTTGAGGTCATAAGCCTGGTAAATGATCTAAAAATACCTTTGAAAATTCCCTCACCACAAGAAAATCCTTTAATCTAGGACTCACCTCCCTCGTATCTACAATATGAGCTAGATATGCCTCACACCCATCTAATATCAACCATTTAGCAGTTATGGCTGAGATCATACATGCTGGGACCACTCTATGATCCTCCATAAATATCACTTTTAAGTTACCCGAAGACTCAATCATCACCTCCTTCGTATAATAATCTATTAAATGTTGTGCCATCTAATCCATCCTGAGAATCACATCAAAATCTTTTAAATCCATCACTATCAAGTTAGCTGGTAGCTCCACTCCACCAATCCTCAATGGTATTCCCCTCCTTACACTATTTACTACCATATAGTCTTGTACTAATAACTACACTCTCAGGTCATATCTTAAAGGACTAACCTCCCTTAGAACTCTAGAGATAAACTCTAAAGAAATGTAAGAATGTGTAGATCCTGGGTCTACTAACATATAAGCTTTAATATCAAACAATGAAATCATACCATAAATGACATCGTTGGCTATAAGTGCCTCCTCCCTTGTCATATGATATATCCTTGCTTGAGTTTTCGCTTGATTTGAGGATGTCCCACTAGTACCTGTACCCACTACTAGTTTGCATCTAACTCCTCTACCACTATCTTTACCACTAGTTCTACCTAAATCTCAACCAAAAATAAAGGCTCCACTCTGACCATGTACTATCCCCCCAAACTAAACTCCCAAACTCCTCCCTACTGTTGGACATCTCCTATGTAAATGCCCTCGCTCTCCACAAATATAACATGCCTGACTGATCCTAGTAGGTCCCTAACATGGTCCTTTGTGAAACTTTCTATAGGTAGCACAACTCTAAAATCCTCTAACTCTATTGAAAGATCCTCTAAACCTCTTACTAGCCCCTCTGTCAAATCCAACTGATGGTGCACTAATATTATTATATTGTCTTGAATCCCTGCCAATTCCTCGATCTCCACTAGACTAATAGAAACTAACACTCCTACTCGATGTATCATCAACTCCCTAAGACTCCTTGTACCTGTATAAGTAGCTCCCCTCTTAAAACTCTCCTCTCCTTGATGACTTTCTGATTGCCTCTTTAGTTCTCTTCTCCTTTTAACTTGCTCTATTACGTCCTCCAATTTGAGTGTAGTCTCTGGTAACTTCTTGAAATTAGAAGTAGCAGTTCCCAAACCAAAATGAATATCCATCCTCAAATGTTGCTCAAATTAGTAACATCTATCTTTATGATTTGCCACAGCCTCCCGTGCATAGACAAGGCAACAATGCAAGCCTCGTAATCGGCCACTGACATCATCTCTGTTTGAACCAAACTTATGAACTCCATCTTCTTTCGATCCCAATATATCCACGAAGTGTATTGATCTCTAAACTCTCTCTAGAACTCCTACCAAGCCATCTCTTAGGTCTCATAAGATCTCTTCACTGACTTTGCATTGCCCTGGAATAGGGAAACAATGTATTGTAACCTTCTTTCTAAGGTACACTCCAAACAGGTTAAAATTATCTTCGCTTGCTTTCACTATGCCTTAGCCTCCCTAGGATCAGTAGTATCTCAAAACTCTATCTTACCCATCTTATTAATCCGCTTATAATTGCAATCTACCCCATAATCACCTTGGGCTAGACCTATAGTCATAGCTTGCCACATCATCTAAAGTGGTATTAGCACCTCTCCTCTTATCTGATCCATTTTGGCATCCCCTTATTCGGCACTTCAGGAGCACAGATCAAATTACCAGATTCTCCAGTCAACTCTGGGCCAAAAGTATCCTCTCTTGAAGCCATCCTAAATAAGATAAGAACATATCATTAGTTTTTTTTCTTAATACATCCCTAGAAAGGTAAACCCGCTCTGATACCACCTAATGTGATGCTCCTAAAATTTCTTAAACCACAATTATCCTAATCATTCCCGAAGCATAATATTAATTACTAAAATCATCTTTAGTTCCAAAAGAGAGATGTTTGTCAAATGCAAAAGTATTTTATATAATACAAATACCCAAACTATCACTTCAAAAAAATACATTCACACAACTTTACTCAAGTAATCTATTGGCCCCATATAATCTTCACTCTGTCTATCATGTGCATTGAGGTTATCGACAATCACTCGATCTTGTAAAAGAAAAAAAATGGTAAGGTGTGAGTTGCCTACTCAGTAAAAGTAACTGACCGTACCCTTAAAATCAAATAACTCAATAAATAATTATAAAACTTAGTCAGTCGATTAAAACATACATATAATACGAATATACACAACATTACTCAGTCTAATCCAAATAATTAACAAACATCTCAAAATTTTACCAAACAATGATTAACACAAATATTAATTGGTAACTGCCATTTATGCCTTATCTTTATATTAACTAAATTACCTAGGCCTTGCTTAACCTAGTAGGCCTACATCCAATGGCTTGCCCGCTCATCTCTACTCATGAATAATCTCTCATAAAGTGGAATCGTAATTAAATGTATAAATATCAGTACAAGGTACCTCAATTTCTTAATCTCTCTTGGTACCCTGACACAACTCAATTTCCTAACCATCAGAATAGGATATCTCCAAGACTCAGGATATCTTAGTACTACTCTGATACCTAGCCATCAGCATAAGGCCTTCCCGGGACTTAGGACCCCTGATATCTGCTCCACGGACATATACCTGACCACCCTTGCTCATCTCTAAACATCCTATCAATCTAGGACCATCGAATTAGCCTATTCTAGGCAAGTCATCGATTCTTCATTTTCACCAAATATTGACAACCTATTATCAATTAATCTCTATTTAAATAACACAAATTATCAAGCATTACATCTCAATACACATAACAAAATATAATCACGAAACACCTTATACTTTGTCAATTATTTGTGAAATAAAATAAACATAATTCACGTATGTAATTATTAATCATTAATTTAATTAATGACTAATTTAAAATATAATTTATTAATAACAAAAGAGTACTCTTTTTTAAGAGTAAATTCCAGGGTTATCCTCACCTCGATTTCAGACTCAACTAATCTATAGTCCAATTTACTCCTTAATCAGACCGTCGGACCAAGACACTAAAAAATTTTATTAGACTAATTTACACAAATTTTCAACTCTAATGCACTTAATAATCCAACATTATTTTCTTTTCTAATATATTCTTAATTATAAAAATAATATCCTTACTAACCTAACCCTCAACTGAGTTTGGGAACCGAGCAACGAGGAACAAAAGAATGAGAAAAAGAGACAAGGAGTAAAAGAGTGGTCTACAATTTAGGATTGGAAAAGAAGAGACAATAGGAACTTAGGGAGTCAAATCACTATTTACCCAAACTTAGTCATCTAGGCAAAAGAGACCAAAAAACAAATATTTAAAAAAATGAGGGTGGAATTATTCAACATAACTTTGACGGGGTTGTTAAATTAGTGTTTATTAAAAAATTTTAAGTTCATTTTAAATGTTCCAAAACATTTGCAATTAAATTGAATTTTGGTGAAAATGTTAGGATTCAAATTAACCCTTTTCCTTCTTCACTTTGATCTAATCCACCATATTAGTTCCTAATTTTTTTTTACAATTTTGCAATTAATTCTAAATTGAATCAAACAATCTTTCAATTTTAAAATTAAATCCCAATTTTTGCTATTTATCCTTAATTAATTAGAATTAAGTCTAATTAATCATAAACAAATCTTAACTAAACTTAATTAAAGTTCCTAAAAACTAATTTCCCTTTAATGCTAAACCAAATTTTGTGTTCATGTAATTTCTTTAAAATTTGAGTTTAAAATCCCAAATTAACTAAATCGAATCTATAATTTCACTTTAAAGAATAAACGTATATCTTAAAATGGAAATTAAGACCACAATTTTCTTCGTATAAGTAAGAAACTAAGACAAACTACTAATACAAAACTGCATCAAAGTTTTAAAACAATTTTCAATAAATAAAGTTTAACTTAAACTATATTACAAGAATTCGATTTTAAAAATAAATAATTTAATAAAAATTTTCCAAAATTTATTACTAAAAATAAAAATATATTCAACTAATGATATATGACTGGATAAGTTATGTGCTAACATTGATTACACTGCATTATCCTGTAAAACATAATTTGATGCGTCATTATCAATGCATGTTTTAATTATATCTATAAAATGTGATAAGGTTAAGATTGTGAAATTAATATACTTAACCTTACCCATCTTACGGATCCAATTATAGTTGCGATCTACCCCATAATCACCTTGGGCTAGACTTGTAGTCATAGCTTGCTACATCATCTACTGTGGCATTAACACCTCTCCTCTTATTTGATCCATTTTAGCATCCCCCTTTATTCGGCACATCAGGAGCACAAATCAAATTACCTAATTCCCCAGTCAACTTTGGGACAGAATTATCCTCTCCTGAAGCCATCCTAAATAAGATAAGAACACATCATTACTTTTTTTTTCTTAATATGTCCCTAGAAAGATAAGCCCGCTTTGATACCACCTAATGTGACGCTCCTAAAATTTCTTAAACCACAATTATCCAAATTGTTCCCAAAGCATAATATTAATTACTAAAATCGTCATTAGTTCTGAAAGAGGGATGTTTGTCAGATGTAACAGTATTTTATATAACACAAATACCTAAACTATCACTTCAAAAAAATACATTTGTAACACCTCACTCCTGTATGACCCGAACCCAACATCGATGGTGATATCCGAGTCCGTGCCTCGCGAGGGTGACGTGCTACATCACTTAGTTCGTTAAAAACTCAGTAAAAAAAATTTTGTTTCAAGCGTACGTGAAAATCAATAATCGTAATTTGGGCCTACATCTATTCAGAAACATTTTCATTTACAAGAGTTGCCAAATTTTTTGTTTTCACATACTAGAATTTCGATTTGCACATTCCAAAAACAAATCACATTATACGATGATCAATCTCTTT
>JANIJH010000008.1:25336770-25351113 GCA_024520975.1 Erythroxylum areolatum
GGGGAGCTAGACCTATGACACATCCCTTTCAATCAAGTAATATATTTAATTTTTTCTTGAACTTCTTTACTTTTACATCTGTCTAACCCCTTTGAATTGGTTGTTAATTCTGTCCATCAGACTTACCACATCTTTTGCAAGCTTAGTTTAAGGATTTTAAGTTCCTTACATATAGCTCTAGGGTTCAAGTTGTCCACTACTTCTGTTCATCCTAGGTAACACTAAGACTATTAGGGTAGAAGTAGTCTATTGTTTTCTCCATTACCTATATGCTTTTTAGTCCACTCCTTTACCTTTTAGGACATGTTCCTTATATTTTTATTTTTTCAAGAAGCACCTATCATTCCTCTCTTTCTAGAGTTTGTACATACATGATCCTAGTGCAACTATTAGCACATCTTTATCTTCTTTAGATATCTCTCTCTTAGCTTTCACCCAATTGATAAAATCTAAAACATTTAAGTGATAATTATAAAGAGAATAATTCTGCATGATTTCTTTGCATACCTTCTAAGAGTAGACATAATTGAAAATTAAGTGCTCTATATCCTCATACTCCCCTCTACATAAGAAACAAACATTAAGAACTCTTGAAAAAGTTATTTCTATCAAAATTTGTCAGTTTCTTCTTAATATTCAACCAAAGCAAGAAAAATATCCTAAGTAGTAAGGTTTTTTACCAAATAATTTTAGCTACTATACTATTTGCCCCTATTTATTATGACCTCTTTTATAAACTTATTGGTGAACTTCTCATAGGAGTGAAAAAGCTATTTGTTAGAGTGATGGTTTCCTTGTCTATTTAGATAATTAAGAAGGATATTATCATTAGTGCCTGGCTCTTGTATGCATTGATTTCCATTAATCTAGTATTTAGTTTTAGAGTTTATTGGAATATCTCTAGAGTCTTTTACATAATTACACTTGCACCAATTATTGAAGTATAGAGCTAATTCTACATTTGATATGATCAGAAAAGGAATTCGAGAGGTTTAGCAATTATTGTAAGAACTAATAATAAGATGGGCTAATATTTACTTCTTAATGCTTTTAAAATTTAAAAAGTATGTTTGTATCGAATTTATTCATATTGAATTCATGTCCTCCAGTAGCATTTAAATATTGTTACTGAGGAAAAATTTATTTCTCAAGTTGATTTTATTAATCCCTAAGTCACCCTTTTTTAAAGATTTGCAAACTTCCTCTCGTTTGACTTTGTCCACATACTTAACCTCTTTGTTATTTGTGTATAGGAACTTCATTAACATCCCTTTTAGTATTTTAATATGGACTTTTAGAAGAAAAAAGTTTTCAGCCTAATACATATGTAAGGACTAAAGATAGACTTGATAAGTTAAAATGTTCTTTTTCATCCGATGGGATACAATTAAGAGAGGTTGGATTACTAAATTTAGGAACTAAAGTGATAAGGTTTCTATTGATTTCTTTGAGAGTAAATTCCTTTTCAAAAAACTCCAAGATTGCCTCTATCACTAAAACTTTAATCTAAGGCTAATCATTTTTGAAAAAAAAAAGCCTCCATTCATCCCATGAGGACTGGGGCTTTATTTATATCCATATCAAATCTCAATGTCTAGAACATTAAATGGTTTACTTAGATGTTTATATCATTATTAGAGAACTAGTTGGAAATAAAGGATATTAGAATATAAATTGAGGAGTAGGAGCAAGATGGGGTTCCCATAAGCTTCTTGAAATACTCTAAAATGTCATACTTGAGGCCTCTTAAGATATACCTTTGACCCCTATAGACTTATATGGGAAGCTTATTCTATTTGTATTCCTTCTGACTTTGATGGAATTATGGAAGAACTCAATGATTATATCCCCCTCCAAAAGCCATTGTAACCTAGGCCTTTACTTAAGTATTAAATATCGGCACCATACAGTGTTAGTATGAGAATATACAGACCTCGTTTCCTCCTCAAAAAGTCAAAAAATCATTTGTCCTTGCTTGAAGTTCTTCCTGCACCTTAACGACTTTATCACTACTTTCCACATTCTGGAATGTATATTTGTCAATTTCCGTTTTATAAACATCTATCTCTTCCTTGATAAACCTCAATTTTTGCATAAAATGAATGCTTTATAACACCTCACAAGTTTAGATACTATTATTGCCACTACCTCTTCAAACCCCTCCAAATCAGTTAGGAAGTTATCAAAACTAAATGGTGACTTGCTCCTTTTATCTAATAACAAATCTTGAAACAAAATGGGGGGAATGATCTAAGAAAAAAGGGTTCAAAAATCTAGATTTGCTTTCAGAGAAGCTGAAAAGCCACTTTCCATCCATCAAGGCCTTAACCAAGTTTTTACTAAGTTATCATCTTGATATCTTCTTATTGCACCATGTATAAAAGCATACCTAAGTCCATAATTCCAATCTTTTCAAAGCAATCTCTGAAATCATTAGAGAATTTTCTCTAAATTAAATGTCCCTTAGCCTTAAAAATGTATAGGGTTTAATGAAAATGACCTATTACTACCACAAAGCTCAAAGGTATTTATCTAAATTCCTTATAGTAACACTACTAGGTCCCTTCTTTAAAATGCATGGTTGGATCCATATACAAAAGTCACTCTAATCCTTACATTTTCCATAATGAACAATATTGATAAATGGATCAATTGGTCACTCAAGTGTAAGAAATTAATACTAAATAGTTTATTATTGTACCCCATTCAACCAAAATGATGGTGGTCATAGTTTGAAACAAAAGACCATTATTTCCTTATAAAGGCTAATTTTAGGAAATTCTCTTTATTAATTTTATTTTGCAAAATAATAGCTAGAATAACTATATGTTCTTGTAGAAATTGCCTAAGAGACTGCTATCTCTTTGGGTAATTGAGGCCCCTCATATTTTAGGGGACTATTGATATGAGTGGAAATCTTGTTATTTGGTTCATTTGGACCTACTCTTCTTATTAGACTTCCTTCTGTTATCCCTTTTAAATTCCTCTTATTCCACAATTTCCGTATGTCCCATACATAAGTTTTGCATGATACTCTACATCTAAGATGAACTTCCTTCTAGCATTGATCAAATTATAGAGGAATGTCATTCTCTAACCCTTTATTAGCTCTCTTCTTCTTGTTACTAGTCTTAATCATGTTCTTATTTATCCAATTTTTAGTTGAAGTTAGATTGGTATTAATCCTAATTGGAGTATGATTGCCATTTTTTATTATTGAAGATCCAATTCATTCACTACCCCTTGTTCTCTTGCGTTTTGTTTTTTCAGCCTTATAAGTTCCTTATAGTCCCTTTTGACAAATGTTTTAACTATAGTTTTCCATTGTTTATCATATTATTAATGATGGTTTCCACTGGTAAGACGCCCATTATCCTATCCTCAAATAAGTAATCATTCTTTCCTTACCCCGTCAATGGTATTTCATATTAAAGTTTCATATTTCTTATGACATTTACATAGAGTCTTACATAGCCAATCCTCCTCCCACGTGTTTTATTCTCATCCACATTTAGTGGGGAACCTATGAAGCTAGCAAAAAGGCTAGGTCCTTTAGTTAAGTAATCCTCTAATGGAATATTATGGATATTGATCTATACTGGGATACTTTCATGCTTTACACTTTCTAGAGTTAATCCTAGGCACCATGGTTGTAAAAGTGGAGCATTCTAGATATGTCAAAGACCCAATCCTAGAACCTTATTTGAGCCAGTTTCAAAGTGGAACCTAAATAGCACCAAACTATCTTCAGATAAGAGGACTTCTTTTAGACCAACACTCTTTTAAAGGCCCAGTTATGGATTAATGGAAAATGTGGCCTCTTTCTAATAAAAGGCCAATTAATGTGGATGTATATAGGCTAGCACTTTCCTCAAAGACATCAATTCTAAGAGCACTATGCTTATATCTTCCCAATTCTATAAAATGGAGTATTGGAGTAAGATGCTTGAAGTATCCCCACCACATTCTTCCAATTCAGTGTTGAGCAAGTTTTATATATAATAAAACTCTAGATACTCGAAAATATATGTATTGTATCTTGTAGTAACTAAAGGTATCATTCTCATAAGGATTATGCAATAGCTAACAATTTGAACTTAACTTTTCCTAACTCAATACAAATTAAAATTCACAACAATTGATATTTAAAACATATAGTTCCCTATACTTAAAAAATACAAATAAAAATAAATAACAAACAATAAATACAAAGTTAGATAAAGAACACTTATGAGGTTTCGGCGGTGATGGAAAACTCAATACCTGCAAGTGGTAGCATGTTGTAACATTACTCAAAATAAACTAGACTACTACCATAGCAGTGTTGAGTCTAGGTTAATCCTACAGAGAGTGTGTGTAAAGTTATTGAAGTGTTTAGGTTTAGGGGGTTTGGTTTGGTTTTAAAATAAGAAAATAAAATGAAGTTAAACCAACAAAAGAAAGTTAAAGAAAACATGCAAAAATGATGGAAGTGGTGAATTCATTAGGAGTGGTTCTTTAGTTCAATCTCAGCCTACACCCTAATTAAATATATTCATTGATTTGTTGTTCTTTTACGTCTCCTTGAACTATTGGTCGTAGATTAATAACAAGCCATGTTAATCCCATTTTTTCTTTAGGTCATAGTTAATTAAAAAGAGCTCGTTAAATAACCCTAGCTATCAGATAACCTAGGAGAGACTTGCTAATTTTAATCGGACAACTGCCTTATAAGTAAGAAAAACATACCAATCTAAGCAATAATCACACAAGCTAGGATTATTTAACCTAGGTTAAGTTATCTCTAATTATTACGAACCATTAGTCGTTACAAATGAATAAAAAAACAACGATTATATATTGTATTCGATTCTAGCAATGGGTTCGTACATAAAAACAATCAAATAGAGTATTCAATCATTCTTACACAAAACCAAACAATAGACTTAGGATAACACAATCAATCCATAAGAGAGAAAGAAATAATAAATATAAAACAGAAATGCACTTAATTGGGTCATTGGCGTCGATGTCTCCTTCGAACTAGTGTCGAAATGCTACCCTTTATGGGTCTCTCTACATGAGAGAGCTTCGTCGTTCTCCTATCTTCTATCTTCCAAGAGATCCTTCGGTTCAGCCCAGCCAAAAACACCTTCAATTATTTCACAAAATCGTCACTTTACAGTCACATATCTATTTATATTAAAAAGCAGTGTTCGGGTGAGCTGCAAGTGTCTCACAACCGTACATGATAGTGTCAGGCTCGTGAGCCACCTTAGTTGAGACTCACGGTCATGAGCCTTATATGCATGGCTTATGCAAAATGAGTCATGCGCATGACAAACGTGTCACGCCTATGACATCTTTTTTCATGACTGTGAGATATATCTCATGGCCAAGACAAATCAGGCATGGTTGTAAGCAACATTTTCTTCTTCTTTGTGTTTTCATTTTTCTTATCTTCTTCTTGTCTTTATTTGCACTAATCTTCCTCATTCTTTTTACATGAAGACAAGTAGATATGAATCTTCAAAAAAATGACTCAAATATAGTGCTTTCAACTCATTTTAACTCCTTTGCTTCCAAATTGTGCCTAAAATTACATAGGAGTCAAAGTGAGTATCTTAAGAATTTCATGTCATTAATCACTAAATGTTAGGAATAGTTATACAATCAATTAACCACATATCAGCAAGTATACAGATCGTATCTTGTAGTACAAAAAGGTATCGTTCCCTCGAGGATTATGTAATAGTTAAAAATTTGAACCTAACTTTGTCTAAGGTAATAAGAAATTTAGTTGAATAAAAATAAATAAAAAATTAAAATAAATAAATAAATGAAACAAATAAACAATAAAATAGTTGAGCTACTGATAAAATTGAGATTAATCAATTGAATATTTAGGGACCATTCTTTCCCTATTTTGTTCCCTTGGTCTTGTTAATTTAATTATGTGTTTAATCCTAGATTTCCTAAGGTATTGATTACTCTCTCCCAATATCTAATCAACTAAACCTAATTGAATTCAAAATTTCTATATTTGCAACCTCTCAATTCATAAAACTTTCCCTAAAATTTTCAATTAGAACTCTAATACATAAATAAGTTCTCAAACAAGATCTCTCTTTAAATTATTATTAATTTGATAATTTTATGACTTATTAAACTGTCAACTTTCATTACATAATCTAAGCTTATTACTTTTGACTCACCCTCTCGATTTATTGTTAAGTATAAGCATGTACAATTATCGCAAACACCAAAATATCTATTGAAATTAATAAGAAATAAATTCACAAAATAAATCTAGAATAATTTCTAATAGGGATCTAGAAACCTATAAACATGATAAACAACAAGAGAAATAGATTACATATCAAGGATAACTAAAGAAACTAAAAGGAAAAGAGAAAATTGTTTAATGCCCTGATTTGTAATGTTGGAATTTCTAGGATGTTTTTCTTGATCTCTCCATTTTGATTCAATTTGATGTGAAGTTGCAGGATGTTTTGGTTGTGTTTTACATCCTTAAATAGTTCGTAAGGCTTCTAGGGTTCTTTTTAGGTTTTCTCTACTTAATTTGGTTCCAAAAATATCCCAAAAATGTTAAAAGACTAAAACAACTTATGTATTGAAAAAGCTAAAATTCACTGGAATTGTTGTCTGGGTGATACATAGTTTAGTACACGATTGTGTACTAGACTGTGTATAACTCAAATTCTCTATAATTCATAATTTTTCACAGGCTAAGAGACTTACATGGCCATAGATACGGCCGTGTATAACTTATTTGATTCAAATCTTCCTTGCTTTTCAATTATTTGATCTCCATCACTCACAAACAAATCAAACACCTTATAAAACATAAAATTAAGATCCAATTATTTCTCTAAACCAAACGAACACTTGGAATACATACAAACACTAATAATAACATAATTCTAAGTCTATACATGTGATAATCATCTAAGAAACACTTAAAAGCACACTAAACCATCTATAAAAACATAGTATAATTTACACCTACCATTTAGCTTCGGCTTATGAACAGTAGGGGAACTGGGAGTTGGAGCTTGGTTAGGAGGTGAAGAAGAACTAAATCCTTGTATTATAGGGACATTGGTGGATGAATTTGGCTTAGAAGGGGAAGTCATCAGAAAAAGTGGAAAGGTAATTAGGTCTAAAGGAATTTGACTCGTTAGGCTTGGGAAATAGTTCCCAACCTAAAAAGGAAAAGGTGCAAAGAGCTTTTAAAAAATCATCACCACTTAAGGTTAAAAAAAGGTAGGAAAATAGGTATTAAGTAAAATTTCTTTAAGTCCCTAGGTTAAGGAGGAGTAAAAGCACAAAAATGAGTAACGGGTAGCGGGAGGTTAAAGCTATACTAGGTCCTATCATTTTTTAAACCTATAGGCCCAATTTGTTCTTGTATTTTTTACCTTTAAAAAATGTTTTAATTGATTCACGTAGTGAAATTAAACATTTAGAATTTTTTTAAGAACATGTATCGAGATTCTTTTGATTGAAGAATGAAGTCTACTTTCAAATTAACTACTAACAAATTTTAGTTATGTGCTTTGCATGGTTTTAAAATAATTCACATAGATAAATTTTAAAACATTTTATTTATAGTATAATAAATGTGTGAAATTTTTTATATACATAAATATCTTAACTTAAACATAAACTAAAGTTCAATTAAAAATTTTTTAAAGATAGAAATTATTCAATATTTTAATAATTTATTAAAAATTAAATTATGCATAATAAAAAATAAAATATTAAAAATAAATATTTCATTCGTATACACATTATACAATTTCTGTTAATATTCATATTAAAACAAACATATGTAATAACTAGATCGTAGTAACAAAATTTTTAAATATTTATTATAAATATAATAATAACATTAATTAATTTGAATTGAAGAAGACATATATGAGTTACATGGTTATTTAAGAGTCAAATATATGATATAATCAACTTTTACCACTTTAGTATCTTATCTTATATTCTGATTTTGTAAACCCACGAATTAATAAAAATATTATATTTCTAATTTTAAATTAGTTTAACCATATATTAAAATGTTTATTTGTGTCCTTAATGACTTGATTATGTTTCTAACCAAAATGTAATGGTAATTTTAGAGGTCGTTTGGTTTCACTTTTATTTTTCTATTATTATTTTTTGGTTTCTGTTTCCTATTTTTGGTTTCTCTTTTTTTCCTTAAAAAAAATATAAACCTGTTTGGTTGAGATTTGTAATATAAAAACTAGTTTGGTTTAAATTTATAATAAAAAACTAAAAACAAAACATGTTTGGTTTTATCAACTTGTTTCAATTTTTTTTGTAATTATACTCTTATGTGTAATAATTATAATATAATACATTATATTTTTAAATTAATTAATTATCATTATAGCTAAAATTAAAATATATGCAAATCAAATATTATTAAAAAATTACACATTAATTGTATATAATAAAATTACATAAATTAGAAATTATATTAAGTCATTCTAATCAATAAAATATTTCCATCATACTATAATTCTTGAAAACATAATAGTACTATCATTTACAAAAAGAAACATAAATCAATTAGAAATAATATAATCATTCCACATTGTCTAGCAATTTCATCTTGCTTCCTCGACATACCTCGAAATTGTGTTGGAGTGATATTATACTCCACTTAAGAACTTGCATCTTCATTTTCACTTTCCCTAATTTGTTCTTCATTTTCAGGACAACTTTTTAATAATTCATCGCTTTGTCCATACATTTTAATGTAGTCGTGTATAACATAACAAGTAATAACGAAGTATTTTTTTCTTCATATCATAACTCGGCATGTTTTTAAGTATAGGGAATCTTGCTTTTAGAACACCAAAACATCTTTCAATAACATTTCTTAATGAAGAATGCTTATAGTTAAGCAAATCCTGTGGACCTTGAGGTCTTTCTCTGCCTCTATAATCTCACAAATGATATCTTTCACCTCGGTATGGTGAAAGAAATCCAAGCATATTAGTGTAGCCTGAATCAACGAAATAGTACTTGCCTAACATATAAAGAACATAATATTAACAAAAAATATTTAAAATGAATCATAATTACTATGTTTATTTAAAATAATATATTACCTTATAGAGGTATAGAAAATTGATTTGTTTGATTTTTCACTTGTTTTAAAAGAACTCGAGAGTCATTTGCAGTACCTTCCCATCCAGTCATTACATATGTAAAATGCATATCAAATGAGCAACAATACAAAATATTTTAGATTGGATTAATTCTTTTTGTCCCATTATGGTGTTTGTTTATTGGTTGGAACATATGCATCAATATGTGTACCATCTATTGCTCCTACACAATCCTAAAAATTAAAATATATTTTAAAATAATTATTAGTCATAAGAACATAATTAAAATAGTAATTAAATATATAAATGTACTTGAAAATATGGAAAGAATTTTTAATTATGTTGAATCTCAAGAGGTGTATTAGTAAAAGGTAGTGAAGTAATGAATCTTTTTGCAAGACAATTAACTGCATATAAGACTTAACGAAAGTACTTCGAAATTGTCCATGTCAAATGTTGAAAGCATTCTGCATTGACTCTAGTTGTCTCACTATTCCCTATAGTCATCAAGAAAATTGCTATTTGTTCCTCCACAGTCAAATGACTTATTACCTTTAAGCCTCATAAACTCTTCAACTCATCATATAAGCCTAAGAAGATTATCTTTCTCATTCTTAAGTTTTTATCAATTCTTGTAGGATTCCCATTCAAAAGTTCCATTATCTAATCATGACCTAATAGAGCAGAAGTTCTACATGGTTGCTTTTGTAAATGAAAATATTTATTCTCTTCCCTAACTAGAGAAATAATGATTACCTTCTTATGTTCATTATCAAAATCTAATTCAAAATCCATGTTTCTACAATGAAAAAATTAAATAATTAATAAAGCATTCAATCAAAAAATTTAACCGAATGTAAACAAAATATTCATACATTAAGTCAAATATTCATACAAATCACAAACTTAAAATGTTCAAATTATAGAATAATGTTTACAATAAAAGTGTAAAATTAATAAGAATTCGATATACAATAACATACAAATATAACTAAAGCGACATAATCCAATGTAGCTTCCTTGTATCTATCATCTTCATAAAAATAACCCTATAAAGTGGAGAATCATGTAAAGCCTTTATAGCTTTTCCATATTGCACATCGTCAGCACCCAATTCATCTAAGGACTTCATACATTCCATCATTATGTTACACTCTTGAGATATACTCTCTGCAGTGGATGATGTTTCACGCCTTTTTTTTTTGCAAGTAAATCATTCTTCCTTTTTGATTGTTCACCAAGTACAACCAAGACCTCTTCTACAATGTTAGAATGTGTCTTCTTTGCCTTTTTATTCTTAAGAGATTTCTTTCTCTTAGATATAGAACTTATATCTTGATCTTCTTTGTCATTATACGAGTAATTTTCATCAACATCATTTTCATGTTCCTCTTCTATACCATTCGATGGAGATTTAGTTGATGGATGTGCATGCACTCCAGTTACAGTAGTATCTCCAAAAACATGACACAAGTCTAAAAATTCCTTACTTCCCTTTTTCTTGAATCTGTGAGCCATTTTATGAACCGATAATGATGAAAAATGAATATGAGAATAAATATTATATAATATGATATATTAACAAAAAATACATATTTTACCTTAAATAGTTTTCACAACATTCATTTGTGGCATTAACTTTACCAATAAGGGAGTTGTAGCCAATTCTTGTTTCTTTTAATAAGTTCTTGAAATACTTTAATCTAGCCCTTAATCCATTATACTTATTCTTCAATTGAATATCAGTATACTCCTTATTGAATTTTGTTTGAAGCCCTGCCTTAATATTCTTCCAACCAAATTTCGAAAAGGTAGTAGTCGTTTGATTTCCCTTCTTCACTTCATCAGCCATCAAGGAGATTAAATACATCCTATGGTATCATTTTGTGCCCCATCTTTTTCATTTATTTCCACACAATCATTGGAATCGTTCATATTGTTCAAACCTTCCATCACTAAATGTAACCACATATAAGTGAAATGAATCATAACAATTTCTACAAAGTATTAAATGGTAAACATGGTTCAAAATAAACATGAGACAACCATATTAAATGCTAAATTGCATAAAGTGTATAGAAATGATTGAACAAAAATAAAGGTGTAAATTTGATTCTATAGCAAAAAAAAAAAAAAGATGTAAATTCAAGCAAATTCATATTATATGCATGATGGTCAAGCCAACAACCCTACTTTGGCTTTCTTCACTGCTGTAAGCTTCTCTCTGCCACCACTCCTTATTCTCCCCTCACTACTGACTAATTAATATGTTGGACCACCCTACTATTTACTCTTCTTTCCTCTCCACAAGCTCTCTTCTTTTCCTCTTTCACACAACTCTTTGTTCTCTCCTCACTATTCACTGATTTTACAAATTAATATGTTGGACCACCCTACTATTCACTCTTCTTTCCTCTCCGCAAGCTCTCTTCTTTTCCTCTTTCACGCAATCTTTTGATCTCATAAACCACTTCTCTTTATGTCTATATATTAAATGATTTCAAGGAAATCCTTCATAGCTTTCGCCATTTAAGCAACAATGTAAAAATATAGCTTCAAGAATTACTATCATGTTATAAATAGTGGTGATCTTAAGTGAAACGAGCATTTTATTGTAGAAACAGAGCCTTCAAGGAGTACCTTAACCAATTAGAAACATGAATACGTGAATAATGCTATTGCCAAAATATCAGGTGCTTTAAGATAGTTACCAATGCTCCAAACCTAGGAACACAACTACTTCCTCATCAGAGCTAATTCTTACTAATGAACTAGACGTTCCTGAAATTATAACCTTTTTACTTTATCTTCAAACAGGGTAAACAAATGATCCCATATTCACTCAAGCATGCAATATACTTTCATACTACAACTTTCCATTCACTTTTTCCATTTCAGGATTTGTCAAAGCACAAGGAGGGATATTGTTATATCCCTTAGCTAAGTGATCAAGTTGCATATCTGGGACATGTATTACGTCATTATGCTATCCCTAAACACTATCCAGTGAGAAACACAAAAAGGGCCTCTCTCATTAAACAAAACATTGTTAATGAATTTAATGAATTAATTTTAATTATGCTACAATGTGCATGTTATCCATTACCTTCTCTTCTTCAAAATCACGCAAGAAAGTGCAAGTTATTGTAACATAACATGCACTCTCTTGTGTGATTTTGAAGATGAGAAGGTTACAGACCTGTTATATTTCAAGGCAAATAATAGCAGTCAAGCAACGAGTTACAACACACAAATAAGTAGATGAAAACAAACCTAGAGATCATAGATGGTAGAAAATGTAGGAGAGGGCAGAAGACGCAGAAATCACAACTAGTAGAAAATACAAAAAAAGGTATAAGATAACAAAAGACGTAATGACGGAGAAATAGTAGAAGAGGCTGAAGACAGAGACGACACAGGAAAATCGTTTTCGTTAAATATAAAAACTTGTTTTCAAAATACATCTACACTTCTTTTTTACCTTTTCAAAAAATCATTATCGTTTTGTATTTTTAATAGTAAAAAATGAAAACATATTTAACCAAATAAGTTTTGCAAGACTATTTCATTTTCTACAAAAGTAGCAATGAAAAACAAAAAAAAAAAGGAACCAAACACCCTCTTAATTATTGCATAAAAACTAGAATTGAATTTACTTCTTGCATATATAACTATTATGTTAATTAAACTAATAAAATTAGTTTTATAAACTAAATTTCAATGTTCTTAAAAATAAAATTTGATTTACTATTTAGAGTCTATTTTATTCCTATATATATGTTCAACATAAAAATTAAAAAATCAATTTAACTAAAAAAATTAATTAGCTAATAGATTTAGGGTAAGTACCAAAATCCTCTTTATTTAGGAATCTGTTAAGCGCTTGATCATAGGTATATTCCTACAAAACAAATTGATCAACCTTATTATATTTAAGCCTATAAAATGACACCTACATAGGAGATAAAGAGTTAGCAAAAAATGAAAAAGGTTAAAGATCCAAAGACATAAGTACATGTTTTATCATAAGTTGCAACTGATTACTTAAAATGATTAGGAAATAACATATTTGTGTTAGATCTATATATATATAGATATAAACCTAAATTATATTCAAGATTAGATAAATTAAACTCATTTATTTTATCTTTAATCCTCTAATTAAATAAGTTATGTTTATAGATTAAGATTAGCATCTAGAAACATCAACATGACCACCTAAATATTAGGAATGTTAAAATAGTTTTGACTAACATTTCTGTGTATGCTTCTTTTATATATAATTCAATCATTTCATCGCATAATATTTTGATTAGATTTAAAGTATGAACTAATGTCTATTCTATTTGAGTCCAATCACATTAATTCTTCACCATTAGTAATTGATTATATTAATCACATTTGAAAACTATTTTTAAAGTAACATTCCACTTTGGCTAATGATTACTTGAATCAGTACTAATTGAGAGCAATGGAACATTCTTTATAATCATTTTAAGGTGATAAACTTTATAATTATCACTCATTCATATTATATCCAATGACTACTAATTGAGTTACCCTTAACTAGGATAGTTTATATGTAGTATCAAAGTATCACAATAGAAATATAAGATATTTCAGAGATCTCAACTAAAATGATCACTTATATAATCATCAAAATGAGAATTTCTATAAACATATAAGTAATGGTCTAAATTAAATTATCATCTCAGGCCAATTCCCACACATTTATTTTAATATCTCCATACTTTAATATATAAGATCAATTTTCTTCAAAAGAAAGAATCATAATGTACGCTAGTGTTTATGCTTTATTAATATCTAGTCTTAATAGAATATTGACTAAGAACAATTTAGAAATAATAAATGAATGCAATGGATACTACTCAAAACTCTTAATGCATCAAAGCTCTCAAGCATCCTATCCCTCTCAATCCTTGGTACAATATTGTATAGAAAAGTTCCTTAAAACCAAAAGCCTCCTTCATTACTTAGCTTACAGCTAGGAGAAGACTGAAAAGTAAAGGCAGGATTGCTGGGTCTATTGATAAGTTATGTGAGCTAACACCACAAGAAAATTTAGTTTCAGCAACTATTATTAATGGTTGCTAAAAGTAAGAAAATGGTCATTAAAAGTTATAGCGACCAAAATCGGGTTGGTCACAGGTGGTCACTATAGGGTTGTTACTAAAAGTGCTCAGTGACG
>JANIJH010000008.1:25351213-25374320 GCA_024520975.1 Erythroxylum areolatum
TCTTTCCTCAAATGAAAATATATTTTGAATTATAAAAATTAATATAAATTAAATTATAATAATTAATTATTATAAGATCTAACCTTTAAACTAATTTAAACTATATGAACCGAATCTAAAGAACTCTTTTTATCTTTTATAAAATACTTAGCGACAAATTATTTTGTTGCTATAAATACTTCTTTAGTAATAATATAATGTGGTTGCTGTAAAAAAGTCATGTAAATTTAGCAACCAAATTTATTGGATGCTAATGAAAAATTTGAAATACTTGTAGTGGCCACTTAATAGTTGGTTGTTAATTTAGTTGTTATTAATAATTTTCTATAGCGACTATTAAATTTGTCGCTAAAATTGTTAAGTTTGGTCGTTATATTATTATCTATGACTTGTAAGTTTTAGTGACCATCTATAGCCACCAAGTATTAATTAGTCGGTAAAAAATATACATAACTTATATATTGCAACCAAATAATTTTTGGTTGCAAAATGTATATAATTAGCAACCATTTTACTATGGTTGTTGAGAATATGGTTGTTGAAACCAAATTTTCTTGTAGTGTAAGTTGTATTGAGCAAGAAAACATTGACCACCTTTACTTCAAATGTAGCTTCAACACTTCTATTTGGTCTAGCATTCAACATATCTTAAATCTCTACTGTCATCAGTCAGATTGGAAGGATATAATGGAATTGGGTAAAGATAAGTTTAGCTCTCAAGGGAAAGATAGAGTTTGTCTCAGTCTCTACTGTGTATTCTATGTAATTTGCAGGGAAAGGAATCAGAGAATGTTTAACAAGGCTAATATAGATAAGCATGTTTTAATTCATAAGCTACATTGTTGGATAAGGGAAATTTGGTAGCCCATCAAATTGCAGAACATCTGAGCTCTTCTTCTATATGACAGTAGAATCTTTAACTTCTTAGATTTTCCTAAGGATAATTGAAAAAGTGATGTATTTCCTTTTGCTTGATACAACATTGTAAAGACCCTTTGATGTCTGTTATGGCTTTAATGAACTCTTTTATCTTTTTTTAAAAATATGAATTTATATAATTATGATCTCATTATAATTTTATTTATGATGTACATTTATCTCATAGATTTTATCGCATACATATGAAAATGTATAATATAAAGGTTGTCTTTAAATAATTATATCACTATATTATAACTAACTAATTGACTATAAGATATAAACCAACATTTAGTGAGCTAAAAAGGTCAAGTAAATGCAAGGCACATGCATTTTAGAAAAAGAAAAGAATCTACCTAAAAATGTATATGAAGTTTTGGCCTAATACATGATTCTTTCTATCATTTATATACATACATGCATATATTTGAAAAGTTTGTGCTCAACAAATGAAAAGAAAATGTTGTGAGATAAGTAAATGTGAAATGCAAAATATCAAAGAAAAATAGTGTTTTTTATATATCTAGAACTATTTATTCATGAAGAAAAAATGTAGAGTGAATAATTAAATTTGATGATAAATAATATATAAGTCCAGTCTATATACATAAGAAAATATACATTCCAGTCACTATTTATTTAATTGTATCATGTACCTATTACTTACTTCAACATCTAATAAATATGAAATTAGCATATTATATAGTCACGTATTGAGAGATTCTTTTATAATTAACCTTCTTCTTAATACAAAAATTTATCTCATGTAAGATCTTATTTACATATCTTTTATATTAAAGAGAGCTTATCTCATCTAAGAAAAAAAAAAAAGCAAGACAAAAGGGTTATTTCATCATTATAATTCATAACAAGATAATAAAAAAATGTTTTTGACTAATTTATGACAAAAAAAATTAGTAACTATATTTTTATCATATTAACCCTTAACCATAAATCTTAAGATTTATATTCATAAAATTTTAATGTGAAATTAAATTAGTTATAATTATAAGAAGTATAAAAATTTAATCTATTAAAAAATAACTTCTTTCAGTGAATTGAATGATTACGTTCAGAATCAAATAATTAAGCTTGATTGCTTTTAGAAACTTTGAATAGGCATTTTTAGATTGTTTTAAGATTTTGGAAGCATAATAGAGATACTACATTCAAAAAGTATATTTGTTTGAGTGTTTAACATTCATTAATAATTGGTATTGTTGATCTAAGGAATTTTCCAATAGTCAAGTTAGAATGAAAAAATAATTGACTACTATATGTATTAGTCTGACAATTTCAGAAATTTTAAATAAATAAAATTTGTGAAATGTTTAACATTTTAATTTTAATTTCAACATTATCTTATGGTTATTAAATTTTAATATTAATTGATTAAGTTATTTTAAATATCGTTTTACAGTAATTATTTAAATTTTCTAGATTAATTGACTCTTAGATGTTTTAAAAAGAATTGAAGGTAAATCTAATTGGGTATTTTTTCAAAAATTTTTGATATTAGAATGACTTTCAAAACTTAAAAAATAAAGATATTTAAATTCTAAAAATTGCTAGAAAGATGAAAAGTTACCAAATATTAAGTTTAACTTTTAAATTTGAACTTAATATTTAAAACCATAATTGAAAATTGAATAAAAATTCTAGAGGGTGAAAACTTAAAAGTGAAAGAGAGAAAATAGGAAACTAAATGGCGACGGACATTTTTGTCTGAACATTAGAGAGCTGATAAATTCAGACGAAAGTGGAAATGTTAGGGGAGTTTTCTAGGAAAGCGTCAAAGTCTCGTTTTTAACTTTCATATAAGCCAATATCCTCGAATAGGAAACGTCTCATATTCCACTCAAATTACCGAAATATGATTTTAATTAACGAAAATCATAGTCATATTAAGAAATATGCTATGTCCGAATTTTCCATTCACTGATTATAGTTTATTTATCCTAAGTTTCAGATTATCGTACAAGTAACACTATTTGATTAGTTTATGTGCATGTAAATAACATATATTGACACCCTACGCAATGTGAAATACTATTTCAGTTATCATATTAATGAAAACAAACCTCCACTCTCACTTTTCGTTAAATTAAATCCTATGGTTATCTAAAACAATTCAGACAAAAATGGACGAAATGAACCAGGAGAGACTGATGTATCTCAAGCATATAGAGAAGTGACAACACTGAATCCATATATTTCATGAACTACACTTTGCATAGAGTTATACAAGAAGGCTCTGAAAATGCTAAATGATGATGTAGCTCTCTTCCCCAGCTATATATATAGTCTTCAAACAAATATCCAAGAGGAAAACAAACACAAAAGTAGACGTGCCGACCGGACAATTAATATTAATTCAAAAGAAAAACAAACGTAGTCTGGGGTATCTAGGAGCTTGGAGTTGCCTTTCTTGATTCTCTCCTTCAAATGCAGTACGTATCTGATGACTGGGTAGTGCGAGAATCATGGACAAATTAGCAGAGAGTCCAATATAAGTCTGTACAAAAAGAAAATTTAAAATATAAAACAAGTGATTTGGGTCCTTAATGGGTACCTTAAAACGCATAATTTGTTATAAACTAATATGGAGATCTGCTGGCGGAGTCCCTCGGCGCATTGCATCCGTAGCATTCGGTTCTGCTGGCAAAGTTATGCACATTGCAGCCGGACCTATAAGTTCATATATAAACCCGCAGTAGTTAAAATAACAAACTTATAGTAAAACTAGAACAAGATACTGTCAGCATGAGTTAAAGATGATTAACCTGGTGCAAATCCAATCGCCGGTTTTCCAACCAGATCGACTGGTGCTGCCGCCGCCGAACCCGAAACCTCTCATCCGCGACATTTCAGAGTCTGATCCACCGGAAGATAACTCGTCCTTGGAAGCACCACACTTGTAGCAGCTTGAACGGATAGCAAAATTGTGAGCTCCACAGTTGCCAACAGTGCAATACCAATCGCCAGGCCTAACATCTGGACCAGTATTAAAAACAAAGGATGATGAGCCACCAGCCCTCCCTCCAAAACTTCCATAAAAATCTCCTCTCTCGCTAGGCCTCGGTCCCCCACATCGCTGGCATGAATCCCTTCTCTGGAAGTTGAGATGTTGGCACGACCTACAGTTCCAGTCACCGGGTCTGCTCATCTTCCCAAACCTATTAAGTTTCCATGCAAATTAAGTAAGGCGTGGAAGAGATTAGGAGACCTATATGTCCAGAAAATATTCAGTTTATACGTTTAAAGTTTTAGACTTCATACATATAAAGTTCAAGTATAGAACTTGAATATTTAATCTACATAAACCCTTCCATACAGCTCTCGTGGTAATCTTTGATTTTGAAAGTGAAAATTTGGCGAACATATACAAGAGTTGCAGCCTTGAAGGGCCTAGGAATTTTATTTTTTACAAAAAGGTGACGGGTTCAAGGGCTTACCTTGAAATGGAGGACAATTACCTGGCTCAAAGTTGAGAAAGAAGAGATGTATTCAGTACTAGTGAATTGCAAAGGAGCAGTACTTGAAGAGGAGCAGATTGTTGAAGGAACTTATGATTTTAGTTGCTTGGGTTGTTGTGGCTTATATACATGCCAAGGCCTCGAAAATGGAGTAGATTGAGGTAGCCAGTAGAGGGAGGCTTTCTTTTTCATGTTCTTCACTTTAACTCATAGAACGATGAATCACAAGAAACTATATTTAGAAAAAAGAGATAAAGGAAGTCTGAAATCAGATTCCAAAGAAAAGAGAAATATGAATTATTGTTAAAGCTCTCCACCTACATGCTCTTTTTCTAGGGTTTCTTTGGAGGTGGCGAGTTCATGAAACCATTACCAATCAAATTCCAGATTCTAGAATTCCGTGAACGCCCTTCTTAAATGCATTTGACGAAATTAATAAATTTGGCAATGACTGAACTTTTAATTACTTATTACCAAATGTACATGTGTTGATTATGCAGTGATTCTAATTACAAATTGTTTTAGATTATACATAATTATAGCTTTATTACTAGATGGAGGGCAATATTGATTGAATTGACATAATCTGCAGAAGAGTTGAGAAATCTATTGAACAACTTGTATTTCAATTAGGAATCAAAATCTATATTCGTGTTCACTTAAGCTTGTAGCCTGACAAATCGTAGTTCGACTATCAACTTAATTAACGCCAAGTTGGAGAAGTCATGGAGTAAGGGAAGATGCCCAGAAAGAAGCTCCAAATTATCAGCAGCGTGTGCCACGTCCCTACATAAAGCATTTACTGTAACCTCGAAGCACAACATAACCCAACCAAGCTCTCTTTTTGGTCCCTCTGAACAATGAATCAAAAGGAAATCCTTTTGACTATGGCAATTAGTTCCCTCATTCTTGTATCCTTGACAAGGGTCCATGATGTAGCTATCAGATAAGGAGGAACAATTTCACTACTACTTACCAGACAAATCAAATATTCCATCCGTGCATAATAAAAGAAAACCTTGGAGAAGAGAACGTTAACGTCCCCACTCTTTTGTTCTTATTGTAGAATATGTTGATGGTTCATTTCTCTTCTCAATAACACACTTGAGAACCCACCCCCAGCAGTCACTATAAGGCCAAAAAATGGAGGTTACTTTTCAATTTTGAATATTCCCTATATCGTACTTTGGAACTTAATTGAAGGATATTTAGTCAAAAGGGTTTTAAGGGAAATTAAATTAGTCAAAAGGGCTTCCCGGAGGGAGGATGTTACATTTTCAATATGGCACAGGATGTCCTCGAACCAATCACTTTTTACATTCTTGCCATTATACTCCAAATTTTAGGATTTCATAATTTATTTCTTTAATTGAAAGTAGCATTCATAAAATTAATGATTTTTTAACTAGTTATACATTTTCTATTAATTTTAATTTGATAGATGGCGCTGGTACGATTATATTGAGTGTGAAATGAACCTAAAAATTATTTTTGAGGTCCCATAACTTTTCTCCTGTATTTTATCATTTTTCCTATGTTTTTCTATATATATATTTTCCCTTTTCTTCATCAACCGTAACATACTTGCTTATATCATGTCGAAGAAAATTCAAATAGTTAACTACATGCGTCCTATGTTCTTCAATGTTGCTGTGGACTACTTGAAGAAAACTTACTACTATTTGAAAGTTTTCCAATATCAAAATGTTGAGTTGGAGACATAGAAATTTCTTATGTCAAGATAGAGATACCATATATACATGTAAAAGCATCAAACTAAAAAGAAAAACTGCAAATTTTCCCAAGTTTTATTGGTTTTGACGCATGATTATTAGAAAAATTCAAATTTAATCAACTACATCCGAAGAATTCAACATGTAAGCATATCATAGGAGTATTTTATTTTATCATCAGTCATACGTTTAATTAGAAGAATAATGATACTGAACAGTATTCTAGTATGGTTCCTCGTGTATATCAGTGCTGTTAATAAGAGGCATGAAGACTGAACGTAGCTCAAACTAAAGGGGGTGCATGGCTAGGCTGTTAGTTCAAGGAACGAACTTGATTATTAATGATACCAAGGTTTGTCTTCTAGCTATGGGAAGGATATAATGTGAGGGATTTTCTATAATCTATATGGGGTTCAAAAGAAGGAGAAGTAATGGTGGAGTTTCGATAAAGATAGTCGAAGTTGATGATTGAAAGATAGAAGTCTTCGAGGTTCAAAATTGAACATTTGACCATGCATCTTTTCCTTTTCTTTTTCTTCTTCACCGTTGTGGCTTTTTCACTGTCAGTTTCTTTTCTTTCTAACTCATTGTCATCCTCTTGGTTTCTTTGCCTTTTCTTTTTTGTTAATAGCGTCAATTTCCATTTCAACCTAAATCTTCATCTTTATAAAAGAATATTTGAGAGCATATATTATAATTGGAATTAAAACAATAAACTATAATAATAGCATGCATATAATGATAAAAATAATACCAACCGAGACTAACACCAGTTTTCTTGGGGAGTGGTAAAGAAGGCTGTAGCAATACTGTGAAAAAGCAAAAAGAAAGGCAAGGAGAGAGTGCCGATTCGATTCTCTTTGGGAAATGGTTCCATGCACGACGGCCATGACCATTCCCAGCACTCATAACTTGTACATTCTGCTAGAACTACTTAAAACGATATTGCAATTATTTTAGCTTGAAAAAGACGAAGACGTGTACATCTTTCTTTTTCATCAATTAATCTCTTCATTTACAACTTCTACCTACTTACAGAAACGACATATATATGTAACGTCTGCTACTTTTTATATATACACTTAGTTATGATGAAGGCTAATCCGTGAACTATAAATGCAATATTACATTATTTTTAACTTTACAAAAACTCCTCTGGCATTTTACGAATTAGCTAATCTGAACGTAGACTTATCATCTTACTCACTTGAAACTTTTGATATACACTAGTTTTTGTTTATATGCATTTGATACTGTTGATATTTGCTAGGATGAAGAAATGTGCTGATATACACTATACATCCAAGTTTTTTTTTTTCTTCGTCCGAAAACGGGCCAAATACACAGAAGTGCCAAATATAAATGAAATCATACAGTGTAGCTGGTACAACTTGGACCTACATCCAATTAACAACCCATTTTTATTGCTACGTACATGTCCAACATTAATTAAAATAACAGTCCAATATATATATATATATATATATAAGAGTCATAATTTTTGTAGTTGTAAGATAATAATGATTAAATTTAGTATAAATTATTCTTATATATCATAAATTATTTGTTAGTATGTATGAGTGATATAGACAATATGCTTTATGATGACTGTTAAGATTATCAAAATAACAGTCATATAGATAATTCTAATGTGTGTGTATCTATATATATATATCCATAAATATATATATATATATATATATATATATATATATATATAGATACCACAACTAAATGATAAAAGTAATTAAAAAATAATTAATTAATACTTGATATTTATAAAAAGTTAAATAGGTATATAAATGAAGATATTCTTGGATCCCTATATTATTTTAAAACTAAGCCCCTATCCAGTTCCTTCCATTTAGAATTATATTCGCTTATGATTAAGTAATGAAGACTAAAGATATATATAGCCTTTATTTCCTATTCTAACTATTATTTTCTTCTGTTGACATAATTTAGACGGAGAACGTATGATTTCAGCTGAGCTGAATTAGCAGCCAATTTCAACCATAATTTACAGTTGATGACAGTAAAACCGTCTACGGGATGCGTGTGGGTTCTGGCCGCATGCACGTGAGCCGGAATAGCTGTAATGACGTAAATCTTAATGATAAAAGTTTTGTCTTTTCTTTTGCTTTTTAGTCCTCCAATATCTTTTTGTTGTGCTTTTAGAATTCCCAAAAATGTCCACATGCATTTTTATCAATGTCTGAAAATATATATTGGGATACTGAGTCCAAATGATGATAAAGTACAAATTTAATTAGTCATATCAAATTCGGGTCCAAACGATTTAATATAATAAATAAAATATAATTAATTCCAAAAAACGAAGTTAAAAAAGAAAATAAAAATCGTTGATCACATTCACTAATAAATTATTTAGAAAAAGCAAATATTTTATCTTATGATTTTGAGACTCAACTTAATCATAAGACTAAATGATTTGGTCAAATTTAATTTAATCTTTTGATCTTGTCCATTCAACTTTTTTTAACATGGGGACAATTTTCTAAGCATTGGCTCGTATACCATCTGGAGTCACAAATCATAAACATTCATTAATCTTCATCTAATTTTGATGACATCTTGATTTGATTGATAATTAAGTAAAAATTAGTTAATTAATTGTTTTTATTTAATGGTTAGGTGGTGTTTGAATTAGGTTATTGTAATACATAACGGCACCTTAGTAACATATCCCGGATCGAACGTGAAAGGGCAAGAAACGAAAAAATGTGAAAATACTAGATTTCAGTCTCCATAACTTTAAATGAGCTTTCTGAAGCCAAAATGATCGTGAATCCACCGCTACTTTCACGAGAACTGCTCTTCGGAACTCAGGTAAGGTCTTTCTATAGTTTTCTTGAAACGTAAGCTCTCTTAACGGGTTAGAGAATCCTTATACTTACGATTGATATGAGCAACTGCAAAATACTTTAACCTTTATATATAGCTTTCATATCGAGTTTCCCCATAACAGGCTCGATATGGGTCTGGTCCACATTTATTGGGATCCATTTTCACACAAACTTCAGCCCATTGATTTAGATCATTTATGGGTCACTTTATTATTTTTTTCTGAATTAAATTATGTAACTTAATCGATAAGTTATTACAAAGCTGAAAAATGCAATTAATAGTTGTCCAACTTTATGAGAAAGGATGAAATTGTCCAACATTCTCCCCTTTGGATAAGCATTAATTATAGTTTTGACTCTAGTTTAAAATCTAGGTTGAGTTATGCTACTGAATTAGTTGACTAAGTTTAAAAATAGAACATTTAATCTAAAGATAACGAAAGTCCATCATTCCGTTTTGCAAGGCTTTCAATACCGAAAAGTATTAAATACATGTGTTATGTGAGATACAGATCTAATACAATCATGTATACCTAATACCTCACTAACATAAATGGAAAAATAGAGTGTGGTAGACTAAGATGATACCTTTATGATCTAAATTATATCATCTTCGTTTATAGGTCTCGATTCTCCAACTTTATACTAAACCATATATGCTAAACTACATTAGAGAAATCATGTTTGCTCTCACCGAATGCTAAACAATATTAGAGAAAACATGTTTCCTCTTACCAAATGTTAAACTGTATTAGAGAAAACTTTTATGTTCTCTAACTGAATGTTAAACTAAATTAGAGAACCTTTATGGGATTAAAAACTTATATCCCCTATGTCATGTCAAACTTCATGGATATCCGTATAAAGTTGTATACGTCCAAATGACATATGTATAAGGTCAATTTGTATATATGCCCAATGGCTTTTAAATGCTTAAGATCGACACAAATCTTAAGACTTTTATATGTATTATGACAATGTAGGATAACACGTATTATCGAAGATAAACAATGATCATCTTTATCAATGAACCATCACACAATCATAATACATCAGAAGTACAAATATATATGGAGCAAACATAACAATCCCCTAACTAAGAGTGTCTAAGGATGTCAAAACACCCATATTGTATACTTGTGTCACAAACACAAGCGGGTGAAGTCCTTTAGTTAAAGAATCGACTAAGATTTCCTTAGCCCTTAAAAGCTCTAAATCTTAATATCACCTTTTCGTATCAACACCTTTATGGCCAAATAATTGACCTTTAAATGCTAAAACCCTGTGATATTATTTGTTGTTATTAAACAATGTAGCAAGAAGATTACCACAGTACAACCGAATGGGTCTAGCCATTGAATCAACCACAGATAACTTAGAAATCAAGTTTCTAAGCAAAACCGTTTGTGAAGCAGCCTTATAGCATGCACTCTGCATGCATGGTTGAGAAAGCCATATTTGCCTACTTGACACTCTTCCATGATATTGTACCATTTGTAAACTTAAAACTATAACCTTAAGTGGACTTTCGATCATTTGGACACATCGCTAAATCTGAATCTAAATTCCCTATGAGGTTCAATCTGTTGACTTTTCTATATGTCAACATATAATTTAGTTCCTTTAAGTATTTCAACACTCGCTAGACTACATTCCAAATGGTGTATATCTAGATTAACTAGATATTGACCAAACAATCAAATAGTAAATGCAATGTTTTGCCTAGTACATAGCCAAGCATACATCAGGCTATCAATCATACTAGTACACAGAACATTCCTCATAACTTCTCTCTTTATTTATTCTTTGGATATTGTGCTAAATATTACCTCACACTATAAGAGATAGGTGCTACGAAAAGTTTATTGTTAACCGTGTTAAAACTTTGTAACACATACTTAATGTACGCACTGTATGAGAGGCCTAATGAATGATGAGATCTATCCCGGTGAATCCGAATACTTAGGACAAAAGATGTTACGTTAAGATCCTTCATGTCAAAATTCTTGACTAAAAGTTGCTTAATCTTATATAACATGGTCAAGTAATTTGATATGAGCAATATATCATCTATATACAATAATATGAAGATAATTTTGCTCCCCCTGATCTTATATTACAAACATCTTTTAACTTTATTTTCCATGAAACTAAAAGAGGTCATAACCTCATCAACTATAAGGTATCACTTTTGGAAGGTTTGATGTAAACCATATATTGATCTACATAATGTGCAAACTATGTCAGTTTCATTTGGATCCTGAAATCCTTCAGGTTGTACCATATAGACCTCTTGTTACGACCCGAAACCATATCGGACACATGGTAACAGCCGCATACCCAGCTAATGTTGCTCATGATACCTATAACCTAACTGTACAAGGCTAACTAAATATCCTTTGAAAACATTTGGATAGCACAACGGTTATATTTTGAAATTCCTAAAACTTTATTACAATACCTATAAATCAGTTTTAAATGCACTTCTATATTCACGTTTAAAAGTGTACCACAACTTCTGAACTTTTAAGTCCAATCAAGAGCAATCTCAACAACATTATAAAAGGTTTATACATATAGTCATTTACAAAGCACAAGATAGTCAAAAGTTAATTTATAAAGTCGTAAAGCATATTAACATAACCAACTTAATAAAAATAGTTTATGAGCCACTAACAAAAGTATAAAATAGAAACTACCCACATGCGGTAATGCCCCGAAAATTTCAAAAGATCGCATAATCCATACAGAGCTTCAAGCTCACCAAATCAATCCACATGGTTGGAAAGGGGAGGGGGTGAGTACACTATATATTCAGAGAGCAGAAAAAACATATAGCACAAACAGAACCCGATACACACCAAGACGGTCTAGATAACCTAAGGATGAGTTTTTTGCGCATCTAGCATACACATAACCACCTATGAAGTGAATATGCTTGACATAGAAACACATAGATCTAGCGTATGACTCAACATATACGAGTTAGGAACCACATAGGCCTAGCTTATTAATCACTCATCTAGTGAACATAGGTTCCAGTTTTAGTACACAAAAGTAGAAAAGCATCACATGTATAAATCAAATCTTGTCTAGAAAACAAATCTTAGAATAGGCTAAAACAATCATATATGTCGCCACTAGTTGTGCACACCCACCGATTCTCAGTGTTGGCTTAACTTTCATCCGTGGTGAGTCCAAACTATGGTCGACAAGAGCGTCATGACCCTAGGTGATGACCTCGTCAGTGACCAGACCTTTAGGTGTGCAATCACCCATAAGTCTCGTAGAAAGGTGTCAATATAGGGACTTGACTTTTATGTACTAACTTCAAAAGCACGGGGGTCACTTAATCTGTTGTGCCTAGCACACGATTGACCAATCGTTAGCTCATCAATGAAAAAAATCATATACAAATATTAAGTACTAAAATCAAGTAAGGCACTATGCTTTTATTTATTAGTCTAATAGTTAAAATGGAATCTTACTATGGCTCTAAGCCAAAAGAGAACACATACATGCAGCATACATGGCTAGATTATGCATATGTAAGTTTTAAAACATTATTTCATGCAATAAAAGTCATCTTTTGCACTTCAAGTCCAAAGTTGTTCAAAAATGTAGTTTTAGAAAATAAAACATTGTCCTTTGCACATTAAGTGTAGGTTTGTTGAAAACAATATCATTTCTTAAAATACGTAATAAAAACATCAATTTCACTATAAGTGCAAAAATTTATTCAAAACAACATTGTTAATTAAATACGTAAGTATACTAACATCTATTTAAGATTCAATGCTACTATGCATTACCTAGGTTCAAAATTAACATATAAGTCATCATGCATGTCTTGGGGTGTCCTAATCCCATTTGAGAGATATGGTTTCCCAACTCACCTCAAAATAAGGTGTATACTCCCTTGACTTCAACAATCCTCGGTACGAGCTCCTTGATCCATAGCTTCTGAGCCTTTATACATACAAATATACAAAGTATTTACTACTCAAACATTTATCTTATATGCATACACCACCATAACCAAATTAATCCCTAATAAATCATCATAAATGTTATTCTAACATATGTCAATAGGTCAATAATTCACTTACTAATTCAGCTTAATGTCTCCTCAACCATCAAGTTAACCTAACCTTATGTGCAATATTTACATCCTTTTCTTCCTAATGTTCTTTTATGAACAATCTGTCTTCTTTTAATCATAACTCTATCTAAAAAAATCCAAATGCCATGATTCTTATGCCCCCATAAACTAGACTTCCATTAGTCTTAATATATCAAAAAATTGCACAAACAATCATACTCAACCCTTAATAAATCATTATCAATACATCTCCTAACCAAACAGTTTAACATAAGCATTAATAAGACATCAATAATCATTTTTCATGTTTTATACTTTCACTAATTCGGACTCTAAGGTCCTCAAAAATCAAGAAATAATAAAAGGTTCCTAAACAGAGTCTATCACAAGTAGTATTAGGGAAACAAGCATAACTTGAGCTCTAGTCACTATTTTGTCAAGTCTCTTTCACAGAGGTCAATTTAAGACCTATATCTACAATTTTCATTCTTTGAGTTTCTTCAAATTTGGGCTCTAAGGATATGAAAGACAGATCAAAAGAGAAAGATGAAATTGAAACGTTAATTTCAACTTACCTTGATAACTTCTTTCCTTCTCTCTTCTCTTACCCTTTTTCTCTCATTCTCTTATCATTTTCATTTTTCTCCCTCTTCTAACCTTATGATTGACCTTCACTCTCACTTCTAATCCTTTTCATCCATTTTCTCTAAAAAATTCAAGAAGGTGAAACTAATCCATGTGTCAACATTCCATTGGTCCATGTGTCACCATTCTATTGGTACATATGTTATCCTTCTATTAGTTCATATATCACTATTTTATTGGTCCATGTGTCACTCACTATATGCTCCATATGTCACTCATTTAAGCCTCCATATTTCACTACTTGTAAGGTTAAATATGTCACCAATTGTAAAGCTACACATTTCACCAATTGTAAGGTTACGCATGTCACCAATTGTAAGGCTATATATACCAATTGTAAGGCTATATATGTCACCATTTGTAAAGCTACACATTTCACCATTCTATTGCTCCATATGTCAGAAGTATAAAGTGCCATTTGTCACAAACTTAAAGGGTCACTTGTCCCATATATATTCAAGCCACTTGTCATCCAATTAACTGAGCCATTTGTCACTTATTTCCAATGCCACATGTCACCATTTTATAGGCCTAATCAACCTAAATTCTCATGTATCAATTTGTCTTGCTCCATAACATTTTTTAGACTATATGCACATATCACCTCATCAATTACTCAATTGTAACAATAAATTCCCAATTCACTAATTATAATCCATCAATTCATTACATTGGTAAATCAAAATGCAAAACATTAGGAATGCACATTCATTTTCATTCCATTCGCTATAATATATCAATTGAGTGCATATACTATCTTGCAATATTTTCTAAATTACGATTCATATGCGTATGTGAATATTATGCATGCGAATGAAATGCACCTCGGAAATTCTTAAAAGAAATAACTCATGTGACTCAATCTAACAGTTTAATCTCTTAACAATTTTAGGAGGTAGGATATTACACCTCTTCGTAAAGGTCTTTACTTAGGAAAGTAGTTTTGATAGCCATCTGATGTAACTTTATATCATCATGAGCTACAATTTCATTAATCACTCAATTGCCTTAATCATGAGCTCAACCTTAGCTCTAAAAATGCAGCTTAAACTTTTATGCCACACCATATATGACTTGTCATTCATTATGGTTCTTCATTTCATAACTTGTTAAGCAAGATATGAAGAAACACATGGCCTTATTTGACAATCAGCTGATTGCATTAGTTGTTAGCTGATTCTATCAACTGTTAACTGATAGCTGATTATATCAACTGATTTGACTAGCAGATGACATCAGCTATTTATGAAAGATGTTTGGTAAAATTAGTTATTTAGGATTAACTATTAATATGTAAAACGACCAATGAAGACATAACTTAAAAAAATTATAAGAACATGAATATAATTCGTTGATTATTTTTATAAGAATTTAAATTTTAGATATTTAATTTTACAAAAATTAAGTTTATAATTCTAATAAAAACATAGGATATATAATAATAATAATAATAATAATAATAATAATAATAATAATAATAATAATAATAATAATAATAATTCTAAAAAAATAATTGACAAGTCGATGATTTTTAAATGTTTGGAGAAGATGACTTGAGGAGATTCTGGAAGATCTACATTGTTAGCCCCCAAAAAATTTTCTTGATGGATAAGTATAATTTACGTTAATTATGAGGTCTTTATGAAAGTTTATGGAATTAATTATTATGTTAATGTTAGAAAGATTACATGATATAGGTTGATTGAATTAAAGTGTTAAGGTTATAAGAATGTTCAAGGGTGTTTTTGGGAAGACACTTAAGGTTAAAAGAACCTAAGCTTATAAGGAAAGGTTTGAATTAAGTTAGAGTTAATATGGTGTTTAAGAAGATTAAAGGAGTTAGGAGGAAAATGAAAGAAGGGGCAAAATGGGAAGACCAAAGGAGAGGAGGGGTATTTTCAGAAGGACAAGACCAAAATGTGGTCTTACATTTAAGAGAAGGAGAAAACGTGAATTAGGGGATTCTAGAAGAAGCTAGATGCATGGATGAGAAAAGAAAGGGAAGAGAGAAGAAAGAGAAAGTTTCAGTTTTAAGAGGAAAGAAAGAAGAAAAGCTAGGGTTTTAATTTTCTAAGCCTCCAAGAGAGATTTTGAGGTTGTTCAAGAAGGGAAAAAGGTAGAGGAAGAGAAGATCTTCCATTTGAGCCAAAGACCTCTTCGTTTGGTGAAGAATCAAGGGATCAAAAGAGGCAAGGGGAACAAGAGAAGAGGCATTTTTAAGCAAGTCTGTAAGCAAGGAAATCAAGGTGGGTACATGTTTATAATAGAATAAATAAGTCACTACTATTTTTCTTTAGATTAAAGAAGTTTACTGATTTCAATTGCATCATAAGTGTTGCATCTATTGCTTTTGAATGATTTTTGAAATTTGCTATATGTTTGCTACATGAATTGTGTGATGATTTATAAAAAGACTTTGCAAATGATTTCTGAAAAGATAACATGTTTATGAAGTCATGTTAAAAAACATCTCAAGTATATGAAAAGCAAGTTTTCAAGAAATGCCATTTTGGGCAACAAATTTGCAAGTTATGAAATATGTGTTATGTGGGTTTGTGGTAGTCCCTCAAGAATTGTCACGTGCATGTTGACCAAATTATATGCTTCTCCCGCCTACCTGCTAGTGGTATGGAGCTCCTTCATAAACTCCTTTAAGTTTACGACTGCACAGGACTATTATGTGGAAATGTGTAGTCCGTCATGTTTGTGGATCTACCCAAACCATTCTGATGTGCTTATGTGCTTTTGTTATGTTAACACGTTTGATGCATTCATGTTTTCTAACTTGTGTATTTTGGCTGAAAGCTTAAGAAACCTGCGTTTTATGAACTCAATGAAAATTTTCTATGAAAAATAAAATGATTTCAAAGGTTTTGCTTATTTTTTTTTATAAACTTTTACCCACGAGCTTTCAAGCTCATCCCCCTTTTTAGCCCATCTTCAGGTGATAGCTAAGAGATCAAGTGATCAAGAGCCTAAGGAAAATTCTCCAAATTTGCTCAAATTGTATTTGAGTTGATTTTGGGAAAGCACAACGTTGTAGTTGCATGCCAAGTTGATTTTGTTTAAGAATTGTTTTAATCTAAGACTTCGAGATGATGTTGTAATATGGCTTAGAATGCCATTAAAGATTTGTAAAACATTATTCTTTTGCTGTTAATGAAATATGAATGATGTATGGGTGATGTGGGTTGAAATTAGATATACGAGAAGAAGTTATCAACTTGAGTTGATGATTGTGGATCATGAATTATTGATATATATATATATATATAGACAGATATATATATGCCTAAGTGAGATTTATGGAAAGGAAAGACAAGACTTATGATTGATCATATGTAGTTGGATGTGATGAGACAAAGGAGTTATGAATTGAGAGTTTCATGAAGTCAAATGGGTAGCTGAATGGTTGTGTTCAGGACATTCCAAGGTTACACAGTGCAAAATTACAAGTCTTCCATAGGGAAAAAATTTGTGTTATAACTTTAGGGGAAAATCTGGATTGAACTAGGTTAAATTAGACCAAGTTGTCTTCTAGAAAGTTGTAGGTCTTTCTTTTGACTTTCCAACGGCATATAGTATGGAATTTCTGGACTTCTAGATCGAAAGTTATGGTCCTTAGAAAGGGAAATGTTTAGGAGTATAAAGATGCATCATCTGTAAAGATGTATCATCTGTAAAGACATATCATCTGTGATGGCATCGTATGATCTATGATGGCATCGTATCATCTGTGATGACGTCCTATCATCTGTGATGACGCCATATTGTCTTAAGAGTTGCATCGTCTTAAGTTGACTTTGCTTCGTCTTAAGTTGACTCCGCTTTATCTTAAGAGTTGCATCGTCTTAAGTTGACTTTGCTTCGTCTTAATTTGACATTGTTTTGTCTGCTTTTTGCTTCGTCTGGCCTTTTCTCTTCGTTTGCTTTTCACTTTATCTGCTTTTCCCTTCGTCTTCTTTTTGCTTTGTCTACTTTTCACTTCGTCTGCTTTCTGTTTCGTATACTTTTTGCTTCGTCTTCTTTTTGCTTCGTCTGCTATTTGTTTTGTCTACTTTTTGGTTCATCTGCTTTTTGCTTCGTCTGCTTTCTGCCTATGTGATTAAACTTCTCCTTCTGCACACTATTCATTTGATGATATCATCTGGTCCATTTTTGACCCTTCAGACGATAGAATCTATCTCCAAGCTTTCATAAAAGTTGTAGACCTTGAAGTCCTCTTTTGAACCATCTAACAATGACTTTAATCTGATATCCCTAGAGCAAGTTATGCCTTTCATCTCATCCCGAGATAGGTTCAATATGATTGAGGATAAATCATGCTTGATTCTTTCGGCCAAAACTTCATTATCCGACCTCCAAATGAGATGAATCTTGTGTCTTAATAAACTAGAGTCATAGAGCTATCAAATAAGATCTGAAGAAATAGAACTTTAACCCAGCCTCTAAGATGTTCAGTATCTAGATGGAAGTTAAGCATAGAATATTTGCTTCAATATAAGCAAGATTCAGAAGATAGGGCCTGACACTTCAGTATCAGAGAATGAAGATGAACCGAGGATGACTAATGAGGGTTAAATAGGAATAACCATGCATGGTAACAAGCGCAAGTACACGGTTTATGTTTTCGCAAGAGTTGGGTTTCGAAAATGGTGCCCAACAGTTATGATATCAGAGCAAAAAGAGAAATCGACGATGGTTAAGGATTTCATTAAAATAAGCTCACGTTTTTATGACCTCTGAGCTGGACTCTGAAAATGGGGTCTAATAGTTGTAGTATCAGAGCCCATAATTAAGATCTTACATAGGCATTTTTAGAAATATGTATCAAGTTACATGTGTCTTGACATGTTTTAGCATGCAGCAGCAACTGATCCTTAGTCAAGACGCATATGTATGAGTTGCATGCATGAAAAAAATGTTAAGAGCTTGACCTGATGGAAATAGTAATAAAAGAATGATGATCTGGCAGAATGTAAGGAAAACATAAATTGCTATGCTCTTAAGAAGATGAAATTAGAACCTAAGTGGTTATTTGATTATTATGAAAAGAGTTATGATCCTCCATAAAAATGTGTTAGAGGTATTGAGATCAGAATTTTATGATGATTATACATCTATAAGTTTAAATCAATGGTGAATATACATATTTAAGATGTAATGTGAAGGATAATTGGAAGATGAGATGAATGATAGCGGTATATGTACAAGTTCAAAAGGTTAAGCTAAATTGTTATTGTGAGTACCTATTTGATAATGGGATCATCATACACAAGTGAGAATATTAAGCACATATGTATTATATGTGTGGAGAAAATATAGGAAGAAACCTATGACTTATTGGATATTTGTTAGTCATAGTTCCCATTGTTTAAAGCCTAAGGGGAACTAGAGTAACACATGAAAGTGCTTATAATGATCAAGCAGGGATAGACTGACATTTGTTGATGATGTTACAATGAGAAATAAATTCGAAGATCAAGAGAAGAATATTGTCTAGGATTAATGGAGATCAAAGTATCAATCATGTAAGATATAAATTTGTGAATTGATGGAGATAAATATGTGGATAAAATGGGATGAATTTGATGATACCCACCTAAGCATATGCGATAGTAAGTATGTTCATTACTCCATTGAGTTTTGGTGATTAGAACATTATGACCTTGTAACAACGATAGAAATTGGTCTTCCAGAGGTATTAAGAATAGCTGATAATATGATGATGATAGCAGGTGATTGATAAAGATTGCATGAACAGTATAGATGATAGTAGTTAGAAACTGTCTTTCGAAGAAGAATTTTACTGAGTTAGATTAAGCAAATCAAATAGTTTATGTTAAGGATGATCAATGAAAGAACTGATCAGAAATGAATATGTAATGATTCGAAAGTGAGTGTGGGAGTCCTATCCCTAATAGAGACTCAAGCAAAAGAGGTAGAATATGTTATTGAAAAAGTATGCATTTTGTTGATGTAAAGGATCCAACTATGTGAGTGGATTACTGATTTTGAGGAGACATTGATTGCTAATATGAGGAGTATATAGGTTCACGTTATTCTGTGTAAATATGTTCCGGAGATACAAATCTGACTTGATGAATGTATTAACAAGAAATTAAGTTTGCAAATAAATTGCAATATGTGGAGAAACTAGAATGAACGAGCAAACATTAGAATAAGCCAATATGAGGTATGAGGAAATTCAAAGAATGGAGAAAATCATTCGAGAAAGGAAGTCAATTGGGGAAATTGAAAATAAAGTGAGACAATGTTACCCCCATTGAGGAATTAGTTATTTAAGGAATGGTGAGAATTAATCAGAGGGGCACATGGAGTTTGGTAATAATTGTTTGAGTTAACAATTGCCCCGATAACACTATAGTATTGAAGATTAAAGTGATCCAAGCAAAAATTTGATGATGTATAAAAGGTATTCGAAAATTTGAGAAGAATAATTTGAATACATGAAAAAAAAACATGTAAAGCGTATGAGTAATGAAAGTAAAGAGAAATTTGAGGAATTGGATTGATATAAATTATATCATATAGATTTGGAGATTTTATGTTATGCACTGACATTATATAAGAGATTTAGCTAACATCCAATGCAGTATGATAAAATGATTTAATATGTATGAAGACAACTTAAGTCCTATGAGTTGACTATTTGATATATGATTTAGAGCTACTACACTAATGATTGCTTTGAAAGTTTGGAGATAGTATATGTATAGGAACATCTTGGATATATATATATAAGTACAGATCATAAAAGTTTGAGGCAAACATTGAATTGAGAGAATTGAATATGAGAATGAGAAGATTGAAATAAATATCGAAAGACTATGATTGTACAAATGAGAAATTCCAAGAAGGCTAGTGTTATATTAGATACATTAAGTAGAAATTTGATATTGAGGTTATCAGAACTAGAGCAAAAAGAAGCATAGAATGTGGAGTTAAATTTTGGGCAAATCAAGTGCTATTTGCTATGAAATTGAAGATCAGTTTCACATGAAAGGATAAACCAAACCCAAATTGAGGATTTAGAAATTGTGAATCTTATTGAGAGATTGAAAACATATCTGAAGTTTGAGTTCGAATAGTAAGAATGATACATGGTGATTAAAATAAGAAGTATGTGAAATAAATAAAGGTGATTGAGCAAATAGATTGTTAGAAAAGTAAAAGTGGCAACATAAGTTATACATCCTAGTAGGAATACGCTGAAAAATGTCAAATCAAGTGAGTGAATGTTTGAATTTACGGTCGTAACTATCAAAAATATGCTTAAGGCATATAGTTTGAAGTTCATAGGAACATGAGATCCAAGTATAGTTCTATTTGACTTTAAGAATCGCAATCACTGTCTTAATGATTTCATTTGAATACTGTATAAGGAGTTAGATGATAGAAAGAGTCGTCGCTTTTGTATTATGATGAGTAAGGCCTGCAAATTGTTAAAGGTCAGAATTGGGGATGTTATTTGACAGGTGAAATTGATCAATGTTAGAAATTAAGAGATTCGAGAAAGATGAATGAATTAGAATGATCAACGTCAAAAGCATGAAATATAGTAAGAATAGGCATAAGAGTTAAGCATGCTAGCACACTTAGCACAATAGTGATGTGAATTATTAAGTGAAAGCTAAATTATCTTTGAAAGCATCATCGTGCCAAGGTGTGCTTAGACTAGAATGAAGGATTAGTTAAGGCCAACATGAATAGGTCTGTATGAAATATTTATGAGAAGTGCTACTGATGAAAGATGTCTTAAATTCGTAATATGGTATATGTGAGTATGTTAAGGATATTGATATGATATGAAATAGGTGTTATTGACACAGGAAATGGAAAATGGTAAGTATTCTGAAGTATATTAAGGAAACAGATAGTATAGTATGATATCTGAACAAGTTATGGAGGGATTGATTGAATCCGTTAACTAGGGTCATTTGAAAGAAATTATTTGAGTGATGAAGTAAAATGGAAAGCGAAGGAGTACGAGAGGAAGCGAACCCTTGCCCCTAGATCAGTCGGGTATGAATTTCCAGGATGAAATTCTTTTAAGAGTGGGAGAAATGTTGGCCCCCAAAAATTCTTCTTGATGAATAAGTATGATTTACGTTAATTATGAGGTCTTTATGAAAGTTTGTGGAATTAATTATTATGTTAATGTTAGAAATATTACATGATATAGGTTGATTAAATTAAAGTGTTAAGGTTATAAGAATGTTCAAGGGTGTTTTTGGGAAGACACTTAAGGTTAAAAGAACCTAAGCTTATAAGGAAAGGTTTGAATTAAGTTAGAGTTAATATGGTGTTTAAGAAGATTAAAGGAGTTAGGAGGAAAATGAAAGAAGGGGCAAAATGGGAAGACCAAAAGAGAGGAGGGGTATTTTTGAAAGGACAAGACTAAAATGTGGTCTTACATTTAAGAGAAGGAGGAAACGTGAATTAGGGGATTCTAGAAGAAGCTAGATGCATGGATGAGAAAAGAAAGAGAAGAGAAAAGAAAGAGAAAGTTTCGGTTTTGAGAGGAAAGAGAGAAGAAAAGCTAGGGTTTCAATTTTCTAAGCCTCCAAGAGAGATTTTGAGGTTGTTCAAGAAGGGAAAAAGGTAGAGGAAGAGAAGAACTTCCATTTGAGCCAAAGACCTCTTCATTTGGTGAAGAATCAAGGAATCAAAAGAGGCAAGGGGAACAAGAGAAGAGGCATTTTTGAGTAAGTCTATAAGAAAGGAAATCAAGGTGGGTACATGTTTATAATAGAATAAATAAGCCACTACTTTTTTTCTTTAGATCAAAGAAGTTTACTGATTTCAATTGCATCATAAGTGTTGCATCTATTGCTTTTGAATAATTTGTGAAATTTGCTATATGTTTGCTATATAAATTGCGTGATGATTTATAAAAGACTTTGCAATTGATTTCTAAAAAGAGAACATGCTTATGAAGTCATGTTTTTGAAACATCTCAAGTATATGAAAAGCAAGTTTTCAAGAAGTGCCATTTTGGGCAATAAGTTTACAAGTTATGAAATATGTGTTATGTGGGTTTGTGGTAGTCCCTCAAGAATTGTCACGTGTACGTTGACCAAGTTATAGGCTTCTCCTGCCTGCCTGTTAGTGGCACGGAGCTCCTTCATGGACTCCCTTAAGTTTACTACTACACAGGACCATTATGTGGAAATATGTAGTGCGTCATGTTGATGTGTAACATCCCGTCACCGATGGGATGGGTACAGTTCATCTCATACGCATTTTGCATATGCATGTATTGTTGGGCCCCGAAAATTTTTTCTTTTATTTTTATTTTATTTGCATTAATTATTTATTGATTTATGGATTTATTCGTTAATT
>JANIJH010000008.1:25452138-25482282 GCA_024520975.1 Erythroxylum areolatum
GTTGATGATCATGTTGTGTTTGTGTATGATTTTGGGTTAGAATGAGCTTAGAAATGAAGTATAAGAGATGATTTAGGATTTAGATGTGTTATATTTGAAAGATGGGAGGATTATGGTTGAAAAAAATGAGAAAATCAAGTTTCAGAAGGATTCTGGGCTCGCACGCCGCGGCGCGCTCATGCCCTCATCGCGGCACGCTCTAGTTTTCTCGCCGCGGCGAGCGCCCATTTTCCTGCACCGACATGCTTTGGTATTTTGGCCATAACATTTTCTGTAGATGTCCAAATGAGGTGAATTTTGATTTTTTGTAAACTAGAGACATAGATCTACAAGTTTTGTGAAGAAATGAAGTCCTGAATCAGTCTCTAAGAATCTTCAATTTTGGATGGAATTTGAGCATAGAATTTTTGTTTCAGCTTTAGTAATAGTTCGAATTGTTAAAGTATGACTTTCCAATTTCTACACCAAATTGATTGGAATTTTGGTTGTTTGGTTAAGGAAATCAAATGAGGCAAGAGGATCAAGGGGAAAAAAAGGAAAGACATTCCTAAGCAAGTTATAAGCAAGAAATTCAAGGTGGGTACATGTTTATTATAGAGTAAATAAGTCACTCATTGTTTTGTTCGAATCAAGAAAGATTAAATGATTTAACTTTGCAACATCAATGTTGCCTTAATTGCTATTGTGGAATGATTATATGTTACTATAGGATTTCCATTCATGATTAACAAAAAGGTTTCAAAAGGGTTTTCTCTTTTCAAGAATACATGCTCATGAAATCAAGTTTTCCGAAATGTATGAAAAGCAAGTTTACAAGACTTTGAACCATGCATGTTATGTGGGTTTGTGGTAGTCCTCAAGAACCATCACGTGCACGTTGACCATGTAAAGGCTTCTCCCCCCTGCCTGCTAATGGCACGGAACTCCCCATAAGGACTTCCTCAAGAAACTACGTCTACATAAGACCATTTCGATGGGAATGTGTAGTGCATCATGAACCCGGACTAACCCAAACCATTCTGCTATGCTTATGTGCTTATGTGTTCATGATCGGTTATCATGTTTACGCATGCATGTTTTGAATTCTACTCATGAATTGCTAAAAGATCAAGCTTTTCGAGATAATGATTTTTATATGCTCAATACTATGATTTCAAAGTGTACCACGGCAATGAGTTATCTTTTGAATAATTTTGCTTATTTCTGTATTATAAATGTGTTCCCACGAGCTTTATAGCCCCTTTACCCTCCCCATTCAGGTGATGAGCAAGAGACCAAGTAAGCCAAGAGTTAGGGCATCACTCCGATTTGTCATGATTTTGTGTTTCAAGTTATTTTTTGAAACTCAAGGCTTTAGTCACATTTCAAGATCTATTGGTTCAAGTGTATTTTGTATTTTGGGTTTTTGCACTTAATGATGTATTATGGCTTGAAATGCCATTAAAGCTTTGTAAAACTCATCTTTTGGATATTAATGAGATATGGGTGTTTTTGTTCCAAGCCTTTCACATTGAATCATTTAGAAGTTGCTTGAGTTTATTTTGATGAGTTTTTTGGGATGGGTGATTTAATAAAATGAGAGAAAGTTTCAGGTTTGTTCACGGTGGGCCGAATGAGGCGTTCGCCGCGACGAGGACGTGTGCTCGCCATGGCGAAGCCGCATGTTGGGTTCACCGCGGCGAGTGCTACTTCGCTCGCCGCAGCGAGAACCGTTTTGCTCACTGCAGCGAGGGCTTAATTGCCCACAGCGGCGTAGCTAGCCCGAGAGGGTTGGCCGCGGCGAGACATCACACGCCGCGGCGACGCCCCCTTGTGCTTCCGAGGGATTTTTTTCTTTCTTCTTTTAATTTATATGTTTCACCTCATGCACCAAGCACCGCGCTTCCATGTCTGATGTTGGGCTCCGGAAACGGGGTCCAATAATTCCATTTGCTAGGATCTTTGCAATAACTTTATAGGCAATATTACGGTAGGAAATAGGTCAAAAATCCACCATAGAAGAGGGGTTCTTGTTCTTAGGAATAGGACAAATATATGTTTGATCTTCTCCTTTAACAAGTTAGAAGAAACAAAAAATTCTTGCATAACTTCAGTGAAAAGTCTACAAGTGATATCCCAATTCTCTTGGAAGAAGAAAGTAGAATATCCATAAAGTCCTAGAGCTTTAGATGGAAGCAAGTCATACAAAACTTCTTTAATCTCCTATTATGTAATAGCTGACACCATATACTCCTTCATTTCCTAACTGATAGCTTTTTCACAAAATCTATCAAAGTTGAAATCACTATAGGTGTTCTTATCTTTAGATCACATCAAATTAGTGAAGAAATCGAGGGCAATTTCTTAGACCCTTTCCTGATCAATGTGTAAAACCCCTTTTTTATTAAAAAGTTCATATATCTTTTTTTTCTTCTAGCTTTGGTGTTGGCATCCCAATCCTTAATCCAATTAATCCTTTACTTCTGTTTTAGACTGAAATTGCGCAAGGATAAAGCCTCTTGATACTCCTTCAATCTTTGATTTTCTAATACTCTCATTGCAATGCTACGAGGTTATTTATAGCAATTCTTTCAAATGTAGACCTTGTTCTAACTCCTGATGACAAGTCCTTTTCCTGATGACTAGGTGACCTACCGGCACTCCACAAAAACCCTCTAATAGATATCCAATCCAACTGTAAAGTTCCCTAGAGCTAAGCCTTTTCCCTTTTCTTCAAAATATTTTAACTCAATATAAAGAAACAAAGTGTAGTAGTGAAATTTTTTTAAAGTAACCTTTTATTAAAAAAATTTATAGCATAATAGTTGTTATTAGTAAACCAAAAAATTTTAGGTTCCTGAAAAGCAATTCAAAACACTTCTATTCACTTAACCAAAGCACCACTACTACTTCTAGATTTCAACTCCATTCAGAAACAATCTCAAACGTTCAAACACATTAATGTATTTTGTTAAAGAAAAGAACATTTATAAATAACCATATTTTCACAAGACCAAGATCAATACATATTTACAAAGATGATGAACTATACGTAGTACGACATTTGCAATCTGTTTTTACAAAAAAATGTTCAAAACATGTTTATAATTATGCCATACATGTAAAACAAATGAACAAGCAATATTGCCTACATAATTGCAAGTGATGAAGATATCTACTCAAATGGAGGAGTCCTAGCTACTGAAATCTTTGAGTGTGCACTGGTGAGGTTAAATTTAGAAAAACAAAAAATAAAGGGTGAGCTAAGTGAGCTCAATGAGGGTCATGGTTTTCATTCAAAACATTTATACAAACATTAACATCCATAAAGAAAAAAGATAATTTTTTTTCTTTTCAAGCCATAACCAATGTTCTAACATAATAAATTCATATAAACAATAAACATGTAAAGCATAATCAAGTTCCTCTTTTCTTGTGAGGTAAACAGAGATGCAATTAATAGTTTTAAAAACTTTCTCTTGAAAATTTTTCTTTGTCATTTGCTACTATTAGGTGTAAGGCCATTGGGCTGCTTTTGTATCACTTACCCTTGCCTGGCTAATCTCTAGTTACGAAGCTTGTTCTACATCGCTTACTTGCACTAGGTTAATCACTATATACCGATTATTATAGAGCTAGTTTTGCATTGCTTAACTATAATGGTGCTGACACTAAATATAAATCAATGGTTATAGAGCTAATTCTACATCGCTTACCCATAATAGTGCTAGCACAATATATACTCCATACGTGTAGAGAGCGATTCATAAGATATACTAATAGACGTGACACCCCCCATTGTTGGTGATAGACACCCCCCTAGACACTGCCGTGCACATTTAAATGTACTCTAATCGATATAATCATATATATAAAGAGACCTAACAGCGTACCACAGGTAAACGACATTTAATACTTAGGTGCACCACATTTCTATACTAATTCAATTCATGTTTAAATTCCATTGTTATGCCAATTCAATACATATGCAATTTTAATTCGATGCCATCTCAAAGCATATATATAAATCTCATAAAAATTATCTTTCAAATTCAAGTAGTAACACCAGTGAACTTATTCATAAATATACTTTTCATGATAAAATAGAAACCATTTTCCTTTAATAAAACCAGTTCAAAGATAGATTCATAGTTTTGTCGTTTATCGCCAAGTACACTCACATGATGAGTGTCTCTTCTTGACCTACACAATTTACAAGTCGTTTAATCATTTATTTCCAATATAGGAAATAAAGCATTACAATTATCAATTCAGTTTTAACTACCATAATTTATTCCATTGGTTTACATTTCAAAGTCTAACTCGAATTTTTTTAGACATCATCCCATCCACTTAATTCATAATATGGCCGAATAGGTCACACTAACGTTTTCCATTTGATTTTTCATGAAAAACAACCTTAAGATTTTGGGTTATTTACACTTTAATCGTAATTGAACTTCAACGAATCACATCGTCAATTACTTTCCTCTTTAGGGTCAAATTGTCCTCACTAGACATACATATATATATACTATTCCACTTTCTTTCAAACTTTTCTACACATTTCACCTAAGGTCCATACTAGGCATCATTTAAACTTATCAAACCAAAAAATACAAATTTTCTCCAATATTTCCTAGGTTGGCCAAAAATACACCACTCTTTCATTATCCTTCCATTTTTCTTAATAGAACTTCTCTTCATTACACATAAATGAACTCAAACCAATTCTAATTCAATCCTTTTTCATTTCTTTACTTCATTGACATCAAATCCATATCATGAACATCATAACCCTAACGTTAGTTTATTGATTCACTTTTGTTATTTTCAACCTTTACGTGCTTTCAAATTTATTATGTACTTTACAATAAGTAAAAAATAACATTTGATCTTAAATAACCCTATTCCATATGAAATCCACAAAATAAACAACTGAAACGAAGAAATATTTATCACTTTTTCTCCCAATCTCTTTAGAAATTGGGGAACACCAATCCTATGTCAAGATTTCTTCAATTTCTACTCCCCACCAAAAATGGCACCTTTCTTCTTCCTCTTCTCGTTGGCCGAATTATCCCTCATTCTCTCTTCTTTTCTTCCTTTCTTTTTAGTTATCACGAATCCTCCTTTCAAATGAACCAAAATTTGTCTTCTTTTGCCTTTTTATACTACTTCAATTCTTTATACATGTCATATTCTTATTAAACATCTTAAATGACTCATCATTGCATAATTTAATGTTTCTCAAACCAATGGAGCCTTGCAATTTGTCAATAAATGTGAGTCATTTAAAATTTATTAATTAACTCTATTTATGCAAAAAGACCAATTTGCCCTTTCATGGATTACTACACCTATAAACCAATTTAAATCTCCAAAATATTCTATAGCCGTCTCACCATCAAATTGACCATGGGATACTTTAATTAGGATTAAAAAATCATTAATAGCCATTATTTTCCAAAAAGGGCATTTTTGTCCTAAATTTATGAAATTCTTGAAATTCATCCAATTGGACATGTTTTTAATCTGTTTCAATGGCATTTAACTCTAATATCTATTCTGGGTATTTTCTACTTTTTTAAGGGTTGGGTCCTCAAAATTCCTATTTAAGTGGAAATACTGTTTACTCGGATTCACTATTCATCTGAAAATATTATTCACCTAGAATAAATTCTATAAACTGATATAAGAGAAAGTTCGGGGTTTTACAATTACCCCTCCTTATAAAAAATTGCCCTTGAAATTTAACTGAGCGTACCTACTTCAAATAAATAAGGGTATAACGTATGCATTTGCCATTAAGGCTCTTATATAGCTTCCTCTTTTGTGTGGTTCCTCTACAGTACCTTAACCAGTAAAATGGTCTTGTTACGGAAAACTTGTTCTCTGTGGTCAAGGATCTGTAATGGTGCTTCCTCGAAGATCAAATCTTCTTTTAGGTTCATTTGTTGTCTTGTGATTACATGGGATGGATCAGCTAGATATTTGCAAAGCATAGACACATGGAAGACATTGTGAAACCTCGCAAGTTCGTCAGGTAACCTTAATCGATACACCACTAGTCCAATCCTTTTTGTAACTTCATGAGGTCCTACATAACGTTGACTTAGTTTATCGCGTTTCCCAAATCTCAATACACCTTTCCATGGAGAAATCTTCAGAAACACCTTATCTCCAATTTCAAATACAAGATCTCTATGTGATTATCCACATATCTTTTCTTTCTATCCTTGGCCATCTTTAATCTATCTCAAATAATCTGGACTTTTTTTGTTGTCACCTGCACAAGTTTGGGACCTATCGATTTTCTTTCACCTACCTCATCTCAACATATTGGAGTTCTGCACTTTTTTTCATAAAGTGCCTTATAAGCGGCCAAACTAATACTGGCCTGATAACTGTTATTGTAGGCAAATTATATGAGTGGTAGGTGGGTGTCCCAACTCCCTTTAAATTCCATAACATAGGACCTCAACATATCCTCAAGTTTTTTAATATTAAACTTCAATCACATACCCAAGGATTTCTATAAGTTAGGCCAAAATTTAGATGTGAATCTAGGGTCACAATCTAAAATAATAGAGGTTGGTGCAGCATAGAGCTTTACTATCTCATCCACATAAAGGTAGGCTAATTTATTTAAAGGGTAATCATTTCTTATTGGAAGGAAGTTTTCACACTTTGTTAACCTGTCCATGATCACCTATACAATATTATGCCCTCTCTAACTCCATGGAAGCCCTACTATGAAGTCCATAGTAATCTTTTCACACTTCCATTCTTGGATTGTGAGAGGTTGCTATTTTGGAAAATCCTTTAACAAATTTCCTGTAGTAGCTTGCCAATCCAAGGAAAATCTTGACTCCTGTCACATTAGTGGGAGATCTCCAATTAGTGATAGCTTCAACCTTCTGGAGATCTACACTAAGTCCTTCAGTTGATATGACATGACCCAAGAAAGTTTCCTTATCAAGCCAAAACTAGCACTTACTGAATTTACCATATAATTATTGCATTCGTAGGATCTGTAATACTATCCAAAGACGTTTTGCATGTTCCTCCCGACTACCAGAATACACTAATATGTCATCAATAAAAAAATCATGAACTTATTTTGGTATTCTCGAAACACCCTATTCATCAAATCCATAAAAGTAGTTGAAGCATTTGGTAATCTGAAGGGTATAATCAAGAATTCATAATGCCTATACCTAGTTTGAAGGGCACATCTTCACTGTGAATTTTCATTGGCAATAGCCTAATCTCATCAAATAGATCATCAATCCTCAGGAGGGGATATTGGTTGCAGACTATCACCTTATTCAACTATCTTTAGTTGATACAAAACCTTAAAATCCCATCCTTCTTCTTAACAAAGAGGATTAGAGCTCCCCAGAGGGTAGCACTGGGTCTCACAAAACCTTTATCTAACAACTCCTCCATCTGTACTTTTGATTCCTTTAACTCTGTTGGAGTCATTCTGCATGGAGTTATCGAGATTGGTTGGGTTCCTAGAGTTAACTCTATCCCAAACTCGATCATCCTATCTGGAGGTAATCCTGGAAGATCGTCTGGATATACATCAAGGATCTCTCTAACTACCGAAATATCTTCTAATTTCACCATTTATTTGCCTTTTTCAATCATATATGCTAGATATCCCTGGCATCCTTTACTGAGCATTTTCCTAGCCACCATAGAGGTAACTATACTTATGGGGAGAACTTTCTGTATTCCATAAAATGTTACCTTTGGATTTGCCAACTGACTCAATCTAACCTCGTTTTTGGAACAATCTACTACTACATGATGTGTGGACGACCAATCCATTCTCAAAATAATATCAAAATCCCAAATTTCTAATATAATCAGATATGCTGGAAACTCCTGACCATCAATCGTTATGTTATTTCCAAAAAACACTCTTTCAGTGAAAAGTGAGTTTCCAGCTATAATGGAAACTATCATCCCACTATCTAACCATTAAGGTTCCACATCTAATTTTGCAAAAAAAAATCAGTGAAATAAAAGAGTGCGTAGCACTAGCATCTACTAAATGATATGCATCATGCTTAAAAACAGAAATCATACTAATGACTACATCTAGGGTAGCATCTGCCTCTTACTGAGTAACTGTAAAGACTCGAGTTTGCATGCGGGGTTGACTTGCCTACCTTATGGGGGCTACTCCCCTACCTCATGAACCTTTGTTGGATGTAGGAAAACTTGACTCTCTAGCTTGAGAACCTCGACCACCCTCGAGGAGGAAAGTGGAAAATGCCACTCTCTGCTCATTTATACATCCCACAACTTGGTATATCTTTGTAATTTGGTCAAACCATGTGAGTGCACTCTCTAGATCTCCACTCCCATCAAAAGGCTTCGTGCCTAGTTTACATACCCGCTCAATGGAAGATCCAAAAGTTTCTTCATTTTTGTGTGACTGTCGCATCATCGCAGTGAGTATTAGAGCCATCTGCTCTACGGTAAAATTTCCCTTAGTTAGTTCTACGAGCCGTAACAGTTGAGAATAGGGTTGATTCATAGAAGCACTCGCTGAGTTTGGCAAGTGTTCCTTTTCCCTTCTTGGTGGTGCCTCAGGTGTAGGAGTCATTGGTGTAGCCCTACGAGGACATCCACAATCTCGTTTGTGCATCGTGTTATGCATTTGGCAAATTACAAATGTATAAGACTTTCATGTCTTAAACTATATGCATGTAAATCACAACATTTTATAAGCTACCTCACTTTGAAAATAGCTTCAAAAACCTTTTGCACATGTATTAAACAAAAAGGGGCAATTTAGCTCTGATACCAACATTGACAAGCCCCTTTCCTAAAGACTAGGTGACCTACCCGGCACCTGACAAAGACCCTCTATTTGATATCCAATCCAACTAGAAAGTTCTCTAAGTAACCTTCATTAAAAATTTCAATAGCATAATAGCTTTTATTTAGTAAAACCAAAAATTTTAGGTTCCTGAAAAGCAATTCAAAACACTTCTATCCACCTAACCGAAGCACCACTGCTACTTCTGGACTTCAACTCCATTCAGAAACAATCTCAAAAGTTCAAACACACTCATGCATTTAGTTTTAAAAAAAGAACATTTATAAATAACCATATTTTCACAAAACCAAGATCAATACATATTGATAGACACGACACCACCTATCGTTAATTACAGACGCCCCCCAGACACTACCATACACGTTAGGACGTAGTCTAATCGGTATAAACATATGTATAAAAAGACCTAACGGTGTACCACAAGCTAAACAACAATTAATACACAGGTGCATCACATTTATATAACAATTCAACTCATGTTTAAATTCCATTGTCATGTCAATTCAGTGCATATGCAATTTCAATTCAATGCCATCTCAAAGCATATAATAAATCTCATGAATATTAGCTTTTAAATTCAAGTAGCAAAACCAATGAACTTATTCATAAACATACCTTTCATGTATTTTTCTTTAACAAAATTAGTTTGAAGATACACTTACAATTTTATCCTAAACTTATGAAATTCTAGAAATTCATCCAATTGGACTTGTTTTTGATCTATTTCAATGTCATTTGACTTGAATACCTATTTTGGGTATTTTCAATTTTTTTTCAGGGTTGGGTCCTCAAAATCCCTATTCAAGTGAAAATACTGTTTATCCAGGTTTACTATTCATCCAAAAATACTATTCACCCAAAATAAAATCTATAAACCAATAGAAGGGAATATTCGAAGTTTTAAACTCGAGTAACTTGGACTATGGTTTTTTAGATTTGTAAACACAAATGGTCCTTCCATTATAGTGTTAATCATGGTTGGAGACGATTTTTCATTCAAAACCTAAAAACGTAAGGCAATCATGAACATTAGCTTTTTTTTTAGTTTCAAGAAGTCCTACAAAAAAGGCTTCTTTTCTTTAATAATCTCTTTAACATATTGCCTTTTGAGAGGGTTATAGAGCCCTCTAACATTCCAAATTAGAATTGTCATGGTTTTTTAAGGGGTGATCCCCTTTTTCGATTTTTCTTCCTATCCTTCTAGTGGATTTTCTTGTACATGAAAATCCCTTATCACCTCGTATGTTTCAGTCATAAATTTAGCACATCCTTCCTCTGAATTTTATGCCTTATTGGTATTAATATCATCATAAGGGGTAGGAATCATGAGTTCATATCATCATAAGGGATAGGACCCATGAGTTCTTCATATCCTCCAGTTTTGAAAGTTCTTCATATAACTATGCATTTTTTAATTGAAGTTGTTAGGCTTCTGAGGGTAAGTGACTAGCATTTCCCTTCTTACTAATTCCCTTGTCTCTCCTTGTTTCAAAATAGGAATGTTATTAAGAAGTTCTGCATCCTTCTTAATTTCAATACACATTTTAGCAAAGTACCTCCCCTCCTTACTTGTAGTTTGTGAGCCCATACATATTGCTTTACCTATGGAACTAGCTAGGAAGCTAATTCCCTTAATTGTCCAAAGTTCAAGGGGAACAATATGAAAATTTACCCATATGGGAATGTTATCCTTGTTTCCTCTATCATAGTGTATGGTTTACCTCAATTCTCCAAATTTTCAGGGGAGTGTTATGAAAATTTACCCATATGGGAATGCTATCCTTGTCTGCTCAGTCATGGTTTATACTTGGTTTCCATTTCTTCATAAACATGCTAAGAACCCTACTCTAGTATCTCATTTAAGCAGGTTTTAGAGTTGAATTTGGATAAAAATGACCCATCTTCTATGGGATAGTCCTTTTTAGACCCTTCTTACTCCATCACCAGTAGGACAAGTGAGATTCAATATCAATATGACAAGAGCAAGAGCCATTCTATCATGGCAAGTTTGAACCAAGAAAATAAACATAAAAACATAAAGAATGATATAATTACCATGCTTTAAAAAATAAAGGATTAAGAGTGATAAGATCTTAGGATTTAATCACCACTAGAAATCTAAATAAGATCTTAATTTTTTAAAAGAACTTAAAATAAGAGTTGCTCTAAAAATTTGAGGAAATTATCTCTGACATTTTTTAATTAATTAGTGAGAATCATAAACTCTCTGTTACATCAACAAGAAAGCTTCAACAACAACAACAACAACAACAACCCAATAGAAGTCTCGCTGACTCACGTAGTTTAGGGAGATCCAGAAGTCTGCAATCTTACCCCTAACTAATAGAGATGTTGTTTTCGATAGACCCATAAGAAAAAGACAAAAGACAAAAATAGTTTTTGAGAAGTATTTGTAAGAAAAATCAAAACTAAAATTAAAAGATAAAAATATATACAATAAAAATAAAGAATAAAGAATAATAATATATACAAATTAAAAAAATAAAGATAAAGATAAAGATAAAGGATAATAATAAATAATAATAAAAGTAAAACTAAATATAAACAAATACGTTCAAATAAAAATATAAGAAAATAATAAAATAAATAATACAATAAAGATATAAAAGATAAAAATCAAAGATAAATAAAACCAAAAATAAAGAAAAATAAAATATAAATAATAAAAATAATAAAGTAATAAAAATAAACATAAACATAAAGGATATTGATTAAAAATAAGTAAAAATAAGAATATAAAAAATAATAACAAGGTAAAAAGTAAAAATAAAAGATAAAAAAAGTAATAAATACACAAACAAGAAATAAATAAAATAAACAAGTTATTGCAAGAAAACGTTTAGGTTAGATAAGGAATTATTTAGGTTAAAATCTTAAAAAGAAATAGATACAAATAACTTTCAAAGGTAATTCAATCTCCATCTAAACAAAAGTTTAAAATTTAAAAACTAACAAAAACATAATTCCAATACCAGTCCAGCTTCTAAAGCCTATGAAAATTTTGTTTTAGAACAATACGCAGAAGTACAATGATGAGTCTAGCATTAGCTACAAGTTTAAATTTGTTCCTAGTTTGCATTTATTGCTACACTATGTAAACCTAGTGAAAGATTGACTTTAGTTTAGTTTTTATTCTAGTTTCGGTTATGTTATATAACCATTTTCAAAAGCTTACTCCTTCACTTAAATCAACATTATAGACTTAAATTTAGTCTTTTGAAGTAACAAAGATTCATTCCTTGTATAAAGATCTACCATTAGGTCATTAAGAGTTTTTTTCTCCTTCTTTGCTATGCTTTTTGTTAGTAATCTTCCAACATTATATAATGGATCTCCATCGATGCTTTAGTTGAACTATTAGTAATCTATTCAAGCCTCTCTTCATAGGTCCATTATTTTGAAGCTTTTATAGCTTAAGAAAATGTTTTATTCCCATCATCTTGAGGCAATTTAACTTGCTATCATCTTTGTCAGTTATATAAAATTCTCGTAGACTTGTTGATCAAAATTTTTGTTACTCCTTTTAAGTGTTTGCAAAAATTGATTGGTGATTTTAAAATTTTCTCAATTTGACGTATGATTATATGAGATTGTTGTTATATATATGCATTGACCTTTATTGGTTTATAATCTACAACTAATCCATCAATTTTACATTTTATGACATAATTAATTAAAGACATTTTTATCTTATACATGTTTGTTTAATTAACCAAAGTATAAGATAAAGGACATAGGATAAATATATTTTATAAATGAAATTATGATGAGAGCATAATTATGCAATTTATAGTATACTTACATATTATCCTTAAATTATTCTTAGTGACTGCTATATTAAATTGGACATTAATAACATAGATTGACTTTTGCATATATTTCTTCCTTGTAAAGAAATAGCCTTATAAACTAAAGTATAGAAATAATTAAACAAATACATGCCTGCTTATTAGAAAAGATCATTGAATTCACCTAATTATAAGGATCCTAAATGGATCCTTTTTGTATGACTGTAAATTTTTTCATTATGATAGTTATATAATTGAGTGTTAAACTTGATTTCTAAGGTACGTCAAAAGAATTAATAAATTTTAAAACTACTTATGACCAATTTTAATCAAAATAGATTGGTAAATAATATTTAGATATAACATAAACTATATAAAGATTGTTGAGTTAGTTAATACAAGAATCACCAACCTAAAGTAATTCTTGGGAATATTCCTTGTTTTTAATTAGTAGTGATTTAAGAAATTCCTTAGTTAAAGTGAACTAATATTTGAAAAAATTATTATAAAATATATACTATAAATCAATTATTAATTAGCAAGAGTGGATATGTTTGAATCTAAATTGAGTAGGCATTAATTCCATACTTTATATCTAATTGGAATATTGGATGATAAAATGATATGTTATAATTATGTATGATAGGTTAAGTCAAACAACTTTGATGTTACTAATATTTTAGTGGTCATGATATGTTGCTAGACATTAATCTTTATCTATGACTATAAAGTATTTAATTGAAAAATTAAAGATAAATTAAAATTTGTTGTATTTAATCTAACTATAATTATGAATTATAATTATATTTTATAATCATTAATAACATATTGGGAACTTAATGACTCATATATTAAGATCATTTTTGATTTTGTAGGCATTAATTCCATACTCTCTAGATGATAAAATGATATGTTATAATTATGTATGATAGGTTAAGTCAAACCACTTTGATGTTACTAATATTTTAGTAGTCATGATATGTTGCTAGGCATTAATCTTTATCTATGACTATAAAGTACTTAATTGAAAAATTAAAGATAAATTAAAATTAGTTGTATTTAATCTAATTATAATTATATTTTATAGTCATTAATAACATATTGGGAACTTAATGAGTCATATATAAAGAGCACTTCCAATTTTGTACAAGATCAACGTGGCTACTTGATAAACAAATTTATCTACATTTATCAAAAAGGCAAACATTAGATGCTCTAGTTATTGTCTATGTTAGAAGTGTAGAAATGCTTATGGTTAAAAAGAAAGTGAAAAAGTAAATGATAGAACTTTATACTTCCCAATTCTCTATGGAGCTATAAAATGGCTAAATGCTAAGAAATATATGGATTGCTTATTTTAATAAAAAGTAAAAGATCTTGTTTGGTTTATACCAATAACTATAGGTTATCAACTACAACTAGAAAAATATAACATATAATAGCTCATGAATTTGCATGTTTAGAGTCCCATTGTTGGATGCACTTTATGGAGGTGTCATTTAACCTAGAATATATTAATTATTTTGATACTATAGTGAAATAATAATAATTTTTGGAGAAATGGAGCTTTAAATAAAAATTCATGCATGCACAAGAATAAAGTGAGTGTTGTCATTTTCTAGAAGTGGTTTTTGATCCTAGGTAATTTTTATTGCAACTCTGATAGACTATGGATTGACTGAAGAAATGATAGGCAATAGGGCTACTGAAGATAGATTAAGAGCAATAAATGACAACAAAATAAAAATGATTTCAATCATTAATGATTTTCTGTGCTCCAATTTGTATGATATGCCTAACTCCTCATGAGTCACACCATTATTTCAAAACTTAGAGTAAGATTGTTTGATAAAATGTCACACTTATTGCTTTTCACACCATTGTTTCAAAACTTAGAGTAAGATTGTTTGATAAAATGTCCCACTTATTGCTTTGTACTTAAGAGTTTTTCCTAATACAAATTGCTTAATGATTCTTACTTATAGGTTTATGCTCTACAACCAATTGGTTGGTTGTAGTTTAGTGATTTAATTATTTAAATGCATTCCTTATAATATACATATTTAAATGTGCATGATAAAGTCCATGGAATAAATATAAATTCCAAATGAAATTAAGATGAGGTTATAATTATGAGATTCATATTCCATTTATGTATTATTCCTAAATTTTTTCTAGTTATTTTTCTATTAAGAAACATAAAAAGACTAAAGCACATTATGTTTATCCTTATGAATGAAGTAGTCGACCTCATAGGCTAAAATATCAAGATACTTAAGCAAATGTATAGTTGCTTGTTAGAGAACAAGTTCACTACACTGACTCTATATGAGAATTCCATTTGAACATTACATTTATGACTATAGAAATTCTCATTGTGATGATTGTATAAGTGATCCTTTCACTTAAGATCTCAGAGTTATCTCATATAGGGATTGTTATCTTTTGATGCAACTTACGACCTATTCTCGCCAAGGGCAGCTCAATTAGTAGTTATTAGATGTTGCAAAAATTAGTAGTTATGTGATTAATATAGGATTCATAACCCTTAAATAATAATAGAGAATGTTCCCTTGTTCTTAATTAGTATTATTTCGAAAAATACTTGGCCAAGGTGGGATGACAATTTGTAAATAATTTTTAAATGAATTTAATTTAATTAATTACTAGTGATGGTGAACTAACATGATTGGAATCAAATAGTGTAGACATTATTTCCATACTCTATATTTAATCGGAACATTATATGATGAAATGATTGAATTATAAGAAAAATCATACATAAAAAGGTTATTAAAACCATTCAGATATTCCTATATATTTAGGTGGTTATGATGTATCGCTAGAATTCAATCTTGATCTATTGATATAAATTATTTAATTAAAAATTAAAGACAAATTAGAGGAGTTTAATTTATCTAATCCTAAATATGATTTAAAGTTATAATTTATGTCTATTACTAACATATTTGAGAACATAATGAGTCATAAAAAGAGACCATGTTTGAGAGAGAAAGGTCTTTTAATCAAGTTGGATGTAATCATAAAGTTTGAGAAACTTAATGATTAAATATAATATATTTAATAAATAAGGATCAATATGAGATCTTGGATCTTTTTGAAAAATGAATAAATTCCATTAATCATAGCAAAGTTATTCCAACATTACTAAATTTTTATAATACAACAAGATATTGCATCATTTAACTAATCTAGCAAAAGAGACAAGATCGTATCATTTTTACAGAATTACAAATGCCATATGTTTTTTAGTTTAGTTGACAAGTTGTTATAAGCATTTCTCACTATTGTTGCAGCCCTAATCTAGTTAGTAATATGCTTTGGTAGATGGTTTCTACTTTTTTTTTCTTTCTTTCCACAAGGAAAAAATTGCTGTAGTGAATGCTACCTTGAAGATTGCTCCATTACGCATTTAAAATTTAGCAATCTTAGTGATCTAGGACAGTTTTTCATACTAAGCATAAGTTTGGAAATATTCTGCCAATAGATGTATAATTCTACTCTAAATTGATCTAGAATACTTGCATTGAAAGAACAAATGGTCTTTATCTTCTTCAACTTCTTTACATATCACACATATTGGATCATAAGCACCAAACTACCTATTATTAGTTTTGAGACTATTCTTAATAGCCACCCATGTAATAAAAGAACCTTTAGGTTTATGAGAGTCCTTCCATAAAAAATCAGATTAAGGGACATTCTCCATATGAGGTTGAAGATCTAGCTATAAGATTTGTTAGCAAACACTCTTTCAGAGTTTGTTAACTAGATGATACTTTCATCCCTATAGCATTAAGTGATTTGAAAAAAAGTGCTTAATTAAGGAGGTGAAACCTTTGAAGTTTCTTTTCCACAAGCCATTATGAATGAGGGAAGAGGCTGTAGCATTAAGTGGAATTATATTAATGAGATAAGAGATCTCATTCCTTTAAATTAGTGGATTGTATCCTGTCTAATTATCATACCATATTCAAATGCTTTCTCCATTCCCAAACCTGTATTTTAGCCAAGGGTAGATAGTGTTTCTCAAGTTCAACATATGTATGAAACACTGTAAAGTGTCCCTAGTAGTTTGCAGCTGCCAAAAGCTTTGATCTCTTTGATAATTTTCATGAATACATTTGATCCATATAATATTATTGTAAGTGTGCAATCTTTATATCCTTTTACAAGTAAACATATTCTGCATTAAAAGGATTGATACAATTACTAATCCCTTTTGTCTTTTAGGAGTTGTTACTTCACTCTATTTGCTTTTGGCCTCTTTTAAGTTTCTTATTTTGCCCAACCAAAGAAAAGTTTAATGATTTGATCAAGTTCCTTAGTAACCTTCCTATGTAAGATAATGTGTGTTGTGCAGTGAATATGCATGCTAGTCAGTACTGAGAAGAATTTAATTATAATTATAAGTTATTATATTTTAAATTAATGAAATGTCAAAATTTGATTATAAATAGGCTTAGGCTCTAAAGTGGCTAGCACTCCTTGCCTAACCCTCTCTATAATAGATGTATAGTTCTCTTAACTTGTTATGTGGATACCATTAAAGGCCAAAAACTTACACAGATAAAATGGTTAAGATGAATCGATTTCAAAAACAGTTTGAGCGAAACAATAAAAAAAAGGAAAGCTTTAGAATAAGGTATGAATTATGATTCATGCTTGTTATAATTTACCTGTTAATCATTTTATAGAATTTTAAGTAATTTTGGATTTTGATAAATTGAAAAATTTTCCTTATTATTCTGGTGTATGAGGGATCAAATATCAGCCCCACTCGTAATTTCCAATAGTGGTGTCAAAGATGACTAATTCTGTAACTTTGATAAGATGTTATGTGATTATGTTAATTGGATTTATCGCTTCTATTTTGGATTAATTTTGGTGCTTAATTGGTAAAATTAATATTTATTTTGTTTCAAGAGATGATAAGTGGAGATTAGATCAAATTAGAACATTATTTGTCAAATTCATGAATTTTTTAAAAAATGAAAAGAGTGGAGCACTATTTGTTAAAGTATTGGATCAAATTGGAGCAATATTTCATAGATTGCTATAGTGGATAAGGTAAGATTACGTCTAAATCCAAATTCACAAGAGTTTTAGTTTAATTAGGATACTTATTCCTAGCCCTATTATGTAAGGATTTGGAATTATTTAAAAGATAATCTTTAGAATATTGAAAGAAATTAGTTTTTGGGGTAGGAAAGAAGAGAAAAAATGTCATACACCTTCTCTATAATCCTTTTTTTTTTCTTTATGTTTTCTATTCATCTTTCATCATTTGATCTATATTTTTGGTGCTGAAACAATAACCATATATGGCTAAATCCAAATATTCCAACTCAAGGGAATTCAAAAATCTAGTTGTAACTTTATGATGTTTTTTAGTTCAAGTATTCCTTATTCCTTATTCTTTTATTTCATGAGTAATCAAAATTATTGAACAGAAAAATTATTTCGATTTTGATTATTTTATACCTATTCATGAATTTAATCATCTGTAATTGTTATGAGTGATTGGTACAATCATTAAATAGGTTATTTATAAATTTGCATATTTAACATATAAGAAATAAGAAAACTAAATTGAATAGTCATTGCTTTCTCAATTATTTAATTTATGGTTTAGTCTTACCTATTAAGCTTATTACTATTATTCAATTGATATGGAATATTTTCATACCCAATCAACTAATGGTAAGTTTTGGTGTGAATACTGGGTTTGAACCAATTAATTTAGAAAATTTTGACATTTATTATGACTATCTTAATAGGTTTTATACTAACATCATGAATTATAAAAATTATTATTTTTAAACTAGTGATCAAAGTTACAATTGAAAGAGATCCTTCAATCCAACCAAATTAAGTATATTTGAATTTCAAACTAGTTGATTTATTTTGATTCCTTGTTAATTTTAGTTCATTAGTTAATTAAACTCCCACTTAGTTTTATCAATTGAAATTAAGAAACCAAAATTTCATGACTACTAAAAGACTAATGAATTTGAAATAATTTTAGGGGCTTTGACAACCTGTCCAAAATTTTGCAAACATTATCAATAACTATTTTAGTTTCTTTATCTTATTTTATAGTTTACTACTACTAATCTCTTTCTTATATGATTTGTTCTTCTCAGACAGGTGAATTGCAAAATAATCCATAAATTAAGAAGACAGTGTGTCTATTAAGTAAAAAGACTAAGCAAGGAAAAAGTCATTCCTCTCCAAAAGTGAAAGTTGAGATATATTTAATGGTTGGTAGAGATTCTAATTCTAAAGAAGTTGAAGAAAAGATGGAAAATGCTAACATTACATCATTAAGAGAGTTAGCAATACCAAATTTAAATCAATAATCTTTAAGTATAAGATGTCTAGATTTTGAGGTGGATTTCAAATTGAAATCTAGTTTGATTCACTTACTTCCTATCTTTTTGGGTCTTAAAGATGAAGATCCATATAAACACTTGAAAGAATTTCATGTTGTTTATTCTGGAATGAAGCCATAAAGAGTGACAAAAGAATAAATGAATCTTATAGCCTTTCCATTCTCGTTAAAAGATAAGGCTAAGGATTAGCTTTATTATCTTGACTCTAGCACAATGACAACATATAATTAAATGAAAATATTTTTTGGATCAATTACTACATGCATCATAAGCTACTAATATAAGAAAGCAGATATGTGGGATAAGACAATTCTTTGGAGAAACATTGTATAAATATTAGGAGACATTTAAGTAGTTAAGTGATACTTGTCTACACCATCATATCCTTAATGAAATTTTATGAAGGGCTATTGCCAATGGATAGAAGTATGGTTGATGAAACTAGTGGAGGAGCTTTAGTAAACAAAACACCATAAGTATCTAGATAATCAATTACAAATATGGTCCAACATTATCAACAATTCGGGACAAGGATGGACGGAGCTGCTAAATGCGTGAATGAGGTAAGTAATACTAACCTTGAGGATAATAACTACCGTATTTTATCAAATGACTATAGGTTAACTACAATCAGCATGATTATATGGAATATGCTCATTCCCTAGGCATCCTACATACCTATATTGCAACAAAAACTACCTTCAAGAAGCTAACACAGTATAGGGATTTCCTAGTCAACCTCAATGGAAATATGACCCTTATTCTAATCATTATAATCTTGGATTGAGGGATCATCCAAACTTTAACTATAGAAATCAAAGAGGTCAACAAAGATACCAGCCTCACAATTTTAATAGATAACTTCAAATCCCTACACATTCTCAATCTTAATTTTCAAATTCAGGCATAAATTTAGATGAAATTATTAAGGAACTTATAAGAAAAGCAAGCCTTCAAAACTTAGGAAAGCATATTATTAGTAAGTATTGTTAGTAAATTAGAAATAAAAGTGTAAGGAAAATCACCTTCAAAAATAGTGGTGAATCTTAAGGAGAATGTGAGTCTAATAACATTGAGAAATGAGAAAGAGATCTTACAGACCTTCAAAAAGTTGAACTAATTATGCCATTTCTAAATTCCATTAAGAAAATTTTAAAACATGAAAATTTCTAAAAAAAATATACATAAATAAAAGGAAGTTAAAGAGTAAAGAGAGAATAATTTTGGGTAAGAATGTATTAGATGTGATAAATAGACAATTATGAAAAAATTCAAAGATCTAGATATGTTTACACTTTGTTGAATCATTGATGATAGGACAATTAAGCGCATCATGCTAGACTTAGTTGAATCTATCAACGTCATTCCATCCTTAATTTGTTAAGCTTTAAATCTAAATTCTTTGCAAGAAACTAGTATGATTATTTTGGTGCTTAATTGGTGAAACTAAAATTTATTTTATTTTAGGAGATGACAAATGAAGATTTGATGAAATTGGAACATTATTTATCAAAGTTACAAATTTTGGAAAAAAGATGACAGATTGTTGTAGTAGATAAGATGAGATCACCCCTAAAGCTAGTTGTAATACAAGATTTTAGTTCAATTAGGAGACTTATTCCTAACCCTATTATGTGGGGATTTGAATTTGTTTAAAAGATAAGATCTATAATATTGAAAGAAGTTAGTTTTTAGGGTAGGAAAGAAGAGAAAAAAAACGTCACACACCTTCTCAATATTTTTTTTTGTTTCCCTTTGCATTTTCACTTCATCTTTCATGTTTTCATCTATTTTTTTGGTCTTGAAACAATAGCCATAAGTGGCTAAATTCAAATATTTTAATTTCAAGGATTCAAAACTCTAATTGTAAGCTTTTTGTTCTAAACCTAGATTTTTATTTTAATCCTAGTATTTCTTGTTTCTTATTCTTTTATTTCATGAGTAATCAAAATTAATTAATCTAATAAATTAATTTTATATTTATTATTCTATAGCTATTCATGAATTTAGTGATTCGTAATTATTAGGAATTATTAGCATAAGTAGAAAATAAGCTTTTTTTTAATGAATTTGTATATTTAACTTACAAAAAATAATAAAAATAAATTAAATGTTTGTAGCTATCTCAATTATTTGATTTAGGGTTTAATCTTTTTCATTAGGCTTATTATTATCAATTAATTGATATGAAATGCTATCATAGTTAATCATTTAATGTTAAGTTTTGCTTTAAATGTTATGTTTGAACACATTAATTTATGAGAAAATGAGACTTATTACGAATATCATAATAAGTTTTGGACTAACTTCTTAAATTATTAAAATTAGTCTTTGTAAACCAATGATCAAAGATACAATTTGATAAGATCCTTCTCTTGAATTAAAGGTAAGTGAAATAGAATTTCTCATTTTTTATATTTATTTGATTTATTTTGATTCATTGTTTATTTTAGTTCATTAGTTAAGTAATCATAAACACCTACTTAGTTTTATTAAGTAAAATTAAGAAACTAGCTTAGTTTTATTAAGTAAAATTGAGAAGCTAGTTTTTAGTTCTCTTGGGATTCGACCTAGTTCCTTAATTAATGTAAGAGTTTAGTGAATTAAAATTAATTTTGAGGTCTTTGACAATCTATCCAAACTTAAATTAAAATTTTGATTGTTATTCATCAAATTTTGGGAATTGACATTGTAAAAGTTGCACACCGTTAGTATTAAAATCATATTAGATCTCATTTATGAATAACTTGTTAACCTTACAAAACCCTTGAACCAATTAATCAAATTATATTTGATTAAGATCCAAAATGTTTAGTTGCAAGTCATAGGTTTATGAAATTCGAAAGTTATCATCTTTAAATGTAGGACATTTTTTTCCAGTTTAAGGGACTAGGTTTACAATCACAATATCGAGAATCAATAAACTGTAACAAGAATAAGAGACTCATGGTTTTTTTATATGTTCGTTATTATTGTTTTGGATGTTATGGCTTCTTTGGGGTAAGTGTGTATTATTTTCAAATTTTTTTAAAAATTAATTGAGTATATATTGAAATTATTTCAGAAGATAGTACTACAACTTTCGGAGTTTTTACACTCCCTTGCCAAAACATCCAACGACTGCTCAACATTATGCTTATCAAAAATGACTATGCACCTAAGCCACTACATTAACAAAAGACGATGCTTTAAGATTAGTGAAGGTTATGGATAAAAGAAGTAAACTTCCCCCTCCTCTATAGTCTGATGCCTTTAGTCTTACCCAAATAGGATTGTAATCTCTAGTGGCAATAGAAGCCTTGTTTCGTAACTGACATTTAAAGGTGAGAAGGTTCTGTATGGTTCTTCTTTCATTGCTCCTTCTTCATCTGATCAATTTCATCTCTCCTCAAGCCAAGTTTAATGTTGAGATTCTCTCAAAACCTCATGACGTTGGATATCACCTTCCTCTGGGGGAATGGAGAAGGTTCTTTGATAAGGTTTCTTCATATTTCTTCTTAAACTATATTTCCTTTCTTCACCTTGCACATTAGATTCTCCCTGAAGCAATTTCCACTTTCTCTTACTTTCCTTATGTTTCTATCCTTTGATTGTCTTACATGATCTTGAGTTGAAATACTTAGCCTCTTAAACATTCAGAGAGGCTAGGGTGTTTTTGTTACATGTTTGGTTAAGATTATTCAGTAGGATGAGCACTCTAAGTTCTTATAATATTTCAGATGTAAGAACCTCTTTGGGTGATTTGATTCCACCAAATCATCAAAGGTTATTTTGCTTCCATAAACCATATATACAAAGACCTAACGTGGATTTGTATATTTGGTAAAAATTGTGGCTATTTGGTGATGGTGCTGGAGTGACTTCAAGGAGGGCAAAAAGATGTGAACAAATGCAGGATCTTGTCACAGCTTTGTAGGGGTTGTTGATAAGTGTAAATTGTATCATGTGTTTATGGGTATTTTAGTGTGTGTTTAGTTGTTAATTTGATTGTTTAGCGCGTGTTTAAGTTAGAATTATATTAGTTAGTAAATATTTGTGTTTTAAGTGTTTTACAGGTTAGAACATGATGTTGAGCTTCAATTTTATATTTATGAGGTGTCTTGATGTATTTGTTTGTGTTTAGGGTAATTAGGGGAGATTCAGAGAAGACCCGGGAATTATCCTAAGGCCACGATCATTACAAATATGCTACGATCGTGACTGAAGGAAGAGCAAAGAGCCACGATCATAGGAAATATGCCACAATCGTGATAGAAGCTAGTGTAATGAGCCATGATCGTGTCATTATGGGCCACGCTCATGATAGAAGCAAGTGTAAGGATCCACAATCGTGACATTATAGGCCACAATCGTGACAGAAGTAAAAACGTTCGACCACGATTGTGACCTGTGTGACATATATGCAGACAGTAGTCTCAACTTGAGTTTTCAAGGGATTTTTCAAACCTTTTAGACCTAGAAAAGGCCTTAGGGTTAGCCTAATTGGAAATACTATATAATACTTAAGGATGTAACTATAATGGAGCTTCTACACATTCTCCCACTTTTGGAAAGTTTAAGAGAGAGAATTAGTGGGTCTCGATGCTGCTACTTCCTGGATTAGGTGGTCTCCCAATGTACTTTCCTTCTTGCATTGTCTAATCCCAGTTTTCTTTCCTTTCCATTTCATTTGTTATTCATTTAATGTATATGATTGAAATGGATTGTATGATGATGGGTTTTGAACTGGATGATGTTATAACTCTTCCTTTGAGATTTTACTTTAAATTAATGTTAATATAGTCAATTTTGTGTTTTATTGATTCGGTGTTATGAGTAACTTCAATTTTTACATATTTTAGTAACAAACTAAGTGGGTGAGCCGTATAAAAATGATTGAATTGGGTTAATGAGAGTTAGGCGATCTAATAGACCACGTAGTTAATCATATTGGTTTTTGTGCAGAAAGAGATCCCTTGTGAGACCTGGTAGTTTAGTAGAGAGCTTCCGATCTAATTTTAATTATGTCTTTTGTTAATTAAGAGATTGCAAATTCCATAATTTAATTAGGGTTAATGATTTAGGGCATGAGATTATAACTAGAGAGAGTAATTCCCTTACAATAGTCTAGACATGACACCCCAATAACACATAATTTGCTAGGTTAGCATTAATGATAGGTAGAATCCCCTCTCTCATAATTTAATAATTTCTCTTGACCAATTTCTATGGTGACTTTTTATGTTGCTCAATTTCAATTCTTGTTTTGTGTTAATTTCTTGAGTTGAATTCCTACAATAAAATTCTCATGTTTATATTCTTGTTTCATTTTTTAATTTTACTTTATTATCTCTATAAGCCTTAGACACCCTTGAATTAGATTAGTTCACCTTCCTAATAGGATTGACCCTTCAATTATTACAATTCATGATCCCGTGCACTTGTGGTATTTGTGGGTTATAATTGCAAAGCTCGACGAACACAATCAATAAAACTCAAAGGGGCATATCAAAAGGATAATCATATAAATAGGTAGACTATTTGGTTTATATGGCTTATGCAACAATGAATGCCTATATCATTTCCATATTCATGCATGTGATAAAAATGTGGTATTGAATAGAAAATCAAATCAAAGTCAGGATGTAAATATCATGAAAGTTACACATAAACAAAAGACAATGAGACTGATATGGATACGTCAGTCCATAAAGGCTCAAAATCTCACTAGCTTGTGTCTACTACTAGTCACTACTTTTTGAAATATAATGCACATTGATCAATCATAAGAGAAAAGTATGTGTTAGAGTTGTCATGGATTCTTCTAGTCAATTCACACTCAAATTATGACTATATAATCCTAAAAGCAATAGAAAAATGAGAAGCTATTAGTTTGTTTATTTTATTTTCTCTCTCATTTTGTTAAAAACTTAAAAACACTTAAAATCAAACAAATTTAAAAGCACACAAGCATATAAGAAAAAATTACAGAAATGTAAAGGAAAAGAAATTAACTTCGCTTGGATGGCCTCCGAAGAAGTGCCTTTGTTTAGTGTCGTTGGCTCAACTTCTTGTTCTCCTCCTCATATGACAAAATTATGATCTTCGGGTGTCATAGTTTGAGCCTCCTCCACTTGAGGTTATTTAAGATAGGGCCTTAGTTAATGAACTTTCACCTCCAACATCTTCCTTATCTTCGAAATCTTAACCTCTACTGAGTCCCCACTCTTTAGGAACATCTCAAATGTCTCTTCACCTTTTTCATCCTCATTTAATTCCTCCAATATGTTATGTAAAGGTGACGGGTTAATATTAACAACAATAACGGACTCAGCATCTACCTCTGAGCTAAATGATATTTCATTTTTTGGTTCGAGCTCCTCCTTAACTTCTTCTTCACAACCAATTATTTAAGTAGTTCTCTCAAGATTTTCAAGCTTCTCTTCTCTCTGTAAGGTATCCGCACTAATGTACCTTGGATATACCTCAGGTTGAGAAGATTGCATTTCTTTGCGTTGTGATTCTAGGCAATCGAGAGCTTTCATTATTTGACCCATCTAGCTTACTAAGTTCTAGATTCTAGATCTTGGCCCTATTTGGAAAACAACTGATTATATTAGCTATTAGCTGATTCTATCAGCAGTTAGCTGATATAATCTTAACCAACGTATAACATCAAGGGTCAGAGGATCTATTTGTCTTAAGTCTTTGCCTACTTTAAAAGCCTTGGTCCTGCAATATATAATTACCACTTCTTATTTCTCAAAACTTCTTAAGTAAAGTTATGGATTCTATTAGGTGTCCAATGAATACCTAATTAATGGAAGCAATGCTTTATTAAAGTATACCTTCATCACATAATCTTTCTTTGAATTTTTCCTTCCATAATACCTTGGAGCTTATGTTAATAGTAAATTTATCTGTGATTAACCTTCCTTGAATAAATGCACCTTAAGAATCACTAATCAGGGACCGTAGAACTGGTTTAAACATTAATTTAGTGAGCTTAGAAATAATTTTGTTAGTTATATTGTAATAAGATATGAGGCAATAGTCCTTGAAGTAGCTAACGTATGGAGACCTAGGAATAAGGAAAATGGAGGGTTTGTTTAACTCCTTCACATTGTACCATTGTCAAAGAATTATAATACTACATCATTCATATAATCCTTATTATAGGGACAAGATTTTAAGGAAAAAAAACCTATTGAATCTACTTTGTCCTCGATATTTTCATGGATTTAGATTTTAAAACAACATTTTTAAATCTTCATAGGATAATGGTTGAATAATTGGGTGCATCTGCTTTAGAGGTATGATTCTTTAAGAAAGACTTCAAAAGAGGGATTGAGGAACTATAAGGGCCTGCTATGCTTAACCACTTTTAGTCAAAAGCACCCTTTAATATGTCATTATGGGAGTGGATTACTTCCCTAATTTCTTTGGTGATTAATATTATCTTATCACATTCCTTTTGTTAGGATCGCTCTATGGAGGAATGAGGTATTTTTGGCTCCTTCTTTAAGATAGTGTACTTTAGGTTTTTTTCTTTCTAAAGGAAATGTAGAAATTAATTCCTTTTCATATTGTAATAGTGAATTAATTGCTTGATTGACTACATTAGGATCACCAGGTTTTAAATAAATTTCCTCTTGGAAAACTTTTACTAAGCTAAAAGCTTTAGAGATAAAGGATTGAATGTTATTACCCTTATAAAGATTAAGGAATTTATGCTCCTACTTGACAACCTCCAACTTTCTAACACAAATATAATCCTTGGTCCCCTAAGAACTAGATAAGGATCCTTTAATTAGATCCCCCTTAAATGCCCTATCGTTTGTAAGATAAATATAAAATCTAAAAAAGGGCTTTCCTTATTCTGACTAGAGTTATATCTCTCACTAGGATTAGACAATGGTCCGAGAAGTCAAAATTAAAAAAAGTTGATATGCTCTCAAAGAGCTTCATCATCCAAGCTTAAGTAATTAAAGCTCCAATTTCTTCTTACTGTTTCAACTATACATTTGCTTACTACTCCAGGTTTAATAGAATTCATTAGCTTTTAAGTCAATTATTTCTAATGCTTTAACACAATTAAAAAAAAGTTATCATTCAGATTCATTAAATTGATATTTTCTTTAGCCTCTAAGCTATTTAAGATATTGTTAAAGTCACCAATAATGAGCCAAAGCTTATTAATATACACCTTAAAATATTTGAGGTCATTTTATAATGCATTCCTTGAAATGACAAATTAGAGTCGTAGTAACAGAAATAGTAACCATGAAATTATCATATAAGAACTGGACAAAATTATGCAGTACCTAGTCTAACATTGCAATTGTTTAAACTAATATGGAGCCTAGATCAAAGGAATTCAAAATCCTTCCATAATAATGACATTGACAGTTAGTAATTGCACACTAATGCTTAGGGATGAGGTTGAGCTGGTGCATTTCTCCTTCTTCAATTTAGTCTTTAATAACCCAAAAAATTATTGATTTTACGTAATTTTGAAGAACAAGTTATTTTTCAGGTTAGTTAGTTCCAAATAAGGATAGTCATCAGGCAAGAAGAGCCTTTGGCCTTGCTTTTTCTCCTTGAGCTTTTTTCCTCTAGATTACTATTACAATTCTTCCTTTAGTGGAGAGGAAGGGAGGCATAAGAACTTTGAGTCCATAGTCCTCCTAAACTGAGAATTAGATTCTTCATTAATCTCTTTAACTTCCATGGTAAGTTTACAATTAACAAAATTAGAGGCAAATGTCTCATTAATGTTTGTAACATTAGCTATAGAAATTTTATCTTCTTTATAAGATTTAGGCTCCTTCTCCAATTTCACTGAGTTGGATCCCCTTCATGATTAGTAGTCCCCTCTTTCATATCATCCTTAATTCCTAAGAGCTTCATCACCTTTCTCGAAAAACTTTCTTATACATCATTAGGTTTTACCCTATTATGCTAGTGAGAGTCTCCAGTCATACAAAGTGTCATTAGGGTCTAGTTTAAGTAAAGAGATAACATCTAGAAGTTCCTTCCCTAGCTCAACCACTACAAAAACACAAACACAACGAATAAACTTGAGAGTTATAATTTTCTCATCGAATAGACTAAAGAACCAATGTAACTAGCCAAATGGTTTAAGTCACATGTAGTCCGATATATAAGAGGAAAATCACATATATTTATCCAAATAGGTATTCAACTCTACTTAATAAACTCAAATCTCATATTTGATTGCCAAATTTGAAGGTGTATATGCTCTCCATTAAGGCGGGAGGGGCACTCCTCTAAAAATTTCTGAGCCAAATCCTATTGTGATGAACTTAAACAAAAATAAGTTGTACTTTATCAAAATTAGGTTCTTCAAACTAAAAGATTTCCATTGTTTAAACACCTAGCTTTGCAAAAGTGGGAATGGAATTCTTTTGCCTAGTAAGAATCCAACCAATATAGTATCCCATTTCATGAAACTTTCTTCATAATTGTTGGGTCCTGAATTTTTTTAATATTATTTTATGATTATTTATTCATTTACGAATTATTTATTTATGTTATTTTATTTTCTTAAAATTGAGTTTATTAAATTAGTGAACATAAGTTTAGAATGAAATTAGAGTATAGTCAAGGTATTAGATTTAAAGGGACATTAGGTTAAATGAACGAAGGGTAAAATTGGAAAGACAAAGTAAATAAGGGATAGAAGGGGAAGAACAAGACAAATGATCTTGAATTAGAAGAAGAAGAGAGAAGAGTCGTAGAAGAGAAGAAAAGAGGAGAAGAAAAACCGAAGAGAGAAGAGAAAAGAAGAAGAAAAATCATGGAAGAAGAGAGAAAGGGAAGAAAGAAAAGAAATCAAGCTTGTAAGAGGTACTAATCTTCATCTTTCTTCTTGCTTTGTTAGAAAAGGGATTAGAGAAACGGATTTGTGTAGCGTTTACGAAGAAGATGAACCCATTTGTGATTTTCGTGAGTTTTGAGTTAGGGGAAACATAGAGTAATGTGATATTGTTTTATAAGAAGGTTGGGATGAGAGAAAGATGGGTTAATGATCAAAGATAGATCATGATTTATTTATGAATGATATTGAGTTGAAATGAAGTAGAAAAGATGGTTTAAGTACAAGATGGGTTATATGTGAAACGTTGGAAGTTAAAAACTAGAAAATGTAGCAAAACATGTTCACTACGTATACTTCTGTGAAAGTTCACCAAGGTCAACTTTTGGTTTCGCCATGGTGAAGTTTCCTGCACAACTTAAACATGCTTCAATATTTTAGGAATATCTTGTTATGTAGTTACTTGAATGGAGTGATTTTTTATTTGGAGTAAAGTAGAGGCATAGGAATATAATTTGTCTGAAGCAATAGATTTTTAATTCCATCTCTAAGAATTCCAATTTCTTAATGGAAGTTGAGCATAGAATATTGCTTCAGTATAAGAATAGTCTGAAAATGTTTACGATATAACTTTTAGATTACTGAACCAAATCGAATGATTTTGGTGTCATTAGACTTAAGACAATGGGGAACTTTTTTTTTGAAGAAAGTGTTATCAAATTTCTTCATTTACCTTATCGTAATGATCATGGAAAATTGACCCAAAGGTCTAGATTTTGAAATGGTTATAGTTCAATTTGAACATTTTTTATTATTAAAGCTTTATGAATTTCCTTTGAATGTTATTTGAATGAGAAACTTTGTTTGTGTTAGGAATCAAGAAAACCTTATCCAAAAGCAAGAGGAAGGGCATAATTGAACTTGAATTTTCAAGTGAAATTATGTGGGTAATGTATTTACGGTTATTGTGTGATTGAGCAAATTCTTGCCTATATGTGTGTGCTTAAATTGCTTGGTTTTTTTCAATTGTTGTGAAGATTTGATAATGCATGATGAATTGTGATTATGTTATACTTTGAAAGAGGTTATAACATTTTGTCTAAATGAAAAGAAGAAAAAGCATGAAAGTATGAGTATATGATAAAATGAATTGAGCATGAATATGTGCTTTTGTTTAGGCAAAAGTGTTGGACCCCAAACTTTCGGTAGAATTTAGAAATATTAAATGGAATTAAATGAGTGTGTTTGTATAAGTATTGTGTT
>JANIJH010000008.1:25621271-25632547 GCA_024520975.1 Erythroxylum areolatum
AAGTAAAGAGAATTTTGAGGAATTATACTGATATTAATTATATCATACAGATTTGGAGATTTTATAGTATACAATGACGTTGTATAAGAGATTTAGGTAAAATCCAATACAGCATAATAAAGTGATTTTACATATATGCAAACAACTAAAAGTCTTATGAGTTGACTATTCAATACATGATTTAGAGCTACTATAGTAGTGATTGCTCTGAAAGTTTGGAGACAGTATATATAGGAACATCTTGGATATATATATATACATGTATAGATCATTAAAGTTTGTGGTAATTATTGAGTTGAGAAAAATTGAATATGAAACTTAGACAATTGATATAAGTATTGAAAGACTATGATTGTACAAATGAGTAATTCCAAGTAAAGTCAGTGTTATATTTGATACATTAAGTAGAAATTCGATATTGAGGTTATCAGATCTAGTACAAAAAGGAGCATAGAACGTGGAGTTGAAGTTTGGGCAAATTAAAGTACTATTTGTTATGGAATTAAAGATCAGTTTCATATGAAAGGATTAACTAAGCTCAAATTGAAAATTCAGAAATTGTGAATCTTATTGAGAGATTGAAAATAGGTCTGAATTTTGAGTTTGAATAGGAAAAATGATGCATTGTGATTGAAATAAGAAGTATATGTACCGATAAAGGTGATAGAGCAAAGAGGTTGTTAGAAAAGTACAAATGGTGACGTAAGTTATACATCCTAGTAGGAATACACCAGGACATTATTTAGCAACTAAGAATGTTGAATCAAGTGAGTGAATGTTTGAATTGCCGACGGTCTTAACTGTTAGAGATATGTTTAAGGCTTATAGTTTAGAGTTCATAGGAATATGAGATCAATGTATAGTTTTATTTAACTTTAAGCATCACAATCATTATCCTAGTGATTTCATTTGAATACAGTATGAGGAGTTAGATGATAGAAAGAGTCGTCTGCTTTTGTATTGTGATGATTAAGGCCTAAAAATGGTTGAAGGCCATAATTGATGGAGATGTTAATGATAGGTGAAATTGATCAATATTAGAACTTAAGTGATTCAAGAAAGATGTATGATTTAGGTGATTCAAGAAAGATGTATGATTTAGGTAGATTAACGCCAAAGGCATGGAATACAGTAAGATAGACACAAGAGTTAAGTGTATTGACACTATAGTGATGTGAATTATTAAATGAAAGATAAAGTATGTCTAAAAGTATCACCGTGCCAAAGTGTGCTTAAGCTAGGAAAAAGGATTAGCTAAGCCCGACATGAATAGGTCTATATGAAATAGTTATGAGAAGTGCTACTGAAGAAAAAAGTCTTAGATTCGTAACGTGATATATATGAGTACGTTAAGAATATTATATGATATGATATTGGTGTTATCAATATAGGAAGTGGAAAATTGTGAGTAATCTGAAATATATTGAGGGAACAGATAAGATAGTGTGATATATGAATAAGTTATGGAAGGACTGATTGAATCTATTAACTAGGGTCATTGAAGGAAAACTATTTGAGAGATGAGATTAAATGGAAAACGGAGAAGCACAGGAAGAAGCATACCCCTACCCCTAGATCAGTTAGGTGAGAATTTCGAAGACGAAATTCTTTTAAAGGAGGAGAATTGTTAGACCCCAATTTTTTTTCAATTATTATTGATTTATTTGTTTCATTATTTTTAGAATTGAGTCATTAATTTGATGGGTATAAATAGAGGTTTGAAATTAGATGGAAAGAATTAAATTAAGTTAAAGTTAATATGGTATTTAAGAAGATTAAAGGAGTTAGGAGGTAAATGAAAAAGGGGGCAAAATGGGAAGACCAAAGGAGAGGAGGGGTATTTTTGGAAAGACAAGACCAAAATGTGATCTTATATTTAAGAAAAGGAGAAAACGTGAATTGGGATAGAAGAAGAGAAATAAGAAAGAGAAAGAAGAGACATTTCGATGGTTGAGAGAAAAGAAGAGAGTTGAGCTAGGGTTTCTTCATTTCTTAGCTTTTGAGAGAGAGTTTGAAGTGGTCCAAGAAGAGAAAAAGGTAGAGGAAGAGAAGAGCTTCCATTTGAGCTAAAGATCTCTTTATTTGGTGAAGAACCAAAGGGATCAAAGAGGTCAGAGGAACAAGAGAAGAGGCATTTTGAGCAAGTCTTTATAATTTTTTTTGAGTGATATGATAAATTTCCACATATTGGTATATGAATTTTGATTATAAAATGGAAAATCATTTTGAAATATTCATGTTATGCCTTGAAACATGTCATGCCATTTTGTATGAACGAAAAGATGAGAAAGCATGAAAGTATGAGCATATTATAAAATGATTTGAGTATGATTATGTGTTTTTGTTTGGGTGAGAGGTGAACCATTTCATTCGTCATGTGCACGTTGACAAGAGCCTTCTCCCGACTGCCTGTTTGTGGCATATGAGCTCTGAAAAATGGACTCATTTTGTTCATGGTGAAAACTTCGATTTCTCCATTTCGTACCCATGGGATCCCTCGAGCCATTTGTTTGTACATTGCATCTTTGAAATTGTCAAGTTTGCTATATAAATTGAGTGTTCTGCAGTGATGGTTAAATGTGTATGCTATGTTGATGTAAGGACATTTTAACTATAAGTTTTGAGCAAAAATCGTGAAATCAACTGAAAATTTGAGAACAAGCATTTTGTAAGTTCACTATGACTTTTATAAGACAAGAGACATTTCAACGATTTTGCTTATTCTTTGTTATAACTATGTTACCCACGAGCCTTCAAGCTCACCCCCCTTTAATCCCATCTTCAGGTAATAGCTAAGAGATCAAGTGATCAAGAGCCTAAGGGCATATCTCCATATTTGTTTATTTTATATTCAGAGTTGATTTTGGGAAAGCAACAAGTTTGTTATTCAAGAGCTTTTTGTAATTTAAGATTTTAAGACGATGATGTAATGTGGCTTGGAATGCCATTAAAGATTTGCAAAACTTTATTCTTTTGATGTTAATGAAATGTGAATGGTGCATGGATGATGTGAGTTGAAGTTAGACATATGTGAAGAAGTAATCAACTTGAGTTGATGATTTTGGAACATAAATCGTTGATATATATATATATATATATATATATACATGCATAAGCGAGATACTATGAAAAGGAAGATAGAAATTATAACTGATCAGATGTAGTTGAAGGTGGTGAGACAAATAAGTTGTAATTTGAGAGTTTAATGAAATCATTTTGGTAGCTGAATTGTTATGTGGAGAACATTCTAAGTTTGCATAAAGCAAAATTTCAAGTCTTCCATAAGGGAAAAATTCGTATTCTGAGTACAAGGGAAAAATTTGGATTAATTTAGGTTGACTTAGACAAAGTTTTCTTCTATAAAGTTGTAGCTTAGCTTTCTAACTTTCTAATGGTAGAAAGTATGAAATTTTTGGATATCAGAGTCAAAAGTTATGGTCTTTAGAAGTGGAGATGCTTAGGAGTATATGACGTATCGTCTGGTGATGACATGTCGTTTGGTGAGGACGCATTGTCTAGTGAGGATGTATCGTCTAGTGAAGACATATCGTCTTGTGATGGCAGATCGGTTGGTGATGACGTATCGTCTGGACATATCATCTGGTGATGACGTGTCATCTGGTGAGGACGCATCATTTGGTGAGAACGTATTGTTTGGTGAAAACATATCGTTTGATGATGACAGATCGTCTAGTGATAATATGTCGTCTAGTGAGGTCACTTCGTCTAGTGAGGACACTTCATCTAGTGAGACATAACATCTAGTGAGGATGCTTCATCTAGTGAGTACGTATCATCTGGTGAGGACGTATCATCTGGTGACGTCACATCATCTGGTGATGACGTCATTTCATCTGATGCACTATTCATCTGACTTTATCGTCTAGTCCAAATTTGACCCTCTAGACAATAGACTCTATCTTCAAAATCTTCATAAAAGTTGTAGATCTTGAAGTTCTCTTTCAAACTATCTAACGAACACCTTAATCTGACCTCTCTTGTGAAAGTTATGGCAATTTTCCCAATTAGTCTGACCCTTCATCTAGCTTCATCTGATCCTATCATCTAGCCCTAATTGTGACCCCTTAAATGATTGAATTTGTCTTTAAGGTCTCATGAAAGTTGTAGATATCGAAGTCCTCTTTCGAACCCTTTAAGAATGACCTTGGTTTGATATCCCTAGAGCAAGTTATGCCTTTTGTCCCGAAATATGTTCAATATGATTGAGGGCGGAACCTTGTTTGATTTCCTTCAGCCATAACTTTGTTATCCAGCCTCCAAATGAGATGTATCTTGTGTCTAGACAAACTAGAGACATAGAGCTACAAATGATTTAAAAGAATAGAATTTTAACCCAGTCCCTAAGACTCAATATCTAAATGGAAGTTAAGCATAGAATATTTGCTTCAGTATAAGAATGATTCGAAAAATAGGGCCTGACACCTACAGTATCAAAGAATGAAGATGAACCAAGAATGACCAATGAGAGTTAATTGGAACAAGCCCTAACTCTTAGAATTCTAAACCACATCAAATGATTTTAGTGTTAGTAGAAGTTTAAGACAATGAGGGACAAAGGTTCTGAAGAAGTCAAATTATGATTTCAGTTTGAGGTTTCCTAAAATCTGTTCTGAAGTTGAAGAAATATGTTTGCTCACATTCTATGATTCAGTCTAGCACACATCTTGTGACTCCGAAAGTTAGGCTCTGGAAGCAGGGTCCAACATTGTTCGGTATCAGAGCAAGAGTTGGGTTCTGGAATTGGTGCCCAACACGTGATTACTAGGACATTAGGATTGTTGTAGCCTTTTGTTTTCAATTACAAAGACTTATTATATACACTATAATGTTTTTATTATCAATTAAGAAAATTTTAACTTTATATCATCAATCAACTTTCTACTTAAACAAATTAAATATATAAAAAATAAATTTATTATGCACAGATAATTCATTACTGTTGAAATTACTTATTTTTCATAAAATTTTCAAATAAAATTTCATTTCAGGATTTTTTTTAAATTCTTCCTTTCAATTATTGACGGAATACACAAGACCGTCGCAAAAAAAATTAATTACCAAAAAAATACCATAAACCATCGGGAAATTGTTAATGGTATTTACTGACCGTTCTTTTTCTTTTGTCGGTAATATTGAAACCTTTGCAATTATCTCAACAATGCTTTATTGACGGTTTCATCTGTTCATCAGTATGTTTTACCGATGGAAGGATACATATAATTTTCGTCATTAAATTTACCTACGGTCGTAATAATGAAGACTTTGTTTGTTGTTTTATTCCGTCGGTAATTATTTTTACCGTCGAAATTCTCCTGTTAACCATCGGTCTATTCCATCGATAAATCATAGATTTCTTGTAGTGTTTGTTCATAACTATTGTATTATATGTATGAAGTTCTAGTAAAGTTTTTACTCAACTATAGTATTCTTCATACTTAGTGACAATATTATCATTTTAAGGTGAACATGTCATTCATCAGTAATTAGTGGTCGTATTTTTAAACATAAGCATGATATTAGATGTACAAAGACCTAGTATAAGTTTATATGAGGCATGATATTCCTCATGATGAATGGTAATATTCTCATTTTAAGATAAACATATGACTTATATTATGGGTGGCAATATTTTTTGTATTAACTCTGGTATCATATGTATCAAGTTCTAATGGAGTTTTAATTAAGGCATAGTATTTTTTTTACTAAGTGATATTCTTATTTTAAGTGAACGAGTCACTTATTTGTAATGGATGTTAGTACTTTTTAACATAAGTGTATTATATTATATGTATAAATATGTGTGTGTGAGAGAAAATAAGGTATATTTTAACTTAGGCTTGATACTCTTTGTAATGAGTGAAGGTAATCTCATTATAATATGAAATGTAACTTATTTATTGTCAATGGTGGTAATTTTTGTACATAAGTATGGTATTAGATATGTGAAATATTTTTTACCCACATACATTACTTTTCCTATTCAGACGGTATTCTCCATTTAAGGTAAACATTTGAATTATTTCATATGGGTGGTAATATTTTTTTGCATATAGTAAAAATATGGGATGTATGAATATCTAGTATAGTTTTTATTAAGCTAGGATATTCTTAGTATTTGGTGATGGTATTATCCTAATCTTTATATTTCGTTAATAAATTTGTCTTAAGTTCGTATACACTCATTCATTACAAACTAAATGCCTAAATCTAGTCTTCAAGTTGAAGGTAACGTAGGTCAGTGTTTCATCTTTTTCTTTTATCATTGTTAAATGAAGCGTTTATCATCTGATAGAACAACAGTGCTTATGTTTAAAATCAATACAACAGAAAGTGTTGACATATTAGATTTGGTCAAAACAAGACGACTTTTTTGTTTTGAAATCCAATTGGCTCAACTGCCAATAGCACAAAACTCTTGCTTCTTTCAAACTATTGTTGAATCAATAATAATATAAATACAAATAAGTTTGTAAAACTATTGTTCCTCTTTCAAAATTAAAACAAAAAATTTGAATAAAAAAGTAAAACCAAGATGAAAGAAGATAGCAATAGAATAAGAAGAAATTAATATAATATTACAATTATATTCTTACCTCTTTCTATTATAACACAATTAAATTTGTTTAGGGTCTGTTTCTTATTTTGTATTGCAGTTTTCATAAAAAAAAAGTCATTAAAATGTGTTTGGTTGAGTATTGTTGTCATTTCTTATTTCAAAAACTAGAAAAATGCAATAACTTTACATAAACGCAAAAAAAAAACCATTTTCGTATGTTTTTAAAATAGTTTTCTTTTTTCGTAAAAACAACACGTCCACATTTTTTGACTGTCGTTTGTTTTCCTTTTCAGCCTAACTCTACCTTCACCATTTTATGCTGGCTCAACCTGACTTTGCCTTCACCACAACTTCCACCTAGATGGTGGTGTCGCTGCAGGCGTCAATGGTGGTACTAATAATGGCACTCTCAATGAAGCAAGGTTTTGGTACAAGAATGTTGTCGCTGCATTTTGTGAGGTTTTGTCCACCATTACCAATTCTCATAAGGTGAAGATTTTAAAACCCTAGTTGATTTTGGAGTTTTATTAGAGAATTTAGGTGCTTTTATTTGGTGGTATGATTTTGAGATCAGAATTTGAAACCTTTCTTTTTGTAGATGGTTGAGTTACTTTAGAATTGTTTAATATTTCAATATAATGTCATGTGAAACTGAATCTATAGACCCCATTGAATGGAAATTGAAAACATTTCTCTTCTAGATGAGTTACTGCCGCTCTAGGTTTACATTGAAGTTAGTCTCTTGTTTACTTGGAAGCTCTTTTGGTAACAATATTGCTCCAAACTTGAAGATAGCGAGGATCCTTATGATGTTTGAATGGGTCAATTTGAAGTTCTAATGTACTTGGATAATAATGCCTGTCCACATAAGATGCATAAAGATGTCTTTTCCAAGATTGTATAGTCTTGTCTTGAACTTTAAGTAGAAATGCGTTAGTTTTAGCTAATATGATGAGTTCATCTTCAATTAGGTGAAATAATTTGAGATTGGATTAGCTGTGGATCAAGCTGAGGTTGAGAAGTTGGAAGAGAGAGCTGCCAATCTAAGAAAGGTATTTTAGAGGGACTTGTGAATTTAGGTTTCTAAATTGCACTCTTCCAGTTTGTTGACATATTAAACCAACTAGTTGCTAAGGTTGTTTATAAACAACTTAAGTAATTGCAAATCAAAAGGAGCCATTTAAATTGAAGCTAATAAATCCTTCAACTTTCAGTTGTATATATTTCCAAGTTGAGGAACACTTAAAGGTGCTGCAATTTTCTGCTCATCATCATCTTTCTCAACATTATCCACCTACTACCTTATCCAAACATTCATCTTTATCTAACTCAACAAGGATCCGACAATAACGACGACAACGATGATGGAGTTCCAAATTTATGGCTTTAACAAATAATTCTACAGATTTCCAAATACTGATTTATGGATCATGTAATTCTTAGAGAATTGTAACAAGAAAAAGGATAAGGATTGTGTAATAATCTTAGAATACTGTTCAATTTGAAGTAGTATGTTTCTCTTTGATAGGAAAATTTAAAGAGAAGTGTAAGAAACTAAGCTAAATCATGTTTGATGTACAACTTTGGCCTCCTCATATGTAATTTGTTGTGTTATATCATAATTATATAAGAAGACTTAATGTAATTTTCTAATTTATGGAATTTTATTATATATATACTATTAATGTGCAAAATTCTTTAATTGTATGAATATACATATATTTTATTTCTAACCATAATGAGAATTAATTAATTTAAAAACATAATATATGATTTTTAAAATAATTAACATATAAGTATAATTAAAAAATAAAAACAAGATGCTAAAACTAAACATGTTTTTGTTTTTAGTTTTTCATTACAAACTTCAATCAAATAAGTTTTTGTTTTCATTTTTTATATTAAAAATCTCAATTAAACACATTTTTATTTTTAATTAGATAATAGAAACAAAAAGCAGAAAATGAAAACTAAAAATCACAATAGAAAAATAAAAATGGAACTAAACGACCCTTAATTATAATTAAAATAATTAAAGTTTTTTTATGATTCTTACGAGTGATTTTGATAAGTCATATGATTTTCTCACCTTTCTCTTCCTTTGCAAAGACCATAATAATAATAATAAAAGATGCAAATGTATCGTATGTCCCAGCTGTGTTAATATTTTCCTTGATGAAATGAAAAGCCTTTTTATCTCTGCATAGTCTAGTTTATTTATAGGAAAGTCTAATCGAAGATTCTTCTACCATTTCAGAAACAAGGCATCTCCATCAACATAACCATAGTTAGCGTCCGTCAATTTCTTCATTAGCAATGCAGCTTTCTCTCGAGCCCTTGACGATCCTCTCACTGAAAGATCAGCTAACATGACTGTAATATCCGGCAATCTCAAAGCATCTCTGACGCAGCCCTCACTTTCGTCGAACAAACGAACAAGGATGTCTGCTGCTCCTTCCTTGCTCAGCATGCACGTCCCTTTCAACACATCCACCATAGAACTCACTATGTGCTCAGTTTTTGTTATGGCAATCAACCCTTCATTGAATCTTGCGAGAAGACTCAAAACTGCCAGTGATATTCCGGCGAGATCGTCTCCATCTGGGCTCTCGACGACTTTGAGGAGCACCTCCACAGCCCCTGAACGGACTGCCAAAGTGCAATTCCCATGAAACTGCATAAGCTCGGCTAAGGAGCTGAGTAGGTGATGGGCAGCAGGACCTCGTGGTCCTGCTATAGCTTTGATGATCACCTGAACAGTACCTGCTACGCCAAACTTAGCTTTGTTCTTATCAAGCATTGCCAAACTGCAAACCAAGGAGGAAGCCAAACGAAGAGACTGTGATGATAGTGGTGAGACAATGATTGAATTCAGATGAGAAATGATTCCCATCTCTGAAAGAGACGGCTTTAGATCAGGATTCAACGAGAGGTTGAAAAGGATAGACAATGAGAGAATTTGGATGAAAGAAGATGAAGCTTTTGTGAGCCTAAGAATTGAGGGAATGGCATTTTCCGTCTGCGCAAGCAAGTTTCTGTTCTGAGGGCTAACTTTGGTGACCGAATACAAGATCTGCAGAGCTTTCTCCTGATCGTCAACGGAGCTCAGTTCAACTTCTGCAAGACATTTCGCTATGGTTTCACGAATCCTAGCTGCTGGCATAACTGCTTAGATCTTTGCAACTAGAATGATGTGATCAGGAACTATTCACGAATGCGAGAGTTGACGGCTAGTGTGCTAAATCTGTCCAAGTCCTTTGAGATATACTCACAAACGATGGCCATGCCTGGTCCACGTAACACAATTTCCAAGGATGATCAACATTGGAAAATGCTTCGCTTTTTTGGACTATTCAATTCGTCTTGATTTACTATGGCTTCGGACCAATGCTTCGATGCTTCCACTGCAAGTTTGATAGTAAGTACAAACTCAAAAGACGCAATTTGTTCCTCGTAGTTGTTAGAAAGTTAGAAAGTTGGGTTAGGATCTGATCCACGCATTCTAATTACGAAAATTTTCATAATTGATTTCCTGAAAATTATAATCACTTAAATTTTGTAAAATCATTAACAATTAAAGTATAATAAAGCATGAATTTTAATTCGTATTTATTTCGAAACTAGATCATTTTCTTATTATATCTGTTGAATCGTTTCTAATCGATTCATTTTAACCACTACAGTCGCACAAGTTTCTAATCTTTAATGACATCCACATAACATGTTAAGATAACTTCGTGAGTATTACAGAGATAGCTAGACAAAGAATGCTAGCTCTTTTATAACTTAAGCTATTTATAATAGAGTTTAGATATTATAGTAACTTAATTGACATCAAATTCTAATTTTAGTTAAACTTTGAATAAAATTACAAATAATTCGAATTAAATATCAATTATGTCTAAATAAGATCCAATATCTCATATTGATCCTTATTTATTAAATATCTTATACTTAATCATAAAATTTCTTAAATTTTACGATCAAGTCTAATTTGATTAAAATATCTTTTCTCTCTTAAACACTTTCTTTATGTGAGACCCATTAGGTCCCCAAATATATTGACAATAAATATAAATTATAACTTCAAATCATATTTATGATTAGATAAATTAAAATGCTTTAATTTATCTTTAATTCTCCAATTAAATAATTTATATCTATAGATCAATATTGATGTCTACCAACACATTATAACCACCCAAATATTAGAAATGTCAAAGTAATTTTGACTAATATTTCGTGCATGATTTTTATTATAATTTAATCATTTCATCATGCACCTTTAGTTATTGATTAAATTAGTGAATTTGTAATATTTTACAAATTGTCATTCCACCTTGACCAAGGATTTTTCGAATCAATATTAATCGAAAACAATAGTACGTTCTCCCTAATTACTTGAGGGTGATGAATCCTATTTTGATCATTCAAATACCTCCATGTAGTTCATGCTACATCTAATGACTATCGATTGAGTTATCCTTAATTAGAATAGGCCATAAGTAGTATCAAAATATAGCAATCTTGTTGGACCCCGAACTTTTAGTGGAAATTAGAAATATTAAAATGGAATTAAATGAGTATTTTTGTATATGAATGGTGTTATAGATGTTTTTATACTTTAAGAAAATTGATGAGAAAAGAATTGATTGGTTTTGATGACTTTGATATTTGAGTAGATTTGTATGAGTTATGA
>JANIJH010000008.1:25635458-25653572 GCA_024520975.1 Erythroxylum areolatum
GCTTATTCTCTTGGGCCTAATTTATTAGTTATTGAATAAATATATGTAGATATATTTATTGGGCTAGATTGAATTAAATTGTCGGGCTTTTTATTATGTAAGATATAATGGGCCAAAACTTATTGGGGCCTCAATGGGTTTAGGGTTTCTCTATAAATAGAGAAGCTTAGGTCCCATTAGGTTAAGGAAGACACAATTGTGACAAAACCCTAGCCGCCATCCAAGAGAAAAATCGTGCGGCGTTCAGAAAGTGTTTCAGGACGTGCTAGCACACTACAGCCGCAGCCCGGATCGTGCATGCTCGTGTGGATACCGGTGGAGGGCATTAGCGATTTGTAGTGTCTTGAAATCCGAAAAAGAAGCAATCCACCCACGAAAATAAGGTATTTTCATTAATCCTTCATGTTTTCGATTATACGTGATGCTGTTGTATGGTCTTTTCCGCAGCGTATTGTGAATACTCGGACCGTACGCGATCCAACACTCGTATCCTTTCAACTATACATCTAATGTATAAGCAAATGCATTAGTTTTAACAGGATGTATTGTTATGAGATTTGAACTTTTTAAGTTTCATCTTATTGCTACTACATTTCTTACTTATCTTGAGAGCAATTCTCCTATAAGTATTCATTGAAACAAATTTTTTGTTTAATAGGTCTGTAAGATTATATCCAACCATTTTGGATAGCTCATAACCTTCTATTATCTAATTTAGTTCTAGAATTAGTGGATAATATATGCTTCAAGTAAGTATCATATCTCAAAACCATTAAATTTGACTCTTTCAAAGTCTTAGCATTTCATATCTAATATGAAATCTTGTTAATGAATTTAATTGGAACTACTAAAGATAAGTTATTATACTAGGCATAGCTATAAAATAAATAATATTGCATCATACAATATCTCATATTGTATTTTCTTCCTTACATAAATTCATACTCTTATGGAATTTATTTGTGAAGGCATTCACTAGAGAATCTCGTTATCTATACATAACCAAAAATTTTAAACTCACCACTTCAATCTCATCAAAGTGTTTCAACATTCCTAATACTTAATTTCTACTCATATTTAAGCAATTTAAACTTTTCAAAATTTTAAATGAATATTTCATTTAGTAGATATAAATATATCGCATGAATTCATTAGTGCTTCTGATGAAATACAAGTATCATCCTTTTATGAATTAGTTTCACATCTAATATATCTTAGGTATAAGATTTAACAATTCAATACTGTCCTCATTCTTTCATTAAAAATTCATTTAGTTATTCTTCAACTTAGCAAGTTCACAAGTTTCATATGACTCATAATCAAAAGGATACATATATCCTTCTATATAATTTTATGATTCTCACCATGTTGATAAAAGGATAGTCTTGATTATCCAACTCTGCATTCTTGTCACTTGTGTTAAGCATAAATCTCCTTTGATCCAACAAAAATAAATTATCTATATAAAATTGGATAAAATAATTTTACTCAACAATTTATTCTTATCATACTTTGAACATTTTAGTAATGTTAAATTTAAATTTACTATTAAATACTCAAAAGTATGAATTAAAAAAACATATGATCTCTATTATATCATGTATAGATAGAAAGGCCCTGCAATCATCTTCTTCTTATGAAAACTATTATCATACTATAACAAAGCCTTTACTTGATGCCCATGTTTATGGTTTTAGTATGCTAACTTAAGTGGAACAATTCTATCAAGGTACTATACCTTTCAGCTATACTCCATACAACCTCTTGCATCTTGCTATCATGATATTGATATACATCTTACTTGTTGTTTGTAAAGTATATGAAACATTAATCAACTCAAAATACTCATACATTTTGTCATCTATATGATATTGACATATCTCTAAAACTTTACTACGAGATCCTTAATAGTGGTAAATAGCAAAATTGCATAATTGACATACCACTTTTCTTTCTAGCTTTAAGAACCCTTCTCAAACATAAACTATTTACAAGAATTTTGGTTGTACTAAATAAGGAAAATTCTACTCAGAACAAAATACAAATGTAAGAAAAGCAAGTATTGGTTATATGTCATGACTACCAAATAAGATTAGGACTCTAATCGTGTAATTGGTTACTACCACTAACAAACTAACTAAACTTAAATTAGGTAAACAATAACTTTATCATCACATCTCATGTGAACCCCAAATCCATTAGGTAATAACCCCTATCAAAACACATCTTATATGTTATTCCTAAATTTGCTTCTAAATTCATGTGATCATCAATTTGCTTATTCAAATAATACAAATCTAGTTTGCTTATTCAAATGATACAAATCTAGTTAAGTATGACCAACCATTATAAGATTAAACATATTCAGATTAAAGCTTCCTTGAGTTTGCTCAATAAGCCTTACAATACATATAACTTTGGTTTATTCTTAAAATAATGGAAGGCAATAATTACATTCTCAATATGTACTTATATGTACATTCTCGATATGTACATTCTCAATATATATATATGATCTTTATAATTTGATTAAACTCATTTATTCCAAAATAAATGAATTCCTATTCCAAATAGAAATTTAATTTGATTTGAATTTTTTTTCAAATTCAATTAGAAACTATTTTCAATTATCTTGCCTCCTTTAACAAAATTTAATTGAAAATAATTTTCAATAAATTTTGCTTCTTACTCAATATAATTTAGAAAAACTCCTTTTTTAAAATTCAACCAGTAAAAACTTCTAATCAAATTAGAAAAAAGTATTTCTAATCTAATTAGAAATTGCTTTTCCTTGATTAAAAAATATTTTTTAATATTAAAGAGAACTACTTTCAAAATGAAATAAAACACTTGAATAGTTAAGAAATTTTTTATATTATTTATTTAGAGATTAATTTCTTAATTAATTAGAAAGTCTTTCCTTCATAAATTAGAACATTACTTTCAAAAATATTAAGAATGTTCATTTTTTGATAATCAATTAATAAAAGCACTTTTCACAATTTAACCAAGAGAAATACATTTGCTTAAGAATCAAGAAACTTATTATTCATAAATAAAGAAAATTTTCAAATAAAATGAATAATAATTCTTTTAGCCATAAATTTAATTTATATCATTCAAATAGAAATAAATAAATTTAATTAAGAAACACCTTTCTTAATTACTTAACAAAACATTTTCTTAATTTTAAGGAGTTTACTTAATTAATTTTAATCTAATTGAAACTAACTAATTCTAATTTTAGAAACTATTTTTCTAAAATTAAATTTGTAATCAATATAATTATTAATCATAATCAAATTAAGAAAAATAATTACCTTAATTTTGAAATTGATTTTGAATTAAAAGCCTTTTAAATTATTTTTTAATATGGGCAAATCTAGAATTGGATTAAATCTAATCCAAAAACCAAACAAGCTCAAATTTAACTTTGGAATACATTATTCCAATGCCCAAACACATTCTTCAACACGTTCTTTGTTGAGATCTATTAAGTTCTCAAATATGTTAGCAATAGATACAAATTATAACCCCAAATTATATTTAGGATTAGATTAATTAAACTCCTTTAATTTATTTTTAATTCTCTAATTAAAAAATTTATATCCATAAATCAAGGTTGGCATCTAGCAACACATCATAACTACCAAAATATTTAGGAATGTCAAAGTGGTTTTGACTAACCTTTTGATGTATGATTTTCTGTATAATTTAATTCTTTCATCATACAATGTAATAGAATTAATACCTACACTATTTTAGTCCAATCATGTTAGTCCCCCACCATTAGCTATAGATTCAATTAGTGACATTTGTAAACTATTTTACAAAGTTTCATTCCACCGTGGCTAAAGATATTTTGAATCAATACTAATCAAGAAAAATGGATACATTTGTAAACTATTTTACAAAGTTTCATTCCACCTTGGCCAAGGATTTTTTGAATCAATACTAATAGAGAAAAATGGAGCGTTCTCCCTAATTACTTTAGGGAGATGAATCCTATGTTGATTACTCAACTACCTCTATATAGTTCATATTACATCCAATAACTACTGACTGAGATATTATTGACTAGAATAGGTCATAAACAATATCAAAATATAGCAATCCTTAGATAAGATAACTATGGAGATCTCAAGTTAAAGGATCACTATACAATCATCACAATTAGAATTTCTATAGACATGGAAGTAATGTTCCAAATAAATTTCTCATCTGGAGTTAGCTCAGTGGACTTGTTTTTTAACAAGCACTCACATCTTTGTTTAAGTATCTACATATTTTAGTCTATGAAATTAGGTACTTCCTTTATAAGAAAAATATAACATATGCTAGTCTTTTTATGTTCTATTAATGTCTAGTCTTAAATAACTAGGAACAATTTAGGGATAATACATGAATGCAATATGAATCTTATAATTATAATCTCATAATAATTTCATTAGAAATGTTTATTTATCATATAGAATTTATCACACACATCTAAATATGTATAAGATGAAGAATGCCTTTAAATTATTTTTTCACCAATATTATAGGGAATAAACTAACAATAGTTTTAACAAAATTCTAAGAAAGCCCTTATCATTATTTCTGATATCAATTTACCTTCTAATGTTTACATACTAGGATAATTTGCTTCAAAAAGAGTCACTTCATCATGTTTTTTTTAGTTAGATGTAATGTTCCTATTATAGTGGAACATGAGGCATGCCAAATAAACTTAGAGATCAACTTGGTATGTAACAACCTAATTCATCCGCTCACAGATATTGTCCGCTTTGGGTCTTGGCCTAGCTAAGCACTCACGATTTTGCTTTTCCTGAGAACTTCCCAGGAGGTCACCCATCTTGGTACTACTCTTGTCCTAGCACATTTATAATGCATACTTTGTTCCTCTCTCCAATCGATGTGGGACCTCACACTCTCCACCCCCCTTAGGGCCCAACCCTCTTTAGGGTCAAGCCTAGCTGGCACAACGGTTCTGGTACCGGCTCTGATACCACCTATAATAGCCCAAATCACCTACTCACAGATATTGTCTTCTTTGGGCCTTAGCCTAGCCAAGCTCTCACAGTTTTGCTTTTTTTGAGAACTTCCCAGGAGGTCACCCATCTTGGTACTACTCTTGCCTTAGCACATTTAACTTTGAAGTTCTGATGGGATCCGGTGCGCTAGGGCATGGAAAACGCGTCTGTAAGGAAGAGATATCCGTACCCTTATAAGGTATATTTCGTTCCCCTCTCCAAAGGATGTGGGATCTCACACTAGACTTGTAACGCCAAACTTTTTGAGTCCTTTAGTGATTGTTCTGTATTTGGAGATACTATTGTATATTGATATATACACGGTTATGTATGAGTTCAAAGATGAATTTGAATCCTTTTGGTACGTATACCAATGATTTATAATGTTATATACCCTTGTATGAACTTAGAGTTCATCAGTATGTGAAATCTTGGAGATTTCTGACATATAAGCTTTTAAGTGTGTAAAATTGAGTCCATTGGATAGATATGACTATGGAGGCTAAGTTAAATGTGTTCTAATGCCTTAGAGATGATTAGACATGATTTATAGACTTATTGGACATTTAGAAAGCTTAATTGGAAAAGTTGATATATGTAAAGGCTTATTTGCAAAATTGTTAAAAGTTAAAGGGCTTAAACATAATTTTGCAATTCTTGGAGGACCAATATTTAATTTTATAATGTTAATGGGCTTAGTTATTATGTCCAAAAGTCCAAGGACTAAAATAAAAATAAAAGTTTTGGAGACTCCTAAACTTTGGGCTTAATTGCAAATTTAGGAAAAGTTTGGAGGGTAAAACGGTAATTTCATATAACATAAGGGCAAAATGGTAATTTCACCATATTTTGATCAAAGAAGGGTTAATATTCTAGACCCTTCTCCATGTAAGGTCGTGCATCCCATTAGTAAAGACTTAAAAGACTTAGTTTTAATTAAAAGAAAGGAGAAAAGAGAGGAAGAAGAGGAAGTTTTGGTCATCATCAAAATTCACCATTCTTTTTGGTTTTTCAGCTCAAACCAAGGTGTTCTAAGCTAATTTGGGGTCAAGTAACTCAAATCTTATTTGGGGTCAAGTAACTCAAATCTTATTAGATTTGAGTTACTTGACCTCAAATTAGCTTAGAACACCTTGGCTTGAGTTGAAAAATATTTGAGAAAATCTCAAAGAATTTGAAGATATCATCAAAGGAAGGTTTAGGTAAATTTTGTCTCATCTCTCTCTACATTATGATTTTGAGTTTGGTGTTAAGATATGTTGTTCTCCATGCTTGAATATGCGTGAAACATGATTTAGATGAATGAAATGTGTCATGGAGAGGGTTTTCAAGTCAAAACAGAAATTGCCCCCTTTTGGTGAAAGTTTGTGAAATTTTGAATATCTTTTGAAATTGATGGTTTAAATGAACCCTATGGTGTTAATTATACATGTATGATGTGAATTGATGATGAGAATAAAGAGGATGTGTGTTGGTTAAGTTTAGGTCGAAATGATGGAGAGGAGGTGGATTAATATAATGAGTTGTACAATTGATAAATGTAGCTTAAATGAAGGAAATTGGTTGGAATGAAGTGGTGGAATGTGTCATTGATTGGAAGTGTTTACTATATGAAATGATAAGAGCATGAATTATTATGATAAAGTCTTAGAAATGTGACTTTAAAATCATGCACATTAGTTGTTTGATAAAATGCCTAAGTGAACTTGGCTTAGGATTTAAGGCTTTATAATGGTATGCATAGGAAAAGACTTTTATGTCAACTTAGAGTGAACTTGAATTGTTGCTTAGATTGATGAATAATGGCCTAATATGCTTGGATAAAGATGTGCTTAATTATGTTATGAAATGAGTAAGTTTGGATTAAAGGCATTAAATGCCTTAGAAAATGCAAAAGAGAAGCTAATGTGATGTTGTATAAATATGAAATTTATGTTTAAGTAGTAATTTTATGATATGCTTTTTTTATGTATAAAGGCTCGGACCTGTGAATTAAGGAACTGATACAGAGGATTTTTGAAAGCAAGGGAGTGTATATCTTCTTTTGAGGTGAGTTTGGGGGGACCATATTTCTCAAATAGGATTAGAACATCCTAAGACAAGCATGATGACTTGTATCTGAATTTTAAACCTAGGTAACATATGGTAAACTTGAATTTCAAATGGATGCTAATATGCTTAGGTATTTAATAAATGATATTGTTTTTAATAACTCTTTGCACTTAGAGTGTAAATGATATTTTTATTATGTATTTTGAGAAATGATATTGTTTTCCACCAATCCAAACTTGAAATGTAAAGGACAACGTTTTATTTTTTGAAACTACATTTTTGAACAACTTTACATTTGGAGTACAAAAGATGGCTTTTATTTCATGAGATAATATTTTGGAATTTACTTATGCAAAATCTAGTCATGTATGAAGCATGTTTTTTATTCTCTTTTAGTTTAGAGCCATGGTAAGGTTTCATTTTTACCGGTTGGACCGATAAACAAAGGCATAGTACCTTACTTGATTGTTATATTTAATTTTTGTATATGATTTTGGTGATTGGTGAGAAAACGATTGGCCAATCGTGTGCTGGGCACAACTAATTAAGCGACCCCCGTATCCTTGATGCTAGTACATAAAAGTCAAGTTTCCATATCGACACCTTTTTATGGGACTCACGGGTGATTCCACACCTAGAGTCTATACACCGATGAGGTCATCACCTAGGGTCATGACGCTCTTGTCGACTATAGTTCGGACTCACTACAGACGAAAGTCAAGCCAACAAAGAGTATCGGTGGGTGTGCACATTAGTTTGGCCAACTAGTGGTGTCACATATGATTGTTTTGTCTTATCCTGATATTGGTTTTCCTATCGATATTTGATTTATACATATGATGTTTTTATGCTTTTGTGTAGTGGAACTAGAACCTATGTTCACTGGATGAGTGAGTTAATAGACTAGGCCTATATGGTTCCTAACCAGTATACATTGAGTCATAGGCTGGGCCTATGAGTTTTCTACATGAAATATATTCACTTTATAGGTTATCTACACCGTCTTGGTATAAATGAAATTCTATTTGTGATATATGTTTTTTCTACTCACTGAGTATCTATTGGATTCACCCCCTCCTCTTTCCAATGATATAGGTTAATTTAGTGAGTTTGAAGCTCTGAGTGGATTGTGGGGTCTTTTGACTTTGTCGAGGTATTACTATACATAGGTAGTTTCTTAGTTTTTAGTTTTGTTGTCTAGTGGCTCATGAATTGTGTTTATGTAGTATGCTTTACGATTTTGTAAGTTAACTTTTAATTGCCTTATGTTTTATAAATGACATTATGTAAGAATCTTTTGATACTGTTGTTGAGATTGCCTTGGGTGGACTTTAAAGTCCTGAAGTTGTGGTTGGTTGTGAATATAGAAGTGTATTTGAAATTGCTTGTAGGCTTGGGATTTTTAAAATACAGTCATTGTGCTGCCTAATTTTTCAAAAAAATAATAAAAAAGATATTCAGTTATCCTTGCATAATTGGATTAAGGATATCATGAGTGTACTTAGCCTAGTTATGTGGCGGTTGTCACGGGCCTGATGTGGTACCAGGTCGTGACAATTAAATAAGAATGTGAGATCCTACATTGATTGGAGAGGGGAACGAAGTACACCTTATAAGGGTATGGATACTTCTTACTTACAGACGCATTTTCCATGCCCTAGCATACCGGATCCCATCAGAACTCTGAAGTTAAATGTGATAGGGCAAGAGTAGTACCAGGATGGGTGACCTCCTAGGAAATTCTCAGAAAAAGCAAAACTGTGAGGGCTTGGCTGAGCCAAGGTCCAAAGTGGACAATATCTATGAGCAGGTGATTTAGGCTTCTACAGTGGTATCAGAGCCAATACCCAAACCATTGTGCCAACTAGGCTGGATCCCAGAGAGGGCTGGGCCCTAAGGGGGTGGAGAGTATGAGATCCTACATCGGTTGGAGAGGGAAATGAAGTACGCCTTATAAGGGTATGGATACCTCTCCTTTATAGATGTGTTTTCCATTCCCTAGCATACCGGATTCCATTAGAACTCCGAAGTTAAATGTGTTAGGGCAGGAGTAGTACTAGGATAGGTGACCTCCTGGGAAATTCTCGAGAAAATCAAAATCGTGAGGGCTTGGCTGGGCCAAGGCTCAAAGCGGACAATATTTGTGAGCGGGTAATTTGGGCTGTTACATGGCAGCTGATGCGTCATTTACCAATTAAATTTATTTTTAAAGAATTTTTATTAATTATTTTGAAAAATAAATGTTAATCTGATTTCACATACCAAATTACCCTAAAACCATCTGCAAAAATCTCTAATCCTAACCTAATAAATCCTTAAATCTTAAACGCTTATCTTTATGTTTCATTGGCCCTTATTTCTATGATTATTCTTTATTCCTCTTCCTTTATCTTTGATTTAATTGCTTACTATTTCTTTGATTATTTTACATTCTTCTTCCTCTATCTTCGATTTTACCACCCCTTTATCAACCTAAATGGTAGCTCCCTAGGTAACTAATAAGAAGAAAAATCAAAAGCTGATAGTATTAGGCTTAAGCACAAAGAATTAGGAATCTAGCCTCGAAGGTTATTCCTAACAATCAAAATAGTTCTCAATGACCTATATTATTAGAAAAAATTAGCAGGGATTGTCATTAAGAGATTATTATTACTCAAGTCAACAACTTATAAATCCCTAAGCCTAAAAAGACCTAGGTTTATGGTCCTTGTGAATTTGTTCTTGGAAAAGGACATAACTTAAAGTTACAACAACTACAAAATTTCATGAATAATGTGCTCGAAAGAGAAAAGCTATCTAGAATTAGCTTGCTCACTAATAGGTATAGATTATATTATGTTTTTACAGTGTTTAAGTGTTCTTTTAAGTATTTCTTACATGATTATCATATTAATAGGCTTAAAAGTTTGTTATTGTTAATCTTTGTATGCATTTTAAGTGTTTGTTTAGTTTAATTTTATGTTTCAAAAGGTGTTTGATAAGTTTATAAGTGTTGGAAATTAAGAAATTGAAGAATGAAGAAGATTTAGGAAGCTTTAAGGTGTCAAGATTGTGCATCATCGAGCACAATCATAACAAAGAGGTTGAACCAGGAGCATGTTTGTGACTCCAAGGTCACAATCGTGACCGAGGTTTCTTTAAGCATGAATTTTTCCATTTTTTGACAATTGGGGGCTATTTTTGGAACTAAACAAAGTGGGAAAACGCTAAAACCTTGATGCACTATAAAAGAACATGAAAAATACAAAAAGGAAGTAAAGGTCAACACGTCAAACAAGATCAAAGGGAGACATCAGGAAGAGCTTTAGAGAAATTCCAAATTTCCAGCTCAAGACGTAAGCTAGTTTTTCCTTCTTTTTTCCTTTAATTCTTTCATTTTCATAAATGTCTATTTGAATTTCTAAGATTCTTAAAGTGATCATAGGTTTCTAGATCCCTAGTAGGGATTGTTCTTGAATTGTTTTGTGAACCTTATTTCTTTTTAAATTTAATACATTGATGAATGTTTATGATAATTGTCGTGCATATTGTTGGACCCTGCTTCCGGAGCCCAACATCATATTCATGAGATGTGAGCCTAATACCCTGTAGTTTCTGGAGCCCAACAATTTGGAGTCATAAAGCGTGAGCGGGCTTCCTTGTGGGGTTATTCCAATGACTCCTTATTAGCCATCACCCTATAAGCGTTATGTGCCCACACTAGTTAAACACGAAATCACAATTTGACTTCTTCAAAACAATTGTAGCTGTCTGCCTCTTGTTTATTTTGAAATAGGAACCATCTCATTTGGAGCTTTATAGCTCAAGATATGCTTAAAAAAAATTCAAAGTGTGTTCATAACCTAGTTATGCCTCTCCAACCGATCCCTCCTTTTCCTTCCATCAATCTCTTTCAAATAGACCTCAAAAGCTAAATATTTTTATTAAGAGATAGGAAAATGTGTCGGGAATCTATCACTTCAAGAATCACTTAATTTGGAGGTTGGGTTATGAAGTTATGGCCAAAAGAATCAACCATGCTCATGTCCTCATTCATGTTGTATCTATCTCGGAACAATTGGCATAACTTTCTCTAAAGACATCAGATTGGAGTGTTCTTTAGATGGTTTTGAAGAATAATTCAAGATATACAACTTTTATGAAGACCTTGAAGACAAATTCTATATTATAGATGGTCAAATTTGGACTAGACGATAGGGTCAGATAAACAGTGCACCAGACAATATGACGTCATCACCAGATGATATGACGTCATTAGACGATACGTCATCTCCAGATGATACGCCCTCACCAGATGAAGCATCCTCACCAGACGATACATCCTCGCAAGATGAAGCATCCTCACTACATGAAGTGTCCCCACCAAAAGAAGCATCCTCATAAGATGACACATCATCACTAGACGATATGTCTTCACGAAACGAAGCATCCTCATCAGAAGATACGTCCTCACCAGACACTTCATCTGGACGATACATCCTCACCAGACGAAGCGTCCTCACAAGATGACACGTCATCACTAGATGATATGTCTTCACCAGATGAAGCGTCCTTATCAGACGAAGCGTCCTCACCAGATGATACGTCTAGTGCCTTCACCAGATGATATGATGTCATCAGATGATATGACGTTGCTGAGCATCTCAACTTATAAGGATCATAACTTTCGACTCCAATGTCCAAAAATTTCATACTTTATACCATTGGAAAGTTAGAAAGATAAGCTATAGCTTTCTAGAAGACAACTTTGACTAATTTAGCCTAAATTAGTCTAGTGTTTTCCCTGAAGTCGGTACACAATTTATACACCTATGAAAGACTTAAAATTGTGCATTTTGCAAACTTGAAATATCCTGAGCTTAACCATTCAGCTACCAAATTGACTTCGTTAAACTCTCAAATCTCAACTCATTTGTGTCATCACCTTCAACTACATTGGATCAGTCATAATTCCCATCTTCCTTCTCGTAACATCTCACTCATGCGTACATATATATATATCAACGATTTATGCTCCAAAATCATCAACTTAAGATGATAACTTCTTCACGTATATCTAAATTTCAACTCACATCATCAATGAACCATTCACACTTCATTAACATCAAAAGAATAAAGTTTTTACAATGCTTTAGTGGGCATTTTGAGCCACCTTACATCATAGTCCAAAAATACTAAATTTATAAGAGCAATAATTTCTCAAAATACGATTAAAGCCTTATTTTACATGATCTAACTTCAAAAGAACAAAAACGTAAATTAGAGTGATGCCTTGACTCTCGACTTGATCACTTGATATCTTGTTCATCACCTGTAGATGGGAAGGAACGGGGGTGAGCTTAAAGCTCATGGGTAACAGTTTTATAATCGGTAACAAGCAAAAACTATTTAAAACCTTTATGATCAAAGCCAATTTCCCAATGAATCATAAAACACAACATTCTTAACTTATTAAGCCAATTCACAAATCATATAATTCATACATCCATCAAACTTGCCAAATAAATCATAACCAATCAAACACCTCAAAATCAATTAAACACATCAAAATAGTTTGGGTGGATCCGTAATAGAATGTACTACACATTTTCCATAAGGATCTTGTGTAGCTGTAGACAGAACGTACTATCACAATCCCACGAATTGATCTTACGTAGCCGTGAACTTATGGGAGTCCGTGAAGAAGCTCCATGCCACTAGCGGGCAGGTGGGAGAAGCCTTTTTAATCAAGTGCATTTGACTGATAGGACAGAGCACCACAAACCAGCATAACATGTTATTCATGAATGGAAAACATTTTGGCCAATTGGCACATTTTTGGAAAAATTGATTACATATATTTGGTATCCTTTCAAAATCATTTCCATTTTTTTGTTTCATAGTTCATGCACAAAGTTCATACACACAACATGTAGGACTTTCTTAAAGCTTTAAAAGAACAATAAATGCACATTTACAAGTAGTTGAAAACATTTATTTCCTTTTCTTGAAAGAAACATTGATGGCTTATTATTTAATTATAAAAATGTAACCAACCTTAGTCCCCTTGCTTGAAAACTTGCTCAAGGATGTCTCTCCTCTTGCTTCTCTTGCCTCTCTTGCCTCCCTTCAAACATTAGCAAAAATTCCCATTCAAAAGAACTCCAATTGGAAAACCTAAAGAAACCTATGCATGAAATTGACCCTAGAATACTTAAAACCATGCATTTCCTATGCTCTTTGAACCAACACCCTTCCAAAAATCCAAAAGATTTAACATAAGCTTACCTTGAATCTTCACCATACAATGAATTTCTTGGCTTTAATGGAAGCTCTAATCTTCCTCTTTCTTTTTACCTTCTTGAACACCTTCAAAATCACTCTTTAGAACTAAGAAAAATTGAAACCTAGTTGACCACCCTTCTTTTCTCTTCTTTCTCTCCTTTTCATGCTTCTCTCTTCTCTCTTTTCTGATTCACGTTTTTACTTCTTCCAAATGCAAGAAAACAATTCTTCTCCCCTTTTATACTCTTAATGATTGCATAATGTCTGTTTTGCCCCTCCTTTAATGCTTTATGATTTTTAAGCTTAATTGATCTTCCCAAAATACCCCTTAAGCAAACGTACCAGCTTAACACTTTAGTTCTCTTAACCTATATCATATTATCTTACTCACATTAACATGCTAATTAATTCCAACATACATTAATCTAGCAAGACTCCAAAATTAATCAAATCATGCTTATTTATCATGAAAAAAATTTCAAGGGCCAACACATATACTTGATAATAAATCTAGAGAGTGAGTCAACTAATTAGTGTTAAGGTGTGCAATAAGTGTTGGCACTTAATAGACCCACAATTATCAGATTAATGAACAATTGAAGAGAGATCCTAATTGTGAAATTAATTATCTATAGGATTGCTTTAGATCTAATTGAATAATTTAGGAGTAGTTTGTGAATCGAGAGATTACAAATCTATAATTATCTAATTCAATTAAGGTTATTAAATTAAATCTTGAGAGAGAGTAATTAAAACTTTAGGATATCTTAGATGAAACATAAATTGAATTAACAAGATTAAGGGAAACAAAATAAGGATAGAATAGTTCCTAAGTATTCAACTTTAATCAACCTCAAATTCATTGGTAGCTCACGTCTCAATTCTTATTTGTTTTGTTTTATTATTTTATTTTATTTTAAATTAATTTCTTAGTACCTTAGACAAAGTTCAATTCAAATTGTTTAAGTGTTTATAGTCCTTATGAGAACGATACCTTTTGATACTACAAGATATGATTCGTATATTTGTAGTATTGAGAGTTGTATTATATAAAAAACTTGCTCAAGAAGTTTTTGTGCTATTTTCGGGGAATTTTAGCATCTTATACTATTTGAATTCCTTTGACTTAAGGATTTGATACTTTTCTTATGTGAGTGCAGATACTTAAATGAAAAAAAAGAACAAAAAATTTGTTTGCAGCAACTTAAAACTGAACAACATGCAGATTCTTTTCTTCCAACCAGTTGAAGGCATTATAACATGGATGGGAATTACTATAACACATATAATCTTAGGTGATAGTACCACCAAAATTATTGATGGATTAACAATGTGGGAGATTACATAAGTGACAAGGTCTATCAAGTTTCCAGCAGGATAGGTTTGAATTCTTAGAGTCAAATTCTTGGGAGTTAAATTTGGATAAGCTAACATACATGTTTAACCATAAGGATGACGAGTTACTAGACTAGGTGGATAAATGAGAAATTAAGATGAGGATGGAAGCCTAAATTGATCAATTAGTAAAGAACATTCCTCTAATCTTTATAACTTGGAGGTTTAAATGGACCAACCTGTCAATGCATTGTTAACAAGGAATGTTAAGGAGTCTTCTGGGTGACACAAAAGCATAACCAATATCCATCTTATGTTGTGAAATTTATGGGGTAAACAACATAATTTTTTATGTTGAGCATTAGATTATATGTGGGAGAATCCATATTGCTTACAAAACTGGCCTCAGAATATATTCTATGAGCATAATGATAATTCAACATGAAGTGGCTCTTATACTGATGCAATGAACAATTACGTTTCATTTGAATCTTTAATGGAAGATCTGGACAATAGTGAAGCTAGCCATCGAGTGTTCCAAGAGAGTATTAACTTGGTCGAAGACACTGAACCAGATATAGCATGCCATTGGATCCCATTAATGTTTCAGAGTGATGAGGAGAAAAAGATTAATGACATGAATGAAGCTACCATTTAAGAAAAAATATAAGAACAAAGGATAGAGAACATAGAGTTTGAAGAAGCAAAGAAAGTCTTTGTTCAATAAGTGGATCAAGAAGGGGAAGAGGAATAGATGATAATAAACATAGAGCTTGAAGAATACAAGAAAGTCTTTATTCAAGTAGCCGATGAAGAAAAGGAATAGGAACATATGACAGAGGACATAGAGCTAAAAGAATACAAAGAAGTCTCTACTTAAGAAGTGAAAGAAGAAGACGAACGAGGGTGATTATGGAAGAAGAATAAAAATTCACCTTCATAAAGGAAAAATTGCTGGATTTGATAAATGATTCAAAGAGTTTCAACATTCCCTATTTTATAATAGTTTGTTACCAAAAAGGACGTTACTAAACTTAATCGATTTTCTTAATTTCATCAGTTTTGTCCTCCTTATTATCTTGAAATTGTAACTTATTTGCATATTACTAAACTGCCATGTGGAGAAAATCGTGGCACCAAACCACTTATATAGACCTAGGTTGAGTCGGACTCAGACACTTTAAATACAAGCCAAAATAAACTCAAAATATATTTTTGTCAAAACAAAACTTAGACTCCATTGGTCATTACGGTTGACTTGTCCCAATTTTTAAATCCTTCTCTCTAAACCTATATAAGACAAATCCACCGTGCTAAGAATATAGCTTAGTGAGTAATAACTAAATTATGTATTATCAACAGATATTGAATCATATTATTTAAAAGCATCTCAACATACTAGAATTTAGAACAGAATAAGATTTATTGAAATGAAAAAACTTTGCATGCTAAAGTTAGACATTTTAATAGCAGAACAGAATATATAGAAATTCAGAAAAATAGGGTGTTAGCCCATCAGATCAAAAATAGGGTTTGTTTCTTATCAAAGCTTATCAAAAATCAAAGCACAAAATGAGTTAGAATGTAAACATATGAACAGAAGTGGGTAACGGGACATATACAGAAGATACCATGATTGGCATCACTAAACAGAAGAGACTGAAGTCTCCAGAAGAGACCGAAGTGTCCAAAAGTAGTTGCAGACCCTTCTAGGCATGCCTATTTACCCACAAGTAGGACTTAACAGATTCAAAAACAGAAATGTCTAAAATTAAATTCACATATCAATCAATGTTTTCATATAATGCATTTGAGCATATCTCATTCTTAGAACTTTGCAAATCATTTAATGACCCAAATTAATAGCAAACAAAACAGTCAAATCAAAACTATCAAATATTACTTACTGAATTACTTACAAAAATTGACCAACTAAATTACTTATAAAAATTACCGTCTAAATTACTTACTAAAGCTCCCTTATTGCCTATTGCCTCGAAGTCCTAGCAATATCTAGAAGTGGTCGCTCTATGCATTCCTCTATAACATTGAATACAAACACATATCACTATTGTGCATTATTATGAAATTGTTTATGCACATTCATATATACTGAATATTTATGATGCATGTTCATGCAAATTCTAGGTTTCTTATCTTAAAATCTTGTCACATTATCAATCATGTGAAACCACACTCAATTTCTCAAGCCAGATTTATCTCACAACCAACTTTCGGATCAACTTTGCTCAATTATATTCATCAGGATGGTGAGGTAATTTGATGGCACTTCCTTCTGGAAAGTTTTCCTTCATTGTCTTAGGTTTCCAATGATACTAAGTTCATCCAATATGGTTTAGTATACTGAAAGTTATACTCAAAAGATTTTAGTCTGTTCTTAAGCTTCAACAGAATTCTTATCTCAAATTCCAATAAGATTCTGAAATTCTTAGAGGTAGAATTAGAATTTAATCTCTTCATATAATTTGTAAAATTATGTCTCTAGTTTAATCATAATTAATAATCATCTCATTATGAGGTCTACAGATCAGATATAGTCCAATTGCTGAAGTATGTTCAGTAAAGATCATCCCAGTTATCATACTTCAACACAGTCATATTTCCATCTAAAATTCATCAACTAATCCACTTTAGAAAGTCCTAATTTTTGGTGAAGATGTAGATCAGTGTCTTATATTTCCATTGGTTTAAGAATCAAGTCATTTGGATGTCAGGTGAAGAAGTTATAACAAAAAGATCAAAGTATGTTAAAAAAAAACCTCCTTCGAATAAATAGAGAAGTCGCAGTCGTGTATATACACAACCGCGACACTCCGGGTGGTTCTACGATGTCGCGATCTTGTACATGCACGACCACAACATTCCAGGAGGTCCTGTGAAATTGTGATCATGTACATACATAACCGCGAATGTAACAACCCAAATCACCGGTTCACAGATATTATTTACTTTTGGCCTTGGCCTAGCCAAGCCCTCATGGTTTTGCTTTTCCCGAGAACTTCCCAGGAGGTCACCCATCCTAGAACTACTCTCGTCCAAGCACATTTAACCTCGAAGTTCTGATGGGATCCAGTGCATTGGGCCATGTAAAATGCATCTATAAGGGAGAGGTATCCTTACCCTTATAAGGCGTACTTCGTTCCCCTCTCCAACCGATGTGGGATCTCACACTTTCCACCCCCCTTAGGACCCAGCCTTCTTTAGGGTCCAGCCTAGCTGGTACAACGGTTTGGGTATCGGCTTTGATATCACTATAATAGCCTAGATCACCTGCTCACAGATATTATCCGCTTTGGGCCTTGGCCCAGCCAAGCCCTTACGGTTTTGCTTTTTCCAAGGCCTTCCCAGGAGCTAATCTATCCTAGTACTACTCTCACCCAAGCACATTTAACCTAGGAGTTCTGATGGG
>JANIJH010000008.1:25707318-25718983 GCA_024520975.1 Erythroxylum areolatum
GATGAAGAGTCATCAATGTCATTTGTTATAATCAGTCAACTTGGGGATCAAGAAACTATGATTAATCAAAGGTTGACGTGTACCATGCCTTGTGATTAATCTTGATATCGTGTTACAAAGGGACTGAGTTTGAATACCAGGGCCATAGGCGATCCAACATATTCTATGGACAACCAAAAGAGTAAAACAATCAACATATATATATATATATCAATCACATAAAATATACTATATACATAAATATAACTGGACCCATGTAACATATAGGAACCAAATCATGCATAATAAAATGGCTCTGATACCAATTGTTGGATCGAAAATAAAAGCATACTAGATTTGACTAAATGGTAGATTTCAAAAACTTTTTCCGAAATCAAAACATAGCGGAAGCATAATAATCAAATCAACATGTTTAATCCATACATGATACAGTATTAGAAAAATAAATAGCATAATAATAAGATCAAAATTTTACCGATTCCTTTGCTACAGCTTTGACTCCTTGATATTTTATCATCTCCATGCTATTGTATCCTCTCCTCTTTGTTGTATCCTCAACCAATCCGATCTACCACTTATTCTCCTTAGACAACTTGGTTAACAAGATCCTTTGGTGGGAAAGGAGAAGAAATATTGTAGAGGTTTTCCTTAGTTGAAAGGACCAAAAAATTGAGACACCCTTAATGCTAAGTTTCAATCATGAAACTTAGGAGAGAGGAAGACCAACCAAAGCCTCACTTCTTTCTTTTTCACAAAATGAAAAAGATTTAAATAAATGAGACATTCTCATATGTTTAATATGGCTAGATGAAAAGACAAAAAACAGAAAATGGCACTCTCATTTTTAGTTGCAAGATGAAAGAAGGGAGAGAAAGCAACAAATGAATTACCTCCTTCTTTAATCAAAAGAATGCTAAAAGATTGATAAGTTTTTCTACATGCCAACAGTAAATGACAACCATTAAACTATTTAATGATAAGACCATTAAACCATTTGATAAGGACACCATAAAACCATTTAATGATGATGAAGCATGATAAAAAACCCACCTTATATTTAGCAATTCAATGCTAAATGTGCAGCTGTCCATTTAGCTATGTAAAATTGAAAACTACATGAATTTAGTTTTCAATTTTGCCCTTCTTTCTATCTTTATAAAAATTGTTTTAATTTAATTAACCTAATTAATTAAATCAAACCAAAAACCAGCCCAATATTAAATGTTCAACATGGATTCTAATTAAAAATTAATTAGTGTAAGCCCATCATTTAATCATGGGCTTAAAACCCAATTTGACTAACTCTTAATTAAATTTCTCCGATATTATTAATATAATTTGGTCCTTGCTTCTTTCTTATTTCTAATAACCTCTATTTATTTTTCTTACTTTGCTTGATAACCTTTCCTAGAAGACAAGTGGGGAATCTAATTGGACTTATATAATTTAAGCTCCAATAAGCCCAGAATAAATTTAATCTCATTATAATTAATTCCAGCTTGTTAACCAAATGTCATTCCACTAAAGACAATTAGTTGAACTCTTGAATTACTAAATCATATGAGAACACTTGTTTCAAATTAGATTTCCAATTGCAAACTCTATTATGAATCATATTATAGCCATTCGCACAATAAAGGATAAAATTACCATTTTGCCCTTATTTTAGTTTTTTCTTCCAGATCTCCCGTTTCACTTTATATGGTGATTAGTACACAAGATCTCATCTTGGTGTTAAGACTTGATGGGTAGCTAGTCCATCAAACTACTGGTGCTAGTTTAATCACGAATCACTGTAAAACATCTAAAAGTGATGATATCATTATAAACTTTTTATTTGAGTGAATGTTCCCTGATACGTGTTTCAATTAATAATTCCAACATACAGACACTAGATTGACACTCTGTAAAAATCCATTCTGATCATATCAAGAATTCTAATGAAAGACACATGAGTTCACTACTCATCAAGATTGTGGTTTGTAATAATAGAATGCTAAAGTGTATGTTTTAAGATTAAAGAAACGACCTACTTTATTCTTTAAAAACATACATGATTTCAGATTCATTTAATAGTTCCATCATCAATAATTAACTACTATCATGATATGAAACTCATCATTCCCTTGAAGTAAACTCCTTTACTTGCAAGGATATAAATCATAACACTACAATCCAAACCATAATCAAGCGACCAACTTGATTATTCAAATGTGAATCAATTAATTTAGATTCTAATAATATACATGTTTCCCATACATCTCCATGTATATGTATATTACTTACAAAAGAATGTTGGTGCCTTATGACTAGCTATATTATGCTCATATAATTAAAACCAAACTCTTTTTAGTTAATTATAAATATTTTCATTACAAAAAGTAACTAAAAGAAGATTAAGTTATATGTAAATACACTTGCTTTCCAGGGCACTATATTTACATAACCCCAACAATATGCATATGACATAACCCTTCCCATTCTTAGACAACAAATTGTCCTCAATGTGAGAAGGACAAATAACATACAAGGTGAAAATCAAAATAAAATGATACAAAAACATAAGACAATTAAGCAAAAATGAAAAGATAAGGATTATAGCATAAAAACCCATTATGTTGATTGAAGTGGTGATGGTGATGGTGTCTGGAATCAAATTTTCTTGACATCGAGATTGCTTTCCTAACTTATAATTGATTTAAAGAGAGTAAGAGAATTAGTAATCAACCTATTTAAAAAAAAACTAATTGCACAACCATTTAACTCTAACTATAAACATGCTAAGTTATGGTCATTAGCTTGACCTTACATCTTTCAAAACTTATCCATAATCAATTATAAGTGTATTGCTTCCACCTATGTTGCCCAATTTAAGTTTTGTAGCTTGTAAATAAGTTACACGTTGGAAGATCATCTGAAGGACAATGTTGATAAGATTAAGATAACCAATTAAGCTTAGCAATGTCCTTTTCACTAACAAACTATCAATAAAATAGGAAATAATGAAACTCCTTGAATCGTCTATTGACTCTAGCATTTTGTCTTGTAAGAGGGTGATATGTTCTTATTCTTCCTCAGTCACCCTCATCTCCTCTTCTTCATTCGCTCCATGAATAGAGACTTGCTTATATTCTTCAAGCTCTATGTCCATTTTTATTTGTTCTTCTTCTTACTTCTTTAAAGATTCGACCAAATCAATTTTCTTGAATGAGTCATCCTCCTCCTTCTTCTCTTCTATAAGGAAAGATTTAACTTGTTTTTTCGTTAGTGCCTCTAGCTCGTTCCCACTCTTAAGTGTGATAACCTTACACTTCTCTCTTGGATGTACTTTATTGTTGCTCAAATAGTTTTCCACACTTCCCTTACGAAATTCACAGGAAAACTATCTCATTTGAAGCTCTAGGTTATGAATAGAAGAGGCATGGTCTCTTGTACTTGTTCAAACTTCCCTTTTAATATCTTCTGGGTTATTTCCATGTTCATGAGCTTATCCATGATTTTGTCCAATTTAGAATCTAATAAACTGGACTCATCTTGTTGAAATCCTAATAGGTTTTGATGTCTTATGTGAGTCCTTACATTATTAGACCAACAAAAATCTAGTTAGTTCTGCCAACCTGGATAGTACATTTTCAAATAAGGATGATGAAATCCTAGACCAAATTGTTCTTAATTGAAATCTGCAAAGGTCCTTTACTCTCCTTGATGTATTTCCTCCACCATCTTTCTCTCTATCTCTTCATGGCATTTAATTTTGTGGATTCCTCATTGTTGCCTTGTGATGCCCAAATTGATTTGTATTCTACTTTATCCCCAAACTTCCTTCTCTTCTTTCTTTCTTTGTCTTTTTTTAATTTCTTTTAATTATGTACCACAATCACAAAAGATGGTGAAAATTCCTTAAACTGAAAGAACTAAACTAATCCTACTAACTCCCTAGAAAAAACCTTGTTGAGGCAACTTTTAATCATATAAAACCCTCAATATATTGTAAGTGCATGGGTCGTGAATGTAGTATATGAGTTGTCAATCCCTTGAAGAGTTAGTAAACTCATCTAATTCTAAGTTATTTAAGGCCTAAAAGGATTATTTAAAAGAAAATAAAAACTAAACAGAAAAGTAAGTTCATGAATATGGATTGATTGAAAATTAAATTGTAAAATTAACACAAAGAAATTAAAATTTTGCACCACCAATAAACAACCAAAAATCACACAAGGAAGATTAGCTGATTACGAGAAGGGGGATTCATCTTATCAAATGCTGACATGATTACTTTTGAGTTACTACGGTATTGGTTCTAGACTTTAGAAGGGTGGATTTCGAGTTATAATCATTAAACCCTAAATCATAACTCTTTATTAAATTATGGAATTTGCAATCTCATTTAACAAAAAACCTACACTTTCAATTTGATTTTAAACCCTCTAATAGACTATCGGGTCCTCAGACGAGATCTCTCTTTGTATAAATTATCAATTTGATTATTTGCGTGATCTATTAGATTGCTTAACTCTCATCATTCTAACCATTTTGCTATCGATTCACTCTCTCGATTTGTTACTGAAGTATGCAAATATAACAAATAGTCACAATACCTAATGTATTAACATCAAAAGTAATCATATTAACCTAGATTCAAGAGCAAATCCCTAAAAGAGTTTAAAACACCATCATCAAACCCATATACATCACTATCAAATCCATCTCATACATTCAAAAGAAAGAATAACAATGATGAATTGAAATATCACTTGGAAGGGTAAGAATGGATCAGGAAGATTGCAGCAATACATCTCTTCTTCTCCTTCTTCCTTTCTCCTCCTCCTCTCTTCTTCTTCCTCTCCCTTGGATCTTTCCCAAAGTGGCAGAAAATGGAGCTCTCTCTTAGGTCTTCATTCTTTTCTTTTTATATCTTTTCCATTTAAGGCAAACATTAGGGATTACCTGGGCTTAAAAGTTTGAAATATCCCTCAAAATGTTCTATTTTAAAAACCTGTCTACTTCTGCTATCATGCAGGCTACAATCGTGGCACTCAATTTTTTCTCTCTATCATGATCGTGGCAGACCACTAGGCTTCTATCATGATCGTGGTCCTAGGCCTTGCTCAAGGTTTCCTTTGAATTCTCTCCATTTTTTTATATTTGATCTGAAACACTAACAAATATAACAAGGCACCTCAAATACATAAAATTTAACCTCAATAGCATTGTCTAACCTATAAAACACTCAAAACACAAATATCTAACTAACTAACATCATCCTAAGCTAAACATGCACTAACCACTCAATTTAACAATTAAATAAAATACCTACTATAATATTATGTAGCCTATAACTATTACTAACAAATAAATAGCCTACTTATTACTTGCACCAATCATTCATGACAATTACATATCATTAAACTTATTAACAGAAATAGAATAATTAATGCTTAATTAATTTTTTAGATTAATCAATATTAATTACTTACGAAATAAAAGAACAAGAATAAGAAATACCTAAAATCTAGGTGTAGAACAAAACCTCCTAAGGTTACAACTAGAGTTTTGATTTGGCTTGAATAAGAAAATTTAGATTTAAGTATTTATGGTTACAGTTCCGCACTAAAGATACAAGAAGGATAAGAAAAATAATGATCAATGTATGTATCATTTTTTCTCTTCTCCCAAAAAACTGACTTGTTTCAATATTTTAAAGATAATCCTTTAAACAAATAAAATCCATACATAATAATGTGAAGAATAGGTCTCCTAACTAGACTGAACATCTTAGAGCAAATTTGGCTCTAGGTACAATCTCATCTTATCAGTTTCAACATTCTATCATCTTTGACTCCATCTTTCCAAAATTCATAACCTTAACAAATAATGCTTCAATCAGATATTTCAATCCAAAATTGCTTCAATCTCCACTTGTCACCTCATAAAATAAAATAAGTATTAAATTTTCAATTAAGCACTAAAATTACACAAAAATAGAAGAGATAAGTCCCATTCATATACCAATTGTATTTTATAAATTTCCATCTTGTTCTTAAGCATATATCAATTCATTACATCAATCATCCTCTTAGCAGCCTCTCATCCTCTTTCATGTTATCCCAAAATATCCTAAAAGTTAATATGAATCAAATTTTTAAGATAAATAGCATCTCATCAATTCCATAAAAATCAAATTAAAGAAGACCTAACACCCTCTCATGGATGCCACTCTATGCACTCAAAGTGGTTGAGGTTCATTAATCTCTCAAATAAAAACATAGCAAATTATTTGCAACAGCTTGCTCATAAATCATATCTCTGCCATTAGCAAATATGAATTTAATGTATGAATCAAAGGGTCTTGATAAAGGTTGTAATGTGGCTTAGGTAAAGTTATGGCAAGATAAGAAATTTTAGGTTTATCAAATCAAAGGAACCATGTAAACTTATCCATAGAAGTTTTAACTCAAATCGGACTGGAATTCATTTCATTCAAATTGCATTATTATTTTCTCTTTTTTTCATTTTTTCATTTTTTTTAGAACAAGAAACAAAAAAAAGGTAGATTATCTTTTCACTACACTTCTACCCCATTCTATAAATACTGAGAAATCAAAACACTGCAACTTAAATTAATTGATTTTCAAAAAAGTGGTTAAAACATATGCAAATGAGCTTTATACAGTTCCTTAAATCTAAGGGCTCAAAATTATTAAGGAAATTAATGAAAAAAAGGGTAAAAATGTTTTATAACAAGGTTAATATGCAAGAAAAGAAAGATCAAGACTCAAATTGATTCTCTAGGGTTAAAACTTGATGTAGGCTTTTGTAAAAAAAATGGTTATAACTAAGTTCCCTTATCATCTCCATGCAAAAATGTGGTCTCAAAATGTATACAAGAGCAAGTTCAAGAATAAAAGAGCTATGTTTGACAAAATAAAACAATGAAAATATATGATCACAAATGCAATGAATTACTCTTATGCTTAAAGGCTTACACAGGTATCAAAATGCATAAAGTCTTCCACATTCTCATTTAGTAAATCTAATGAGATACTTTAAGTAATTTATACAAAAAGTACTAATCATGATCATCTCTCTAAAGCGTTAAAACCCAACATAAAAATATATCTTAACTTAACGACTATTTCTAAACAATAATCATAAAATTTTAAGGCTATTATAAGGAATAATCAACACTTATAAAACATTCAAATGCCTAAGCATAAGTCATTGATGATCTTTTAAAAAAATCAAATTCCTTACATAATAGGTCTAAGAATAAATCTCCTGATTAGACTAAACTTTTTATAGCCAATCTAGCTCTAGGCATGATCTCATTTTTTTAGTTTCAACAATCTATCATCTCTGACTTCATTTTCCCAAATTTATGACTTTAGTAAATAATGCTCCAATTAGATATTTCAAGCTAAATTTGATCAAATCTCCAACTTTCACTCCCAAAGTAAAGTAAATATTTACTTTATTAATTAAGCACAAAAATTGACCCAAAATAAAATAGATAAATCCAATTAGTATATCCTAATCACACATTATCAATTGTCAAGTCTATCCAAGGTGCCATTTGACACTGATCCAATTGTTCCTTCATTAAATTCATATGATTTTGTTGTACTAGTGTTCAAATTACAATTAAGGTTCTTATCCATAAATCCATTTTCCTAAAATTATTTCAATGAGAAAAATAATATTCCACTCTCTTTTAATTTGTTGAAATGCATTATATTAGGTAGGCATATTATAAAAAGATAATGCTCATAAGACTATAAAAATTAATTCCTTGTAATTAATGTACATATATTTATTCAAATTAATATGTCAAATAATTTAGGAATTAATAAATGATAATCAATTAAATAAACTAATAATTTGATGAGAAGTGACCTCTAGACAAGTCGTCAGATAAGTCAAACAAGAATTACATTTTATAATAATTGAATTGTCAAAATTAAGTCAAACATGAAGATTTGATGATGCACTTAAGAGATAGATTTAGATATTGATTATCTCAAAAATAAAAAAATAGGATATTTCTTCAATGATGTGCGTAATGAGTGTTTCTAAGAGCATAATAATACTCATTAAACATAACGAAAACAACAACATGACATGACTAGTTGTTCACCAAAACTTAGCATGTAAATACACATTAGTTCAAACAAATTGTCCTTTCTTATGATATTCAACTCTCTTTAATTTTTGTTCTAGAAAAAATTTAAATTATAACTTGTATGATTAATAAAAGATAACATTTTATCCTTTCCTAAATCTTTAAAGATAATTAAAACTTATCTTTTCAAAAATTTCTTCAACTGTGCACATTCAAGAAAAAAGAATTTTGATCTCAACTAGAATGCATTTTATTAGCAAATCTAATGCCAATGTTGAAAGAATTTTGGTCTCAACTACAATGCTTTATATTTACAAATTTACTACAAATGTTGACATTCAAATAAGGATAAAATGATAAGAACAAAAAGCACTTCTATGACTAATTCTTAACTAAAGATCCCACTTAAGAACTTTCGTCTTATTAACAAACTAAATAAATTTACTTATTAAAGAATTCTCAGTAGAGTCATTCTTTTGTTGCTTACCCTTCATTTGTTAAAATAAATGAAAACATTTATAAATGAAAAGTTACTTAAAATTGATTGACTTTCATTGGTGCCATATTTAAGATATATATCACTTATAGCTGTAATCTTTTCAAATTACAATAAATTTTAAATTCCCTAGAAATAGTGAATATCGTAAAGAAACTTAAATTACAATGATACGTACACATTTGTCTAGTTACCTCACTTAATGTGATGTTCTCGTAAGAACACAATTTACTACAAACCCTTTTTCTTGTATTCATAATTTGTTTTCTTAAATATATCGTTATATACTTGGTCATATAGTAAACCTTATTCATTTAACCTAAAGCAAATCTTAATATTAAAATAGAGACAAGCACATTTGTGTGTATAACCATGTTAGGATGTTAAGACTAAAACTAATGTGTATATAACCGTGTTCGATACTTTTTTTAAGAATTAAAAAAAATCATTAAAGAAAATAGTAGTGTAAATCTTTGGAGAGGGCCTCTCCCACGTGAGATAAAATAACTAGGAACACTAAACACATAGTTGAGACAAAAATGACAACATTAAAAAAACTAAATGGGAATATGTTTGATGACATTAGCGATTAGGGTATAACGACTCTCTTCTTTCTTTAAGTTTTAGACAATTACTCTATTTAGGAAGGAGGAAGACGACACTTTGAAGGTGCATCTCTATGGTGGCAACACAGTGGTTTCTACTGCTCATTTCTCTGCACAAAGGGAGATCTTAACTCAGGTATGCATACCTAACTTGAAATAACTTCAGTTTTAATGATTATATAAATCTCCACAGAATAATGAACTACATGTTAATATTAGGGAACTGGATGGGACAATAGTGAACCTTCATACAAGACTCAGCTAGAGAGGAAGCATATTTGAGAAAGGTACTCCAAATCCATTATGTTTCCTATAGGTGAGTCTGGATGCTCCTATTCTTCAATAGTCTCCTTCTTTCATGAGTAGGTGAAGAATCTGCTTGAATCCAGAAATAGCTATGCATGTGAATTTTCTTCTTTTCTGTAACCCAAATTGCATGAAACACTTTATAGGATATCATGATTGAGGAATAGACTTTAAGGACTATATTTACCATGAGAGAGCCATTCCTCTACTATAGTGTAGATCTAGTTGATTTGTAATCAATTGTTCCTTAATGTTAGCAATACAGAGTTTTATAAGAGAGAGTAGAGAGTTAGATCTCTGTTTAAACCTCCTATTATTCCTCTCATTCTAAGCTTCTTGAATACTTGTAGCTACAGTGACCATAAAAATATATCTATTATATTTAGAGATATAGACAAGAGATTTTAGCCCAAACATCCTTAGAGAAAACAAATCTTAGAAAAGGATAGGAATTTCAGCCTATCTAAAGTGTTGAATATGTTCAATATAGCTAGCCAAAGGACAAAACTAGCATTTGGTCTAAGAACCTTGCTCCAAATCAAGGAATGCCATCCTACTCCTATAATTGCCCCATCCCTCAGCTTTTAAGCTTCCCTTATAGTAATTTCTGAAGTAGGAATCCTATCCCATACATATCTTTCTCCCCAAGGCTTCTATATTGTGGAATGGGCAAAAGTCTAATTTCTTATGAGGATAGCATCCAATTGTCATTTCTAATTATTTCATGGAGGTTAGCTCTCTTAGGGAACCTACCCCATAAAGATCTTGCCAACTGCTAATAAATTAAAGCCCCTTGACATGTCTAGTTATCAGACCATAGAGAAATTCTTTTCCCTGCCCCTATTTGACAAGTTATGTACTTCTGATCTTCTTCCCTCAGTCTGAGAATTTGGTTGAAGAACCAAGAGTAATTGTCTTTGATTCTTATAGCCCAAAGACTCTCACCTTTCAATATATAGATGTGAATCCATTTGATCAACAATGATTGTTTTTCACTTAGGATTCTCCAAATTCTCTTGGTCATAAGTAAGCTATTTTTCTTACTGATTGACTCTAAACCTAACCCGGTTACCTCCCTCGAGTGACAAATATGCTTCGAACTTACTTTTGCAATTCCTTTCTCACCATTTCCTTTTCCCCATAGAAACTTCTTCATTAGCTTTTGAATAGTAATAAGCCCTTTAGAGAGGAAAATGTAGGAACACCAATAAGTTTGCATTGACATAATTATTGACTTTAGAAGATGAAGTTTCCCTCTATAGGACAGGGCTCTATTAGTCCATGACCCCAATACTTTTTTTAATTTTTTCTATTAAATGGATACATTCACAATATTTAAGTCTCCTGGATGAGATAGGAATGCCCAAATATAGAAGAGGATGATCTTTGATTTCTGTACCAGTAGCTTGTGACAAGGAATTAGAAAGATGAGTAGCACTTTTGGAGAGTATGAAATAACTTTTATGAAGATTGATACTCAATCCAGGTAACTCCTTAAAAGTGTGGAGAGTACTCATTAGTAGGGAGATAGAATGAACATTAGCATTGCTAAGAAGAATAAGATCTTCTACAAAATATAAGCTAGTTAGAGAAAGCTTCTTACGTTTAGAATGGTATCTAAATCTGAAGTCATTAGAAGTGTTGTGGTTCAGCACTAGAGTAAAAACCTCCAAGCAAATTAGGAATAGGTAAGGAGAAAGAGGATCCCCTTATCAAAGTCCTTTGTGTCCTTTAAAAAACTATGTGGGGTTTCCATTAATCAATACTCCATAGAAGGTAGACGTGATGCATTTTTGAATCCACTTTATGTAACATCCCAATTTCAGACTAAAGCTTAGAGCCCTAGATTTCTATAATTGAGATAGTGATCGCGGCTCTGTCGATTCGATCTTCCGATCGATCCTTGGAAACCGGTCAAATATAATAAATTCCAAGATTGCGGTATAGGTTGCAACCTCGGGTCGTCTCACTTAATTGGAACTAAGCGAAAAAGGTCTAATCTAGCCTAATCATCAAAAATTGCAATCAAAGTTGATAAAATGGTGGTTTGGTATTTTTATCAAAACTGATAAAAGTAATCAAAATTGGAGAAAAAGTTTAAAAGAATATTTTTGGAATTTTGGAAATTATGCAATTAAC
>JANIJH010000008.1:25735876-25751263 GCA_024520975.1 Erythroxylum areolatum
TGAATTCCAATTGTGTTTAATGTGTAAATGAAATATGATTTCTTCTGCTTATGATCCCTTTTTTTCAAGTTTTATTTTGCATTCCATATTTTGGGCCTGTTATAAGGGTGGAATTCGAGTTCAAGCCCTTGGAGAAAAATCTAGAATAATCTAAGTTGGATCAGACAAATCAACTCCACATCGTCTTAGTTTGACTTCTATCATCTTAGTTTGATCAGGTTTGCTTCGTCTCAGTTTTGGGTACCTAAGACGCATCGTCTTAGTTTTGCGTCTTAGTTTGACTTCTATCGTCTTAGTTTGATCGGGTCTGCTTCGTCTTAGTTTTGGATACCTAAGACACTTCGTCTTAGTTTTACGTCTTAGTTTGACTTCTATCGTCTTAGTTTGATCAGGTCTGCTTCGCTTTAGTTTTGGGTACCTAAGACGCTTCGTCTTAGTTTTGCGTCTTAATTTGACCAGGTCTGCTTCGTTTTAGTTTTGCGTCTTAGTATGACGTCAGCATCGTCTTAGTCTTCTGTCGTCTTAGTTTCGAATCTAAGACGCATCGTCTTAGTTTGACTTTCATTGCATATTAGTTTGACCTCCGTTTTGTCTTAGTTTTTCCTTCGTCTTAGCACTGTTCTGTCTCAGTTTTCTACTTCGTCTTAGTTTTGTAACTAAGGCGCTTCGTCTTAGAATGTTCCGTCTTAGCTTTTCCTTCGTCTTGGACTGTTTCATTTTAGAAATTTTGTTTCGTCTGAGTTTTATGCACTGCTCATCTTATACCTTCCGCTTCATTCTCGATTCTTTTAGAGGCCGAATCTCACTACGAGATCTTCATGAAAGTTGTAGATTTAGAAGTTTTCTTTCAAACCGTCCAAAAACAAAGTTATTCCGACATGAGTAGAGCCACGAGCATGTTGGATCCATTTGACCAAAACTTTCCCGTCCGACCTCCGATTGAGACGATTCTTAAAAGATTGGATTCCTACCTTGTTTATCTACCTTTTCAAATGAATTTTTAGCCTCTGGTGTTAAGTTAGTTTGATTAGGAAGGGTTTGTTGAGATAACCCTACCGTGAAACCCGCTCACGCTTTTTAGCCCCGGTTTGATTGTTGAGCATCGAAAACGGGGCCCGACAATTAAACTAGTGAATTCTTTTTTTTTTCTATGGTGAAAACTCAATTTCAAAAATCATAAAGATTTTTCACATTAATAATGGTACAAAATTTCACGAGCATTTGGGGATCTTACATCAGAAGTCATATGTTAAAACACCTTAACAAAATGGTAAGGTTGAACGAAAACATAGGCATGTATTGAATGTAGGACGTGCTTTAAGGTTTCAAGCTAACCTTCTAACAAAGTTTTGGGGAGAATGTGACCTTACCGATACACACTTGATAAACCACACTCCTACTCCCTTACTTGATGACAAGACACCCTATGAAAAGCTTATTCAAACTATTACTTGTTATGATCATTTGCAAGTTTTTGGTTTCCTTTGCTATGCTTGTCTTAGGCCAAAACCTATAGATAAATTTGCATCCCGAAGTAGGAAATGTAAGTTCTTGGGATATCCTCATAATAAGAAAGGATGGCTTTTGTTTGACTTGGAAACAAGTGACATTTTTATTTCTCGAGATGTCATTTTATTAAGGATATCTTTCCTTACTCTAAGCCGGTACAACAATCTACCTCCCACATCAATCCGTTACCCTCTTTCTTCCCATCTTATAACAATGCTACACCTACTACCTATGATGCATCACAGCCCTCACCATCTGTCTAGTCACAATCTAAGTCTTCACCTGCTAGTTCTAGCCCTAGCAACTAGAGTATAGGCAATAGGGGAGCTTCTCTTTGGATGCTTCGGGAAGTTCAGAGATCGGAATCCCAAGTGAAGTGGTTGTTCAAAATTAATCTACAGTGCATGATGACACTTTGGGTCATGGGCATCAAACAAGTCATCCTCCATGTCAATTACAAGACTACTCTTGCAGTACTGTTTGTATACACACCCCATCTCTACCGCATTCCTCGTCCAATGGTGTCTCAGGTACTCCTTATCTCATTATCAATTATGTAAATTGCTCTAAGTTTTCTGTGGCTCATCAACATTTCCTAGTAGCTATTAGTGTCAGTGTTAAACCCAAAAATTTTAAGGAGGTTTACAGGGATCCCCGTTGGCATGATGCAATGCCCAAAGTGATTGTCGCCTTGGAAGCAAATGACACCTAGATTTTTACTGAGCTTCCAAAAGGTAAGAAAACAATTCCTTTTAAGTAGGTGTATAAGATCAAGTATCACTTCAATGATACTATAGAATGGTTCAAAGCTAGACTTTTGATCGTGGGGAGTGACCAGGTTGAAGTAGTGGACTTCGATGAAACTTTTGTACCAATTGCTAAAATGGTTAGTTTCTGTACTTTTCTGGCAGTTGCAATCACTAGAAAATGGGAATTACATTAGCCCGACGTCAACAACTCATCTTGCACAGTGATTTATATGAGGAGGTATATATGTGGCTTCCTCCTAGTTTTTCAACGACAGATCCTAATAAGGTATGTCACCTTCAGGAATCACTTTATGGGCTCTGACAGTCTCCTCACAATTGGTTTTACCAAATTGAGTGATGCTTTGCAGATCTTTGGTTTTATTCAGTCCCATGCTTATTATATTTTGTTTACTTATTGTAAGAGTGATATATTTTTAGCTCTTTTGGTGTATGTGGATGTGTAGGGAATAATGTGCAAGTTGTTAGCAGGTCAATGATTACCTTAATTCTTGTTTTCACATCAAGGACCTTGGGTTTCTCAAATAATTTTTGGGCATTGAATTTGCTTGTGGACCGGATGGCTTGTTCATGTGCCAGCATAAATACACACTTGACATCCTCTCTGAGATTGGGTTATTGGGTTGTAAGCCAACTGATTTTCTTATTAAGCAAAATCATAAACTCGCCCTGTCAAGTTCGTCGCTCTACCCAGACCCTAATTGCTACCATCGAATTATTGAACGTTTAATTTATTTGATAATCACGAGCCCCGAGCTTAGATATGTTGTTCACACACTGTCACAATTCATGCAACAATCGACCCAAGAGCAATGTAAAGCTGCACTGCGGGCGTTACGATATACTAAGAAAAATCTCAGGCAAGGTCTATTATTGCGCACAGATTCAAATTTGCAGTTATATATGCTTATTGTGACTCAAATTGGGCTAGTTGTCCTCTAACTTGGTGTTCGCTCACTGAATATTTCATACTTCTTACCTCCTCTCCTATCTCTTGGAAGACCCAGAGGCAGCACATGATCTCCCGCTCTTCTGTCGAGGCGAAATATCCCTTTATGGCTACTACCACATGCGAGCTTGTTTGGTTAAAATTCATTTTTGGTTTTTAGGTGTATTCCATAAGCAACCAATGTAACTTTTCTGTGATAATCAAGTCCTTATTCATATAGCCTCCAATCCAGTTTTTCACGAACGCACCAAACACATTGACCTTGATTGTCATTTTGTTCAAGAACAACTCATTGCTGGTTCTATTGCCACTGCGTATGTGCTCTCTGGCCTTCAGCTCACCGACATCTTTACTAAGGCATTGGGTTGGAAGTAGTTTGAGTTTCTTGTTTGCAAGTTAAGTATTTGTTCCTTGCATTCTCCAACTTGAGAGGGAGTGTTGGTGATATATTAGCTGCACATATATCTGTATTTACTGTATATATTTTTTCTTAATCTTCAGTTTTGATATGTAATTCCCTTGCCGAATACCTTTGCTAGGTTTGAAAGGAATTGTTGGAATGCCATTAACGAGAATGTTCAAAGAAGGTGAAGAGATACAAACCAAAATCTAGTGAATAAATTCCCTAGGGAGTTGAAGCACTTCTAGTCATACTTGAATAAAACTCTAGCTGAATGAACCAAATGCCTCATACAAATCGATTTTGAGTAAGCAGCTGTTAATACGCTAGCCAGAGGAGTAGTCTTTAAGCAGATCTTATAAGAACAAAATATTGTCGCTCATTTGTCGATCCGGGAGGAAAGTGCCTTGGGCAGGATGGATGAGAGCAGATATAGCTTTTTCTAATCTCTCAGCAAGAAGTTTGGAAATTACCTTATATATGGTAGTGTAACAGGAAATGGAGCGAAAGTCACCCATCATATCATACAAGGATTAGGCTTCTTCGTGTGGTTGATTTCCCGAAGCAGCTTTGAAGAAAAGTGTGGTTGATTTCCTGAAGCAGCTTTGAAGATTCAAAGGACTCCTAAACAGCTTCAGTAAATAATGGCCCAGTGATATCCTAAGTCTTCTGCAAAAATAAAGCAGTAAACCCATATGGGCCAGGAGATTTAGATGGATGAAGACTGAAGAGAACTCGCTTAACATCATCACTTGTGAAAGGTAAAATCAAGGAGGCGTTGAGTTCTTGATCGATGTCACCATGAAGGAGCTGTAAAGCATTGGAACTAGGCAAGGTTGCGTGATTTGTCCCCATGAGATCAAGTTAGTAACTTCTAGCCACCTGAATCAAACTAGATCATTCAAAATGTTCTTGTCCACTGTTGTCCAGCAGCTTAGTAATCTTATTGGTATTACAGCGAGCTAAGAGTGAGGAATGAAAATTTTTCCTTTTTGGAGTCCCCTTCATTGTACCAAGTAAGTCTTGCCTTCTGTTTTAGGATAGATGTGTGGAATTGAAGTGCTTGCTGGCAATTCTAAAGACATTGAATTTTTGCTTGTCTTATACCTGCATTTTTGGGAAAATCATAACAAAAAGTAAGACATTTAATAGCCTGTTTAACACGTCTGTGTTTCTGCATCAATTAGTAAGACTTACAGACGAGAACATAAGGAGATTTTGGTGTAAACTTTAAAGGAACAAAAGTAAAAAAACAAGGACTAATCTTTTATAGCTTGATAGAGAGATTAAAAGTACAATATTGATATATTTTGGTTTATTGATATATCATATTTTTATATATTATTACTTATATTCAAAAGTATAATAATAACATTTTATATGTAATATTAATTTATTTTTGTTAATAATTAGTAATCAATTATAACATTATTAATTTATCTAATTTATTATTAATTAATAATATAATTATTAGTTTAAGGTAATAATAAATAAGGAGATCAAATTTTTATTTTTATTTGTAACTCATAATTTTACTATTAATTAACGGAATTTTGAAAAAAAAATTATTATTATTTTATTATATTCACATACTTATATTATCAATTATTTTAATGTATTAATTCATTAATTTATTTTTATATGAAAATATTCTAACTTTGTAAATTAAATTTCTATTAATTATTTGATAATACTAATAAATAATATAATCATTTTTCTGATATTTCATTTATAACTTGTATCATAAATTAATAATGATTTAGTTTGATTTATTACTGATAAGATAATTATAAAAGTAATAGGAATTTTAGTAATTGATTTACTTAAATATCCTTAGTTTAATAATAATCAATAAATATTATTTTATTATATTTTATTAATAATTATAATATTTGTTATTTTATATGATAATTTTTTTACTATATCAATTCGTAAATATTAGGTAAATTTTCTGTTCTCATTAATTTGTTGGGCTTAGTTTAATGGTGCAGTTAATGATTAAATTTTTTATAAAATTATAAATTATCTTATAAAGATAAGAAATTAACCATTGTTGAAAATTTTTGGATGAAGGTAGCCGTAAAGAGTTTTCGAAAAGGTTAATTGCCCTTCCTTTTCCCTGACTTATTCAGGTTGAGTTTTTTAAAATAAAAAAGTTACCTTTACCTTATTTTCACCTATCATTTGGTGGATTTATTTGAGAATTGGATCACTTCATGATAACTAGACTCTGATATTTAATTCTAATTGGTTACTTGACATTTTAAATTATTTTTCTTTAAGAGAAGTCGGGTTGCAGTATTAGGGGAACATCCATTCTGGGCGTCCAGTCCAACCCTTTTCCTAGAATTTATGATCGTTCTTCTGTAGACAAAATCTAAGAGGAAGCCAAAACCATTAAGACTTAAGAGCATCCGGGGTCCTGACATAAACTTTCAACTTCACTCTCTTTCGATTGTCACATGCGATCAGTGCAGTAGGCTCCTATTATTTGAGACCAGATCATCTATTCTAATTAACCAGTTTTTACTTATTCTATTAAATTTTATCCACATTTATATAAAGTTCACATAAATGTGTAGTTAAAAATGAACAGCCCAGGATTGGAACATCTTCAATGGCACAGAGAATCTGGTCCCCCATTATCAGACGGCTCTGGGCTCATTTCCAACAAAGATTATATAAACAATAGTAAAGGCCACCCCACAGCACGACCTAATAATCATGTGCATAAACCACACATTTGTTTCAGCACTTGACCTCAGTAAAAATATGAGAAGTTTAATCTTTTCCAGGTCAGCCTACATCATTTCAGCTCAAACTCGGTAAAGATTTCACACTACAAGATACGGTTGAAATTGCAAGTCAAATAACATCCAGATCTCAGCTATTGATACAATCCAAACTAATAACTTCCAAAATCTCCTTATAAAGCACCAATGACGTAACCTCCTCTGAAACAACTTCTAGCAGGATAAAATAAAACCAGAAATACAACTCACATTTGGCCAGAAGAAAACCAAAGCTCGTAAGACAGCTCAAGCTCATTAGACTTGGCGTATTCTAACTTGAACTTTTCCTACCAAATATTATTGCAACCCTTACAGCTTCTGATTTTAGCTTTGGCCAGAGTCAGGAGATCCATCCTCATATGACACTAGACCCTTCTTTCCACCGAGGCTTCCAGATGATGACCTTGACCTTTGTCTCTCTTTGCTCACTCGTTTGGGAGACTGCGAGTCCAATGATGACCTGGACTCAGATGGGCTCTGGCTCCTAGATGGCGATCTACGCCTGTCAACTCGTGGAGAACCTCGAGACCTGGACACATCGACTGGGCTACGGCTGCGAACTGGGCTACGGCTGCGGTCATAGTGGCGGCCACGATAACGTGGGCTACGTGATACTGATAGACTTCTAGTTCTACTTCTCCTGCCTCTATATCTGTTAGATTGAATCATGGTAAAGTTAACACCTTAACTACCAAAACTGTCAGTAAACATATTTCTGGAGACAATTTTGGACATGACAAAAGAGAAGAATCATCTGTAGAGCAAGACAGTTCTAAACATATTATTAAAATCAAGGTTTTGAATTGCTTATAGCAGATTACAATGTGATGCGAACAATTCTGGGCAATATATGCACAATTGTGACGACTCCAGGCTATCATCTGTAAATCATTACATTTCTAACGAGAACATAATGTTCAAATCAAGGTTTTAAATTGGTTATAGTGGGTCAATTGTTAGTAATATATGCACTATTGTGGCCATCCCCAGCCATAACCACATATCGTAGTAATGGATTGGAAAGCAACTGCACTATTGTAAATGCAGTTTTTTTTTTGAGAAGTAAAAAAATAGCTGCAATTGAAGTTGCAAACAGTTTAAAATCCTAATTCAGATTATCTTAAGGGCAACAAAGGTAATAAATCTCAACTGACCTTGGGGGAGTTCTTCTTGGAGGGTTTCTGTAACGCCTAGGTGAATATCTTCTATAACTGGAGTATCTGAAATAATAAGCAAGAAATGAAAAGGCACCATGAACTCAAATCTGCCATTCTCCAATAACCGTAAGACATCAAGACAGTAAAATGCCAATCAATAATATCTTACCTATCACTTCTATTACCATAACGGTATGATCTCACAGGAGAACGTTCTGGAGAGGGAGTTCGGTATCGTCGAGCATAAGAGTAACGTTGGCTAAAACCTCTCCCTCTTCTGATACGTTTTGGAGATCCATCAGGTGAAATACTTCTTGATAAACTTCTAGCTGATGATCGAGACCTTGCCCTACGAACAATGCTAGGGCTCCTGGAATAACTTCGACGATTGCTCCTGCTTGGTGCCCTGATAGGACTTCTGCTGGTGCTCCTCCTTGGCGGAGCCCTACCTGAGCTTCTGCTAATGCTTCTCCGATATGATCTAACCGGGCTTATCGGACTTCTGCTAATTGATCTGCGCAATGTTCTAAGTGGGCTCCTGCTAACACTTCTCCGAGGTGGGGATCTCACTGGGCTCCTACTAATGCTTCTTCGTGAACGGGATCTGACAGGGCTCCTGCTAATACTTCTCCGAGAACGAGATCTCACAGGGCTCCTGCTAATACTTCTTCGTAAATGTGATCTGACAGGACTCCTGCCTGGGCTTGCAGCCTTTTTGCTCCTTACTGGACTTCGGCCAACAATTCTGACAGGACTTGGGCTGCTCACACTTCTATTGACAGTCCTCCTAGGTGAAATATAAGGGAGGCTTCCACTGGCACTGCTTCTGCTGCTCATACTCCTCTTTGGACTAACACTTGGGCTCTTCGTCGGACTCCTCCGAGGACTAATACTCATACTCTTACTCATGGCCCTCTTGGGGCTCATGCTTCTCCTCCTGCTGATCAACTTTCAATAACATACAGGCTCTGGGAGAATTGGTAAGCATAAAGAATAACTGAGTTGTTAGAAGAATGGAAAGTAGACCTAGATTTCTCTGGGTGATCATCTACAATATCCGGTTGTCTATCTTGACTCCCATCAGATCTGGTATTTGCATTGCTGCCATTGCCAGATCGTCTTCCATTCTCCTTGGGCAACCCACCATCTTTTCCAATCATATCTTGTTCATCCCTCTTCCTAGAGGGAAGTGAAGCAGCATCTTCCACCAAAAGCATGGGAGATTGAGTGAGAACTGCATTACATCATAAAGGAGTTCAAAAATATTAAACATGATTGTGAGGAGCATATTTCAATCTTCATATAGCATGTGAATTCAAAATAGAAAAGTAAAGATAGTGTAATCTTAATTGTGCAAGGTGACATAACAAGAATTTCCTGGCCAACCACAATTAGCAACGATCTACAATTTCTAAAGAATAAGTTTCTTTCGATGATATAATATCTTCTATCAACATTAGGTCACGCACCACTTTAAACTAAACCACAACATCCCACCTTAGAATTCAAGCAGAAAGAAGGAAGCAAACATGAAGACATGATAAGAGTATCAACATGAAATATCCACAATAAAACCTAAGATGTCACCTCTTACTCAAAAAGCAGAGAAATTGGACACATAAGCTGACTAAGATACATCAACTGTTGAAAATAGTACCTGTCCTTGAAAAAGGGTCTTTACGTTTCCTATCATTTGCTTGTACATCCAAACCATCAGTATCAGAGCTACTTTCGCTCCCGCTCTTGCTCTCAGTATCTGTCAGACTATCTGACCCCCTGGAAGTTCGGGACAATTCAATATGAGCACCCTAACTAAAACTTGCATTCCATAGAAAATACATTTCATAATTGTTAGCTGAACTTATTGCTACTTGGGGTTGAAATTCTTCTCACATACATTAAGCAGAATTTATGACTTACACAATAAGACAGCACAAGAACATTGAAATGTAAAAAAGCTTATTTCAACTAAGAGGATAAACAACAACACGATCAGAGACACAGAACAAAAGAAAATGCACCATTTGAATGGACCCCTTCCTCCAAAATTGAAGTGTTTAATCAGAACATACAATCAGCCTATTTTTACTTTTTTTCCTCAGATTTTACTTTTAAAGTTACAACCATTAGTATAGATGCACTTATCCTGATAAACAGAATAAGGAGAACAAATTCAGACCAATATCAGCAAGTTGATAAAGAAAAAGATTTAATGTGAGAACATGAAATAGTTTCCAACCTTCTTGATCTACGTTTGGACCTCTTCTCATGTCTTTTGCGCTTCTTTTCACGACGCTTGTCCCTTCTTTTATTACGCCTATGTTTGTCTTTTTTGGAAGATTTCTTCCTCTTCCTATGTCTCTCCTCACTTGAAGAACTAATTTCCGATGACGACATTGACGAGTCAGAATCAGTATTAGATTCAGAAGATTCTACATCAGAATCAAATGAACTCTCTGAATCAGATGAGTAATATCTTCTTCTCTTCCTCCTCCTATCTCTTGAGGATTTCTTGTGCTTTCCCTTCTTGTGTGCTTCATGTCTGTTACCAGTAGGAGAAGTATCTTTTACCATTTTTAATTTACCTGAACATTTTTTGTCTGCATAAAGAGGCAAGAAAGACGATTATTGAAAGAACTTCACTGTCAGACTATTCAGATCCAAATACTTACAAAAGTACTGGATAAACATAGCGAGGAAAAAATAGAAAAGGTGTTGAAATATTTAAATGAGAAAGCAAATCCATCTAACCATCGTTGAATTCACCACAGTTGATTATTTTTACTGTTACATTTGGCATCCCTTCTTCATCACCCGCGTTTTCAATTTTCTTGAGTACCTCTTCGCCTTGCACAAGCTTCCCAAACACCACATACTTTCTGATATATCAACATAAAAAGTTAATAATTACTAAGCAAATGCTACAAGACATTCTCTCCAACAAACTGCTAAAACAAACCTGTCAAGATGATGATTAGACGCAAAAGTAATAACAAATTGAGAACCCAAAGTTTCACGATCAGCAATTGACATGGACAAAAGACCAAATTCATCATGCTTCAACCTTGGGGACTCATCTGAAAAAACATCTCAGACGTGTTATTCCTTTTATAAGTTTAACTATATTATTCATACCATGTTTTGAAACTTGATGCGTTGCCATGCACATATGCTAAATGTCAGAACAAAATGCTTCAGAATGGCATCACTAACAACGGCAAAATAAAATTACGGTTCTCACAGTCCAAACAGCTCAACAACAAGCAAATATAGAACTTTTAAATGTCACAAGGACAGTTATAAAGTAATGCTACATAACTCTTAAGTATGAAGTAAAAAACATCCTCATAACAACATTGCTAATACTGACAACTTCATACTGGCTAAAGTTGCCCATTTTCCTTACTTCAAAAGGTAATCTGGATGTACAAGTCAATAGTACAGGTCAACAAGTATTTAAATGGGAAAAGAACATCACCAATAATTCATATTGTGGGACAACCAAGCTGATAAAAAAATCCACAAACTAACTGCTCCTTCTACTAGACAATGAACCTAATATCAACATGCCACTTCCCTAACTCTTATGATTGTGCAATCAACTGCCTAACTAGCTGCTCCTTTTACTCAGTAAAAAAGGGTTGATCAGCATTCTAACCAGGAAATTTTTCCCCATATATGCTCTCCCCACCAGAACCTGTACAGGACAGAAACGAAAAAGTAAACAACAGATTGTATTTCACACGTCAATATAAAGAAGCTAAAGTAGGAATTATCTTTAAAGTATATGATTTTCAGTAGCTTGTTATTAAAAGCAAGGAGCTTAAAATTCATAACTTTAGACATCGGACTCATCAAATCAAGCATATAAGAACAACATAATAGCATAGGACGTAGTCCTATCCCTGATAGAATGATTTCAGTGTTCAACATCGATCACCTTGGTGAAGGTCAACAAAAATAAAGGAATACCAACTATCATAACAAATTGATGCATAATAGTACAAATTAATTTAGTTTTCCTCATAAGGAAATTGTTTACATTTTGATTTGTCCTTTTTTCAGGTTTAAATCTATTAGAGATTACTAAGAATCCTTATTAAATAGAAATTTATTATTGTTTTTGGAGATGAAAACCCTATTCCATTAAAATTAGGGTTCAGAACTTTCTATATATATGTTATGTTTTCAGCAATAAAGGAATAAGCTTAATTAATTAACTTTTGAAGTGTGCGTGATTCATAGGCACTTAGGAGTTATTCCTGAACTCTAAAAGTGAGTTTTAAACCTATTGGTGTGATTCCCAGTACTTGATATGAACTCTAGGAATGATTCCCTAGACAAATCCTTTTTTCCAATTCCTTTTTATAATTTCCACCCTAAATTCAAAGTTCCAGCAGCCTAGGAGCTTTATTAAATAGTAAGCATTCTTCTTTTCATCCTACATCAAAACCCATGCTCTATATTTCCACAAATATTAGGCACAGCACAGTATAGGGAATGAATAAAATTAGTGTCTACAAAAATTAAGGAGTCGCTTTGCACAATGAAATTGATTGTAGAAGGAACACATACCATCTCGTTTGGAAAAATCACCACCCTGCAAGATAGCATAAGCAATTAGTCCACTAATAATTGAGACATCAGATGCTTGAAATCAGGTTACACATGCTAAAGCATAGTGAGGTGTGAGGATTAACGACTTAGTAAGTACAACCTTAAAACTACATCATAAGAAAAGCAGTCGTGATCATCAGCCCTGTATCCTACAGCATAAACAAGGGTAACCGACTAAAAGACCGACCACTTCTAAGTGACAACAAGAAAACTATGCTTGGAAAAAATCTCAGGGGTATAAATGCAAGAAAAAAAAATTGCAATTAGCACATTTACAAACCTGGGCCATGGAACCTTTAATAATGCGATGGAAGAAAGACCCCTTGTAGTGCATTGGCTTTCCAGTTTTTGGACCAATTCCCTTCTCCCCTAAAGAATCACAAAATTGATTAAAAAAAGAAGCTGGATGATCATGACTTGACTTCCTAAACACAATACATTAATATGCTTAATTAATGATGCTGAAAATCTTTCAAGAGGAAGACATAAGAAAAGCAGGATAGATTAAAATGCATTGCAAGTCAAGTAAGCAGACACATACCTGTACAAAGTGCACGAAAATTTTCGGCAGTCTTAGGAGCAATGTCAAAGAAAAGCTGCAGAATTATACATAAATGATAAATAAATTGGTTGGAACAATTACGCACTAGGTTCATATAACCCAAAATACCAATATGCATAGAAGAGAGAAGATACCTCAAAAACCATTCTTTCATAAGGATCACCATCGATGGAAACATCCAAGAAAACTAGAGGATTCTTCTTCTTGGCCATATTTATATCAAGTACAGCTCAACACCGCATAACAAAAGACCTGGCAAGCAAATAATATTTTAGCAAGCAACCAAAAGCAAGTAGGACTTGTGCCATGAACAACAAGCATTTAACTTTAACAATAGTCAAATAACAGGACCCAGACAGTTTTTTTTTTTTTAAACAACTGCTCCAATACAACACAGTAGTTTCCCCACGAAGATTGTAAGTCAAAAAAAGCCCAAATGGAAACACGATAATTAGATCTATGAAACTGACATACGAATCCAGGCGACCCCAGGAAAAACACTTAAAAGCCTAGCAAGATTGGCGGAAACCCTAAATCACAAAATCCAGTAAATCTCAAAATCTAGAAAATAAGATCAGCATAACAACCGAGTAGGAGGATCTGTTGATGCTAGAACATATACTGAATGAAATGAAAATTCATGAAAGAACGAAAATCACAATAAGAACTAAAATTTTCATGATAAAAGAAGCAAATATAGAACGGAGCGCACACAAAATAAAAATATTAAGAAAAAAGAAATGAAAGACGGTGAGAGAAAACCCGGCTAGGGTTCACCTGAGCTGAGAAACGCTGAGCCACAGAAATGCCAACTCTCAAACGAAAGGTACTACTGAAAACCTAGCAGGCATATAGTCCCTTGGTTCTTTCTGGTGATGCTGCCAAATTACTTGATTGCCCCTGCTTCTGATCCATTTTTTCTCAGACGGATGTGCCCACTATGTATCTGTGGTTTGAGCCCAATCCACAGATGGCATCGAGCTCGGACGCTTTACAATTTGTTTTCAAGGCATAGATTTATGCTTCCAAATCTTTTCTAGATTCATAAAATATTTAATTAAATATTCAAAATTTTAAAAATTGTATAATTCAATTTAAAATATTATCTCAATTAATATTTTATTGATATGATTAACAAAATAACGTAAATACTAATCTTCTATATTAATTGATATGATTAACAAAATAACGTAAATACTAATCTTCAAAAGAATTATGTGACATTTCCTTTTAACATAATGTTTGAACCACCAATGTATTGGTTATAAAGGCTCAGAAACTATGTTTATGAAGAGAAGGTATCATGTAATCCTTCTAAATGTTAGTCTTTAGGTTACTCCATTAACAATATTAGCATAATATTAACAAAAATAATTTTTTAAAACGAGTTTTTTAATTCATTTTCGTGAATTTATGAATTCAAGTCAAACAACAACGGTGTAATATAAGGAGTAAATATTAAATTTTATGTAGAGCAAATTCGATCGTTTGAAGGAAAATGAATGTATACCTCTATCACGAGTTCTTAAAGAGTTCAAGATTAGATACAAGTAGTTAATAATAAATTAGATGTAAAGCAACATCAGTTTGTACTTTTAGAATATAGTCTTGAAAGAGTTCAAGGTAATCAAATCTAAGTGTTAAATGCTCTTTTTAAAAAAAATCCTCTCTTACGATTTGAACAACTCCTTGTAAGACAAAATTTGTATTAATTTTTTATTATGTTAAATTCTTTTAAGAGAATAATTTTGTTTTCTTTTTGGAAACGTATGAGTGTTTGAAGTACTATGCTAGTAGCAATATATTTTTAAAGCTAAAGAAAAATTTTACTAAGATAAAAGATAAGAACTATTTAAAATATATGTCATGCTATTGGGAATATAAGAGGATTTGAATTTATATTATTGACATGAATTTAGCATGAGTACTCGTTATATTTTGTCGTAAATTAATTTTTACAAAATGTTTGTATTCTAAAACTTTTAGAATCGAAGGTAATTACTTATTTAATATTAATATAAAATTTCAAGTTTTATATAATATAAAATAAATTAATTCGTATGTAATTATCAGTAAATATAACGTACAAAAGTAATAATTAATTGATTAATATATTAACATCTATATAAACTACAATGTTGTGTGTATAACACAACAAGAAAATTTCATTTTATTGACGGAAATTATCGTCGGTAAATGCAAATTTTCCGTCGGTGACAGTAATCACCGACGGAATTTGGTGTCGGAAAAAACGGTCGGTGAATTTTTCGTAGGTAAAAATACTAACCGAAATATTCCGTCGGTAAGTAACGACGGTATTCACGACAGACAGTTGTTGTCGGTATTTATATACCGACGAAATGGGCAAGTGAGATTCCGTCGGAGAAATTTAGCTATGGTCATTTGGTCCGTCGGTGTGGCGAAGGTATCTTCAACTAGCTTTCCGACGGTTTTATTTACCGTCGGTAAATATTGATATTGTTTGCGACGGTCAGATTTTCGTCGGTAAGAAAAGATTTTTTTTTCATTTTGTTGTTTTGTTGTGATAACAATGTTGTATTATATATATACTTTATTTATTTGTATTACGTTATATTATTTGTTCATAATATATTAATTTGTATATATAGTTTG
>JANIJH010000008.1:25751363-25762966 GCA_024520975.1 Erythroxylum areolatum
TGTATATGGTTTCCATAAAATTATCAATGGATATTATTGAAACAAAATGTTTAATCATTTCATATTGTGTTTTAACCAAGTAATTAAAGTGAGATAATAGGAAATTAACTATAAAAATATTAAGGAATCTAATCACTAGGCCACATGAATAATCCATGGAAGTCGATATATATATGTCTTTCTATAACTTGCATAATCACAGTATTAAAGCTTAAAAATATGGATTATGTGTTTTTGATAATTAAAGCTCACTAATTTGTTAGTAACTTGGACAAAAGCTCACTAATTTATTAATAACAGTATTAATAATTTAGGTTTACATATAAAAACTCAAAAACCTTTAGGATATTCATGTGCATATATCGGAGAAAGAGGGGAGGGAGGAGAAGTTACTAACTTATCGGAGACGAGGAGGAGGAGCGACGGCGGCGTCCTTGGAGGAAGATGAAGGACGAAGACAGCCGTAGGAGGAAGAGAAAGGAGAGAGAGTAGGGTATGCGACGTCTGCGCGAGGAGAAGGAGGAAGGAGAAGAGGAGCTTAAATTAAAACCAAAACGACGTCGTTTTGGTTTAAACCAAAATGACGTCATTTATGTTTAGTGAAGGACGCGTATCTGACGTATTCACCGACGCCTTTACCGACCGAAATGGGCGTCGGTATATATATTCCACGAAAACCAGCGACCGAATGGTTTTCGGTCGCAACAACTTTAACGCACAACCAATTTCGGCGACGATAACGCTTTTTCGATCGATATTTCCAACGGTTTTAATACTGTCGGTATTTTTCTGTCACTATTTAACATTTTCCTTGTAGTGTAAGTTTACTATGATAATGTTGACAAATTCAAATTTAGATTTATTGGTCTAATGACAAGCATAAAAACTAGAAAGGTTATTAAACTTGCTTGTCTTTTTATTATAAGTAAAATATTATAAAATATTCTTATTGTTCTAATTACTTCTTAATTCAACTTTTAGTGTTTCACCCATCACTCTAATTAATTAACATTATAAGCTAAATATGAAGTAACGTTTACCTTATTTTATGCAATTGAAAACTAGATATAAAATTCCAATAATTTTATAATATAGTCCTCATATCAATGCTTTAAGTAATTTTATATTTTAGTTACATTCCAAAGATTTAATGGTAAAAAGATAAAGTTTGTAATTAAGAAATATTTTATTTCTTTGATTTTTACTCCATAGATTCTAAGATCAATATTTGTAGATAGTTCAAATATTTTGATTAGAATAATGTAAGCAATTTATTTTTTTTAGTTTTGTATGTAAAGGAAAGAACCTTGATCATTAAAAAGATAATTTAAGATAAGTAAGACAAAACTCTTCTAACTTACTAAATTTCAAAATTTTAAGGTAAAAAATTTGTAGAAGTTATTACTGCCTAAGATAAATTTTAAATATAAAAGCCAAATTAGCTTAATATTAAAAATTACTATAAATAGAAATTTTTATTTCTAATTTTTTTAAGTTTTTCTATTTAACAATAAAGGTTATTAGGTTTATTAAGAGATTAAGAACATATTTTTGAATTGCATTAAATATATCTGACATGAAATTGTATCCATAACTTCTTTTTTGGAAAAGTTGAATTAAATTAAACCATAAAAGGTAATCAAAGAGAATTAGTATCAGTACAAACAACTTGCAAATTATAAGAGAGATAAAGTAACTAGAAACTTACAACCAAATAATTATAAGCATAAGAGTTACAATTAGAAGAATGTGTTACACTCTCGAAGTAGCACTGAGAAATTGTAGGTGCAGCTCCCTGTGCATATGGATTTTAATGTGAGATCTTATCAGTTGCATTAGGCTATGTTTGGTTGGATGTAATATTTTTAATTAAATGGAATAAAATGATTTACAATAGAATGAAATGTAAATAGATGTAATATTTGAAATTTGTTATTTGGAAGGGATGGAAGGGTTCATAATGTAATTTAGTAAAATATTATTTGGAAGAAGGGTTTATAATGTAATATAATGAAAAGTTTTCTATTATTTTACATTATATCCTAAACTACCTAAATAAGAGATTTTTCCATTTTTACTGTTTAGGATAGAATGAGATGTAATATGAAACCCTCATCTTCCATATAATTCCATTCATTTCATTATAAACCCTCCTTCCAAATGATGAAATAATATTCCATTCTATTCCATTCCATTAATAAACCCCCAACCAAACATAGCCTTATAGATGTGTTGAAATGCTCAATGGCAAGGCATTTGTCATGAAATATTTAGTTTTTCGTTCATCCCATACAGTTGTAGCCATGGAAGATAGAGAAAAATCTCAGATCAGTACACTACAGCTTAATCTAGTTGAAGTCCTTTGGAAATTCACTAATCAGGCATTTCTACATCAATGCTTTCCAAGTATCAAAGACATAATTGCACTTAAAGAAGAGATGATCTGAAGTCTGCTTAACTCTTCTACAGAGAGTACACCAATTAGTAAGATGTGAAAATCTTACAATTTTGTCAATAGTAGGTAGCTTGTTTAACATAGCAAGTCCAAGAGTTATAGATGCTTGAGGTTGTTGATGACTAAACTAGACTATATTTGTCCAAGGCAGGATTTTGTTGATGACTAAACTAGACTATATTTGTCCAAGGTAGGATTGGCAAGTTGCTATTAATCACTTGTCTGCAAGATAGATTAGTGAAAACACCATTTGTAGTGTTTTTTCACATCATGATATCATTATCTGAGTTAATACAAGTTTCAAAGATTTCAGTCTTTAGAGGAGTTGGAAATGGAGCAAGCCTAATTAGATCTTTTATTGTAAGAGCTTGAGCCACTGTATCTTGTTGATGTATAGGGGGTCTTAAAGTAGCAACTTGCTCCAATCCCTACAAAAGACCTACTAATAACTAATTATTAAGGCAAAAGCAGGTGGTTTCCCCATTTCCAATGAGGTGGATGAAATAAGGTTTCATATTTTCCCCTCAGCTTAAGAATAGCTTTCAGGGTGGTAGAGGATATATTATACGAGTTAAAAATCCTCAAGTTCTTGTTTTTAGTGAAGTAGATGTGGATCTATATATGCTATAGTGCTTGCTTATTAGTGAGGAGCCTTCATAGCCTTTTAGAAGTAAAACAAAGCTGACCGATTTAAGAGAGATTATACTAAGACCACCTTGGCTTTTAGGTAAACAAACATCCCCCATCTCATCTTAACTTTGCAAGGATTTCCCTTACACCTAGTCTATAAAAAATATTAAAAATTATGTCAATTGTTTTAGTAACTTTCATAACCAAAGTAATATGAGCTGCTTACTAAACACTGATAGAGTTCAATATGGATACCATATGTTATGCCCTACCAATAGTAGAGAATTTCCTAGAACTCCAAAAAGCAATTATGAGATTGATCTTATTAATTAAGTAGGCGTAATCTATAGGTTTAAGTTTAGAACCCAAAATAGGAAGCCAAGATATAGCAGTGGTAGTTGTTGTTTATTAAAACCTATAATAGAAACCAAAGTAGATTCTAGATTAAAAGCTTTATGGGACAAGTCCAAACATCCTACTAACATTTTAAAAGCTTTCATTAGAGATAATGCAGAAGTAGGATAAGCTTGGCAAGTAAGATAAGATCATCAATAAAACATATATGAGATAAATTGACCCTTCTATATTTAGAGGGATATTTGAATGCCCTTAGTACTCTACAAACCATATGGAATAGTCTACTAAAGACCTCCACCACCAAATCAAAAAGGTAAGGTGATATATGATCCCTCTTCTAATTCCTTTACAACTTCTAAGAATGTTTGTGGGTTGACCTTTAAAAAGGATGTTGTAGGAACGTGAAGAGATACATTGAGTGATCCATTGGATAAATATCCTAGGGAAATTCATGGCAATTAGAATGTTAGTGATGAAGCCCCAATCCACATAATGATAAGCCTTTTTTAGATCAAACTTTATGTAGCAATTGGCCCTACCATTCCTCTTTTCATAGGTTTTGATTAGCTCCTGGAGAATCAATATATTATCTCCAATAGCCCTACCAAGGATTTAGCCACCATGTGATTCTCCAAAGTGATTAGGAAGCACCTTTCTTAACCTCTGAGCTAGAATTTTATAGAAAAATTTATATATGGAATTGTAAGAGATGGAGTAAAAATCTAAAAAGTGATTGAGTTCTCCACTCTTAATAACAAGAGTAATAAAAGCTTTATTAATCTTTGTTAATAAGGATCCATTATTAAAAAAATTCCCAAACAACATCTGACACTAAATTCCTTGTGAGGGGCCAAGTCTTTATAAAAAAATTCACATTGAGACCATCTAAAATAGGGGCTTTGTATGGATGTAAAGATTTCAGTGTTTCCTTAATCTCCTTAATGATAACAAGTTGAGAAAGGAATTTAGCCTCATGAGAAGATAGACAATCTTGTAGAATTTGTTTGAGTATGGTTATAGAAGAATGAGAACTATAAGGCTTATTCAATAGTTCAGAAAATAGTTAAAAAGCCTCATTAACCAATTCAACTTATGAATTCAACTGAGAGTTATTGAACTCTAGTTATAAAATTCTATTAGAGATTCTTTTAGCAATGATGGATCTATAGAAGAAAGAGGTATTTCTATACACATTCTTTAACCATTCCAGTATTGATCTCTACTTCATCAAGGAAAAATCATACCAAAGGGCTTTAAAATAATCGTGGAGAGCATCTTTCTCCATTTCCTGCAGCTGACTAGATGCAGGATTATTGTAAAATTGGTTTTGAATATTATCTAAGTGACATTTAGTAGTGTTTGATAGATGGTTTGGGTTGTCAATATTGTCTTTAAAAAGAATTTTCATTTCCAGTCTAATGAGGCCCATTTTCCTGTAAAAGATGTACTTGTTATTTTTTGCCCTATAGACAATCAATTAGTTTTAGTTTAGTGAAAAAATAATTTAAAGGCATTCTTATCTTATACATGTTTAGATGTATATGATAAAGTCCACGGTATAATTATACATTACAAATAAAATTATAATGAGATTATAATTATGATATTTATCTTGCATTTATATATTATCCCTAAATTGTTCTATTAAGACCAGACATTAATAGAACATAAGAAGGCTAGCACACATTATGTTTTTCCTTATGAAAGAAGTAGTTAATCTCATAGGCAAAAGAATTTAGATACTTAAACAAATGCGTGCATACTTATTAAAGAACAAGTTTACTGGATTGACGTAATATGAGAAATCCATTTGGAACATTACTTATATGTCTGTAGAAATTTATATTATGATGATTGTATAAATGATCCTTTAACTTGAGGTCTCTAAAGTTATCTTGTATATGAATTGACATGTTTTGATATTACTTATAACCTATTCTAATTATAGGTTATTCAATTGGTACTCATTGGATGTTGCATGAACTATATATAGGTAGTTGTGTGATCAAAATAGGATTTATCACTATAAAGTAATTAGGGAGAATGTTTTATTATTATCGATTAGTATTGAATTGGAAAGTCCTTGGCCAAGGTGGAATGATGCTTTGTAAATAGTTTACAAATGTCATTAATTGAGTCAATAGCTAATGGTGGAGAACTAATATAATTGGACTGAAAAAGAGTAGAAATTAATTCCATGCTCTGTCTAATCAAAACATATATGATGAAATAATTGAATTATATATAAAAAAAGCATACCTGAAAAGGTTAGTCAAAACCACTTTGACATTTTTGAATATTTGGGTGGTTATGATGCGTTGTTAGACACCAATCTTGATTTATGATTAGAAATTGTTTAATTGGAGAAATGAAGATAAATTAAAAGAAGTCTTAATTTATCTAATCCTAAGTAGGAATTAGAATTATAATTTATAATCATTGTCAACTTATTTGGGATCCTAATAGGTCACACATATAGAACGAGTTATAGTGAGTAAAGATATTTTAATCAAGTTAGATTTGATTGTAAAGTTTGAGAAACTTTATAAATAAATAAGAGATATTTAATCAATGAGGACTAATATTAAATATTGGATCTTATTTGTGCACAATTGGTATTTAATTAAAATCATTTGTAATTTTAATTGCAATTAGAATAAATTTTAATTAAATTACTAAAATGTATAAAATTTATTATAAATAGGCTTACGCTTTAACAAAACTAGTACTTCTTGCTTAGCCCTCTCTGTAAGAGTTATAAATTTCTTTTAACTTATTTTATGGATACTATTAGAGTTCAGACATTTGTGCGGATAGGGTAGTTGAGATGGATCAATTTTGGAAACAGTTCGAGGGATACGATAAAATAAGGATCAAGTTGCAAAATTAGGTATGAATTATGATTCATGCTTTATTATAATTTATGTGTTAATCATTTTACATAATTAAAGTGATCTTGATTTTTGAGAAATCAAATTACAAAAAAGTTTTGTAATTATTCCATTATAGTCAGGATCAGATCCCACCCTGATTTTCCAACAACATAGCTTAGATCCAAATAATCTCGCTCTCAATGCTTTTCAAATGGCATCTTTAAAGCTTGCCATATTAGCTAGGAAGTCATTGAATTTGAATGGCTTCCTAGGATTAACTACACCAATCTAAGTTAGTATCGATGTGTGATATGATAAGTTGTGCAATAATAAGTGGAGAAACAGTTGGGGAACTTCAACATCCATTGAGTATTTTTCAAGCTATGATCCAACTTTTTCCTAATAGAATATCCACCAAATTGTTTGTTGTGATTGTATTATTTGGAGAGATAGTTAAGTTTAAGTTCTTTAAGAAATATTTGTGTGAAGCCAACGTGGAGAAAGGTTTGGAACAATTTTGTTCACTTTAAAAGAAGAGGTGTAACATCCCGTCACCGACGGGAAGAGTAAATTGATAATTGGGAACGGGTTAGGAATAGGAGTGCATATTTCGAAATGTTCATGCATTACATGGCCTCTATATATTTGGATAATTAGTAATTGTTGCACATGCATATGAGTGTACATGCATTCATGATATTTCCCGACATATGAGTGTATAAATGAAATTTCTGTGATAAATGTGTTATTTGTGTTTGAAAGCTAAATTGGAGTGGAAAATGTGATATAGGGGATTGAATCATTAAATTCGAGTGAAATTTGTGTATTTTATAATTTTGGGAATTTTTATGGAATTTTTGAAGTAATATATATCCAGACCGAAAAAGTAACCAAATGGCTGATAAATTGGATTTCCGGTTCCGAAATTGATTGACCAATGGCACGGGAAAATTAGAGTATGATTTTAGGATTTATTGCTTAGAGCCATTGGACATTGGGAGAAAATTATAATAAGAATTGGATTTTAGGCCCTAAGAAGTGGACGAGTGGCTAGTGACCTAAGTCACTTGCCAAACATGGCTTAAGTCCTTTAATTGTTTTGATTAAAACCCTTGTTTCTTTTGATTGCCTTTCACGATGCTCCTTTCCCTTTTGAATGAAAATTGTTCTCTTTTATAGCTTCTTCTCTTCTCTTCTTCGTGGGTCTTCTCCCTTGCTACTTTCCTCTTGTTTCTTCTTGCTTGCTTGCTTCTCCCTTCACCTATAACTAGTCCTTAAGTCTTGTGAGGGTGAAGATGATGATGGGTGTGAAAATGGGTGATAACCGTGGGTGTTGTTTGATTAGAAGGTTAGAGATTTTTGAAGAGTTCCTAGTTAAATCAAGTAAGTTCTTGCTCTTCATGTTATAGGTAGTTTGATTTGATGATTAATTAGAGTTTCATGATGCTTGAAATAGGTATAGGTTTTGGATGTTGTGAATTCATACTGATATCTTAAGTTATATACTTGTGATGACTGATAATTGATTATTGTGGGTTTAGAAGTTAATGGATGAGTTACAGAGTTTATTGAACTTGTTTTGAACTAGTTTTGATGAATTATAATTTGACAGAAGAGAAAAATCTAGGTTTCGGACGTTTTCTGGGATCGCACGCTGCGGCGCGCAATTTTCTCTACGTTGCAGCGAGTGCGAGGGAGCACGCCGCGGCGAGCGCAAGCCTGCACGCCACGGTGCGCATAAGCGCACACCCCGTGGCGCATGCAAGGGCTCTCGCCACGGCGAGCAACCTTCCGCCGCGGCGAGGACTTCTTCTCTATGGGAGTGTTTTGGTTCTTTAATTATAAGTTTTGAGGTATAAGTCCAATTGAGTTGGTTTTTGATTTATTGCAAATTAGAGACAAAGAACTACAAATTTATAGGAATGGAAGTTTTGAATCAATCTTGAAAGTTCTCGAATTTGGATGGCAATTGAGTAGTGAATATGTTTTCGATATAAAGATAATCCCCATATCTTGGAGTTCAACTTTTGGAGTTCTAACTTAAATTAAATGAGTTATGGTTTCTATGAATTTCTATCTTTTAGAGAAAAAAAAGTTGTGATGGAAAGATTTGGGAATAGTGTCGGGAATGTCATGAACATGCATTGTACGCATTTCTAATTGCTGCTTGTGCATTTTAGAATATTGTATATTGTTCATTTGGTAATGTTTTTATATTCTGATTGTTATAGAGACACAATTGGAGCGTCGATCTACCGACGTTGTTAAGACTTCCCGGCATTAGCTCGGAAGTTAATTGGTGAGTAACCTAGTTGGTTCCTCAATCTTTATGTGTTTAAAATTATGCACTTATAACCATGCGGAGATTAATGGAGGGCTTATGTGTGTTTGCTTATGATTGGTTTCGGACCATAGGTGTCCGAAGTATTGGGAACTTGATATCGAAGTGTTATTTGTGTGTAAATTTGTAACTACTTATTGCTAATGTGATTTGGGATTTGACGTACTGCCTAACTGAGACATGTGGTATTATTTTGTGATGCAATTACTGCTGAATTGAGACATATGCATTCATGCATAAAGGCATGATCAGATAATGACAGTTGTGACCGGAATTGCCACCGAGAGCTTAAAGCTCAACGTATCAGGGCCTCGAGCCCACCGTATTTCAGAGCCTTAGGCTCACCGTTCAATGCGCCCATTTCGGGACAGTTCAATGCGCCTATTTTTGGGACAGTTCAGGCGCACGGTCAAAACACCGTAATAAAATGGGAAAGTGTCACATACGCATTGCATATGCATTTGATTGATTTTGGGATTGGTTAAAAAGGTGAAAACGCCTTATACTTATGTGAATATAATTATGAGAGTTTGTTAAATGTGTTATTGTGGGATATTATGTGAATTGTTTGTATGTGCATGAGTTGAGTGAACCATAGATGATGGTTTCTCACTGAGTTCGCAAACTCACCCAACATTGCAAATTATTTTTTAGGACCGAGAGAGTAGACTCCTAGCTCCAGAGAGACTTTCCTGCCGTGTTGATAGGGTTGGCAAAAGAAGTCATGGGTCACAGGTCTGTCAGCTGGGATTGTTTTGTGGATGACCTAGTTAGGTTTTTATTTTAGTTCCTTTTGGAGTTATGTACAGATAGTGAACTATGGCAGTTGTACATTTATGGTTTCTAAGAAATGAAATGAGAAAGTATTTTGGTTTCAAAGATTAGTGATCTTTATAGATTGATGCTTTATAATATTAATGCCATGTGGAGTATAGTAGTGTTTGCTCGTAGTGCACCCTTATCGTAGGTTATGTATCGGAACGACCTACGGGCGTCCCGGTGTGTACCCTATGGTAAGGGGGCGCTACAAGAGGACTATAGTGAACTCAATATATAAGGCGCTTAAGGATATGATGTGGGTTTGAAGAGGGAACTTATCATTCAAAGGCACCCATCGGGAATAAAATGGGTGATTTTAAAATATGATAGCTTTTTGACAATTAATTGGTCATCTAATTTATGTGAATATTTAAGAACTCTAAATGTATAAAATAAAAGCCTCATTTGATCTATCAACTTTCACTCTAGATGCACATTTGACTATGAACTTTTTATTTTTGCAAATGAATCTCCAACTTTTCTTAAATTTTCTTTTTAACTTAAAATTCTTCCAACTATATTATGTGATCTACACACTTTAAATTTTGATGACATGGTGATCTTCTAAGATTTGAAAAATAAGTTTAACAATTTACCTTTAAAAATCATTTGAAAAATGTGTTTAAAAAGGTCCTTTAATGTTGACAAAAAATGTAAATTTATCCTTAGAAGTATAAGTTTATTAATTTTTAATTCTACCTTTTGCACTAATATAATTTATTGTATATATCAACTAAGTTTATATTTTATAATACTGATAGTGGTAGGTTGCATAATATTTTAGTGGGTAGTTTAGTTGTTAAATTGAATGATTAGTGTATGTTTAGGTTAGGATTATGTTATTTAGTTAAATGTTTGTTTTTTGAGTGTTATATGGGTTAGAGCATGCTTTTGAGCTTTGATTTTGTGTATTTAAGGTGCCTTGATGTATTTGTTAGTATTTGAGAACAGATATGGCCAGACCTAAGCCCATGATCGTGACAAAACCAGTTAGGGGAGCCACGATTGTGGCCTTATCTTCCACAATTAAGATAGAGAGTTAAATGCCTAAAATAGAAAAAACTATACAAAGAAAAAGAAAGACCCCTAGGGGGAGCTCCAATTTCTACCACTTTGGGAAAACTCCAAGAAGAAAGCAGAAGAAGAGAGAGAAAAGGAACATGAGGAGAGAGGAGTGGGCTTCTATTATTACTGCTTCCCCGAGCTACCCTGATCCCATCTAAATGACATTTTCTTTTTATCTTTGTTATTTTTTTTCCTTTGAATGTGTAAGATGGACATGATGATGTTGATGGATTTAGGATTGATGATGATGTTCTAACTTTTCTTTAGGGATTTAAACTTGATTCAATGTTAATCTAGTTGTTTTTGTGTTAATTCAGTTTGGGTGTTGTGATTATTTGTTGTAACTTCATGTTTTGGTAATAAATTGAGAGAGTGAATTGAATGCAAAATGATCGAGTTGGTTAATGAGAATTAAACAACCCAATAGACCAGGAAAATAATAACATTAGTAATTATATGGAGAGAGATCTCATGTGAGACCTGGTTGTTTATTAAAAGGCTTAAGAACTGATTAGTTGTAGGTTGATTGTTAATCGAGAGATGAAATTTTCATTTACTCGACTTAATTAGTGTTTATTAATTAGTGCTTAATGATTATAACTCGAGAGAGAGTAATCCACCCTTCGATAGTCTAGAACTGACACCACATTAACACAAAAGTGATTAGGTTAGCATTGATGGTAGGATGAATCTCTTTCTCAAAATTTGTTAATTGTTCTTGTGTGATTTTCCATTATGAATTTGGTGGTGCTAAATATCATATTTCTTTTGTGATAATTTTAGAAATGAACTTTCGTTAATCATCTTCACGTGTTTACTTTTTTTTTCAGTTTTTGTTTTCATTTTAATAATTATTTAGGCCTTAGATGTTGGCCCCTGATTTTTTTTATTTTTTTGATTAAGCATGATTAGATGATTTTGTTGGGATTAATTAGCATGTTAGCATTAATGAGGATATGTAACTTGGGTGAAGTGAATTAAAGATAAAGTGTTAAGTTGCCTAAGGGGTAGTATGGGAAGATCACTTAAGCATTTAAGTTCATAGGCTAATAAGTAAGGGCAA
>JANIJH010000008.1:25809719-25820035 GCA_024520975.1 Erythroxylum areolatum
GTGCGAATGTTGGGATCGGGTTTGACGGTTCGGGTCGCCGTTGGGGAGCAATCCGAGGGGCCGCCTCGGGATTAGGGTTCCGGGTCCCGGGCCCAACAGGTCAGGTGTAGGGGGAAAGATTCCCACGATGGACATATAAAATCGTAGGATTGTCGTATCTTCAGGCTCAGTGAATACTCCTAGCGCAAATAACAATGAGAAAAGTCGATCTTTACAGGGGTGTAAGGCAACAGCAGATTATGGTCACCATCAGGTATATTTTTTTATGTTAATTTTTACTTATTTACTCTTTTAAATTGCATCACTATTATCCCATCACATCAGCATGTGGGTCTACAAAAAATAGCCTCTCTATTATGTAAAGGTAAGGTTACGTATTATCAGACCCCCAAAATCTCGCTTCACTGTGGGACTTCAAGATATGGTGATGATGATGATGATAATGTTAGTTTTGATGGGATTGGATGATGTGATTCATGTGAATGTGTCGATAGTTAGGACTTAAGGGAATCGATTTAGCTATGAACATAGTCTTTTATGTTGCTAAACTTTATTAGCTTGAGAAATTAGTTTTCTAGGTTGTTTCGGTTAAATATGCAAGTTAATTAGGATATGATGTTAGTTCGATAACTTTAAGAATTTATCACATTCATTTATAATTTTAGGTCAATCAAATAAGTAGCATTGTTAGAATCTTTTTATGAGAATGATTATCTTAGGAAATGAGGTAGGTAAGAAAAAAAGTGGTGTGTAAATCTTAAAAAATAATTATTTCATTAGCCTTTGGGTTATGAATAAAGCTATTAGCTAGTTGAGAATGTGATATAGCTGAGTAACTGTTGTACCCTAAACATTTCTTAGAAGTTAGAACTATTATATGTGAAATGTTGGAAGTTGAAAGCTGGGAAAATGTAGTTGAAACATGATCACTGAGTATGCTTCAGTGTTTTAGCCATAACTTTTTCTCTAGTTACCGGAATAAGGTGATTCTTAAATTGGATTAAACTAGAGAGATAGGAATACAAATCATCTATGAAATCAAGTTCTAATTCAGTCCCTGAAAATTTCAATTTGTTATGGAAGTTGAGCATAGAATATTGTTTTAGTATAAGAATAGTTCGGAAATGTTTGGGATATAACTTTTAGATTTCTGAACCAAATAGAATGATTTTGGTGTCATTAGAAAATTAAGACAATGGGGAACATTTTTCTAGAAGCAAATGTTGTCAAATTTCTTCATTTACCTAATCAAAATAAGGAATTAAGATGTTAGTAGTTGATGGACTAAAAGGGGAAAAATTGGGAGAACTAATTAAATGAAGGGTAAAAAGGGAAGAGCAAGCAAAAAGTGGTCTTGTTTAAAAGAAGAAGAGGAAAATCATAGGAGTTAGAAAAGAGGTCAAAACGTGAAATAGAAGAATAGAAAAGGAGAGAGTCGTGGAGAGAAGAAAAGAAGAAGGAAAGAAGAAGAAGAAGCATAAGGAAGAAGATTTGTTCAAGGTAAGCTTTATTTCTCTTCTTGCTTTGTTAGAGAAGGAGTTAGAAAGAGAAAAGGGTTTTGTGTTAGAAATGAATGGAGAAAGAAGATGGTTTAAGGGGAAACCTATTTGATTTTAGGATTTCTAAGCTAGGTTTTGAGTTTTCTAACCTAGATGGACGATGGGGAGGTTGAATTTAAGGTTGATTTGTGTTGATTTCATTTTGTTGTGATTATGGAAGGATTTCCATTTGAATTGGAATTGAATGAGAATTTTTGGTTGTGTTAGAGAACCAAGACAACCTACCCAAGAGCAAAAGGAAGGGCACATTTGAGTTTAGATTCGCAAGCGAAATTAGGTGGGTAAAATATTTATGGTTATTGTGTAAATGGGCAATGTGCATATGCGTGTATGTATATGCTTGAATTGATGAATTGTGAATTGCTATGATTTGTTTTATGTTATATTATGCATTGAAAGATTTATGACATTTTGAGATGATTTAATGGTGAGTATGATTATGCTATGCCTTGGAATTGTATCATTGCATTTTGATTTAAATGGAAAGAAGAAAAGCATGAGAATATGAATTTGTGATTGATTGAATTGAGCATGAAAAATTGATTGTGTGTGGGCAAGAGTGGAATCGTTTCATAGTCACGTGCACGTCGATATAAAACCTTCTCCCAACTGCCCGCTTGTGGCACATGAGATTCAAAAAGTGGACTCGTTTCGTTCATAGAGTAAACTTTGATTTCTCTGTTTTGTTCTATGGAACCCTCTAGCCAATTGTTTGTGCATTTGCATTTTGATGTGTTAAGTTATGATGACATTTTGGAGTGTTATAATTTGATGATAAATTACATCCAATATGTTCTATATGATGATGTGTTGAATTATGAGATGTGAATTGGAATTGTGAATGCTGAAATTTCATTGCTAGATTAAGACCAGATGTGTATGCCTATATGAATATTCATATATGTTTGATTGTGTGGCTCGTTTTTGATGGCTATAAATATACAATTTTCCCTCCTTATGTGTAGACTAAGAAGATTAGTCATCCTTACAAGGCATTCGGAACTCCAAGATAGCTAGAAGTCCTTTGTACTAAGCTAGTGACTATTTTGGATAGCTTTATAGTCATATCACATATGAGCATCCTTTTGTATTTGTATTAAGTTTGATGTGTATGTTGATATGTAAGTAAAGCTTGTTCAAACATTCATTATGTTTAGAAATGAGAATGAGAACTTGAGAAGTTCCTTTTTGTATGACTATGTTATTTTAAAGTTTGAGTATAATGGATGGGCTTATCTTTTGGTTAAGATTGCCAATTATTGCTAGTGTTAGAATAGTATGTTGGAGTTGGAAAGCTTGTATGTGATGAATCATTGGAGTTGGGATTCAAGAATTAATGAGATGTATATAGTAGTTAAATGGATATGAAATGGTTTTGCATTAGAAGGGGTGAATTTGAGGAGATTATGAGAAAAGGGGATGTTAGAATGGATTTAGGATCCTTTAGAGGGGTCTTGGAGGGTGAAAATTTTTGTTTCACTCAAAGGTTACATGGTCAGGCCATGTATATTCACACAGGCCGTGTATTCCTAATGCTGAAAAATTGCCAGACCTATGGGTTACACGGTCTGCCCATATGAATTCACATAGTCCGTGTATTAAACCTCCAAACGAAATTGCCAGACTCGAAGGTTACATAGTTAGGCCGTGTATATTCACACTAACAGTGTGTTCCTAACGCAAAAGCACAATTAGACCTAAAAGAAACACGAGCTGCCTGTGTGATTTCACATGGTTCGTGCTTTGTCCAAATGACAAAATTTCACTTTAGAGTCTTCACGAAAGTTATAGATCTAGAAGTCCTTTTTCAAACTATCTAAAAACGACGTCAATAGCAATTGCGCTAAGGCAGGTATAAAATGATTAAGGACATAAACATATTTGATTCTTTTGGCCATAACTTCACCATCTAACCTTTAAATGAAGTGATTCTTGAAGCAATGGATTCCTAACACGTTTTTCAACCTTTCCACAAAAATTTGATAGCCTTTGGTGCTGAATTCAAAAGATTGATAGAAAGAAAGTGAGGGTTTATTGAAACAACCCGACAAGGAAACCCGCTCACGCTTTTTGACTCCAGATAGTTGGGCTCCAAGAATGAGGTCTAACATCTTGGACTCCAAGAATGGGGCCTAACATCTTGTGGTATCAGAGCGTAGGCTTTAAAGAGTACTATGCTTAGAATAAGTTGTACTATGCATTATTGTGATTTGTGATAAATTGTTTGCATTGTGAATTGATTAATTGCATTAAGTGACATGCATATCAACATACATGTAGGAGATAAGATTCAAAATGAAAGTAAGCTAAAAGATAGTCTTATCGAAGGAGTAAAATGCAACCTCGTAAAAGAACACGAGGAGTTTTGCAAGGATTTGCTGCACCTAATTCCTCACCTTTAGAAAAGGGTATTGATGAGTATAGAATCCCAGTAATTGCAATCGCATGAGTCACATGTATGAACTTTCGTTAAGAGTTTGGACTATTAGAAACAATGAGAAGAATGGTGTTTTATCAGAGTGTAAGATAAAGAAAGTTGTGAATATTTAGAAATAAGAAATATTACATAGTTTGATATGTTAGACATAGATTCAGTATTTGTGGTTATGTTAGAGAATATGGTAACAAAATTTTGTTATGGGTATGTATTTGAATTGATATGGATGTGAAAATATTTTCATAAATTGACTAAAAAAGAGATAGAGACAGAGGCAAAAATGACAAGATTTATGGTGTACAAGCAAAGTACAATTGAAAAGTTGAATTCAGAATTTATGATCTGGTATAAGATTGTGCTAGTGAATTTGAGATCAGAATTTCAAGAGGGCTATATGCCTATAATTCTAAATTGATTAGGAACGTACATGTGGAAAATGAAACAAATGAAAGTGATATGTGTAGAAGTTCTCAAGATTATGTTGACCAGTTATTATGAGAACATATTTGATAATGTGGTTACATTGGTGAACAATGTGTTGGAGTACATATGAGATCTATATTTGGAAATGGTGTAGGAGATAAACTATGATCCCTATAGTTAAAACTATGAGATGAATCAGAGCAACGAAATGGAAGTATGATATAGGTGATTATGTTGAAAAGGTAACTACTATGGAGGAGTAATTTTGAATACTCGTAGAATATTCTGAGGTTGTTCAGAATCAATTGCGATGGGTGTATTATTAGCATGAGATATAAATTAGTGACCTGCCGAAAGTTCTTTTGTATATAAGATGTAGTGATCTTGATGGTACATACCGAAATATAAGAGTAAATGAATATGCCTATTATTTCATTAAGTTTTATTATAAAGGATATCTTGATCATGCAAAGTGTGATATAAATTGAAATTATTGAAATATCATGAATAGTCAAAATTGATCTTATTGAGGTATTGAGAATGTATGTATTTTGCTTGATGTAAAGTATCCAACTACGTGAGTAGATTTTTAGAAATTGAGGTAACACTATTGTTAATGTGTGGAGAAACTAGTATGAATGAGCAAATATTAGAATAAGTCAATGTGAAATGTGAGGAAATCTAAAGAATGGAAAAAATCATTTAAGAAAGGTAAGTCAATTGAGAAATTGAAAATGATATGAGATAATACTACCTCATTGAGGAATTAGTTATTTAAGGAATTATAAGAACTAATCATGGGCATATGGAGCTTTGGAAATATTTGTTCGAGTTAACAAATGCCCCAACAGTACTATGGTATTGAAGATTAAAGCGATCCAAGCAAAATTTGATGATATATATAAATATACAAATCATTGAAGTTTGAGGTAATTATTGAGTTGAGAGAATGGAATATGAGACTGAGACGATGGATAAAAGTACTGAAAGATTATGATGTACAAATGAGTATTTCCTAGTAAAGTTAGTGTTGTATTCGATACATTAAGCAGAAATCTCATTAGTAGTGAAGCATGAATTTAGATATTGAGGTTATCAGATCTAGTGCAAAAAGGAGCACAGAATGTGAAGTTGAATTTTGAGCAAAATCAAAGTACTAACTGCTATGGAATTGAAGATCAATTTCACATGAAAGGATTAACAAAGCCCATGTTGAGGATTCAAAAATTGTGAATCTTACTAAGAAATTGAAAATGAATACAAATTTTGAGTTTGAATTAGAAAATGATGCTTTGTGATAGAAATGAGAGGTATATATACCGATAAAGATGATTGAGCAAAGAAGTTACTAGAGAAAGCACAAATAGTAACTTAAGCTATACATCCTAGTAGGAATGCGCTGAAACAACATTTAGTGGCGGAGAACGTAGACTTAAGTAACTAAATGATTGAATTTATTGACGGTCTTAACTTTCAAAGATATGCTTAAAGCTTATATTTTTAGGGTTCACAGGAATATGAGATCAACGTACAGCTCTGATTGACCTTAAGCATAACAATCATTATTGTAGTGATGTCAATAGAATATTGTATGGAGAGTTATACAACAAATGAATGAATTTGGCATATCAACACCAAATGTATGGAATATAGTGAGATAGACATGAGAGTTAAGTGTACTGACACTTTAGAGAAGTGAATTATGAAGCGAAGGATGAATTGGTTCTAAGAGTATCACATTCCTAAGGTGTACTTAGATTGAGTGCAAGATGTGCTCAGGTTAGGATAAAGAAGCAACTAAGCTTGAATTGTATTGGTCCATATAAGGTTATTAAGAACTGGACCATTGACTTATGAGTTAGTATTATTAACAAGGATGTCTCAGATTTATAACTTGTTATATGTGAATATGCTAAGAAATATTGATATGAATTGATATTGGTGTTATTGGCGCAAGGAGTAGAAAATTGTGAGTAATCTGAGACATATATATATATATATATATTAAGGAATTAGTTAAGAAAGTGAATGATTAAATAAGTGATTGAAAGACTGAGTGAGTTTATTGACTATGGTCATTTGGAAGAAATTATTCGAGTGAAGAAATTACTTGGGAGACTGAGGAAAACATAAGACAACATTACCTCTATTGGTTTGATCACTCAGGTAAGAATTTCGAGGATGGAATTCTTTAAGGGGGGAGAATTGTTAGACCCCTAACTTTTCTTAGAAGTTAAAACTATTATATGTAAAATATTGGAAGTTGAAAGCTGGAAAAATGTAGTTAAAACATGATCACTGAGTATGCTTCGGTGTTTTAGCTATAGCTTTTTCTCTAGTTACTCAAACGAGATGATTCTTGATTTTGATTAAACTAGAGAGATAGGGATACAAATCATATTATAAAATCGAATTATAATTCAGTCCCTAAGAATTTCAATTTTTGTATGGAAGTTGAGCATATAATATTGTTTCAGTATAAGAATAGTTCGGAAATCTTTGGGATATAACTTTTAGATTTCTGAACCAAATGGAATGATTTTGGTGTCATTAGAAAATTAAGACAATGGGAAACATTTTTCTAGAAGGAAGTGTTGCCAAATTTCTTCATTTACCTGATCAGAATAAGGAATTAAGATGTTAGTAGTTGATGGACTAAAAAGGGCAAAATTGGGAGAACTAGTTAAATGAAGGGTAAAAAGGGAAGAGCAAGCAAAAAGTGGTCTTGTTTAAAAGAAGAAGAGGAAAATCATAGGAGTTAGAAAAGAGGGTAAAACGTGAAATAGAAAAAAAGAAAAGGAGAGAGTTGTGGAGAGAAAAAAAGAAGAAGGAAAGAAGAAGAAGAAGGAAAAAGATTTGCTCAAGGTAAGCTTTATTTCTCTTCTTGCTTTGTTAGAGAAGGAGTTAGACAGAGAAAAGGGTTTTGTGATGGGAATGAATGGGGAAAGAAGATGGTTTAAGGGGAAACCCATTTGATTTTAGGGCTTCTAAGCTAGGTTTTGAGTTTTCTAACCTAGATGGACGATGGGTAGGTTAGGTTTGAGCTTGATTTGGTTTATTTCATTTTGTTGTGATTATGAAAATTTGAGGGATTTCCATTTGAATTGGAATTGAATGAGAATTTTTGGTTGTGTTAGAGAACTAAGAACAACCTACCCAAGAGCAAGAGGAGGGGCACATTTGAGTTTGGATTCGCAAGTGAAATTAGGTGGGTAAAATATTTATGGTTATTGTGTAAATGGGCAATGTGCATATGTGTGTATGTATATGCTTGAATTGATGAATTGTGAATTGCTATGATGTGTTTTATGTTATGTTATGCATTGAAAGATGTATGACATTTTAGGATGATTGAATTGTGAGTATGATTATGCTATGCCTTGGAATTGTATCATTGCATTTTGATTTAAATGGAAAGAAGAAAAGCATGAGAATATGAATTTGTGATTGATTGAATTGAGCATGAAAAATAGATTATGTGTGGGTAAGAGTGGAACTATTTCGTAGTCATATGCATGTCGACATAAAGCCTTCTCCTGGCTACCCGCTTGTGGCACACGAGATCCGAAAAATGGACTCGTTTTGTTCACCGAGTAAACTTCGATTTTTCTGTTTTATTCCACGAAACCCTCAAGCAAATTGTTTGTGCATTTGCATTATGTTGTGTTAAGTTATGATGACATTTTGGAGTGTTATAATTTGATGATAAATTATATCCAATATGTGATGATGTGATGATGTGTTGAATTATGAGATGTGAATTGGAATTGTGAATGTTGAAATTTCATTACTGGATTAAGACTAGATGTGTATGCCTATATGAATATTCATATATGTTTGATTGTGTGGCTTGTTGCCAATGGCTATAAATATATTAGCCATTGAGTTGTGTAACTCAACCTATAAGTTTCCCTCCTCAGATGCAGTCTGAGAAGATTAGTGATCCTTGCAAGGCATTCGGAACTCCAAGATAGCTAGAAATCCTTTGTACTATGCTAATGACTATTTTGGATAGCTTTATAGGCATATCACACATGAGCATCCTTTTGGATTTGTATTAAGTTTGATGTATATGTTTATATGTAAGTAAAGCTTGTTCAAACATTCATTGTATTAAGAAATGAGAATGAGAACTTGAAAAGTTCCTTTTTGTATGACTATGTTATTTTAAAGTTTGAGTATGATGGATATACTTATCTTTTGGTTGAGATTGTTGATTGTGGCTAGTGTTAGAACAGTATGTTGGAGTTGGAAAGCTTGTATGTGATGAATCATTGGAGTTGGGATTCAAGAATTAATGAGATGTACTTAGTAGTTAAATGGAGAGATTATGAGAAAGGGGATGTTAGAATGGATTTAGGATCCTTTGGAGGGGTCTTGGAGGATGAAAATTTTTGTTTCACCTAAAGGTTACATGGTTAAGTTGTGTATATTCACACGGGCCATGTATTCCTGATGCTGAAAAATTGCCAGACCCGTGGGTTACACGGTTTGCCTGTGTGAATTCACACAGTTCGTGTATTGAACCTCTAAATGAAATCGCCAGACCTGAAGGTTACACAGTCAGGCTGTGTATATTCACATTGGTCATGTGGAAACACAATTAGACCCCAAAGAAACACAGGCTACCCGTGTGATTTTAGACGGTACGTGCTTTGTCCCAATGACAAAATTTCACTTCGGAGTCTTCACGAAAGTTATAGATTTGGAAGTCCTCTTTCAAACCGTCCAAAAACGACATCAATAGAAATTGCGGCAAGGCAGGTACAAAATGATTAAGGACATGGGAATGTTGGATTCTTTTGGCCATAACTTCGTCATTCGACCTTTAAATGAAGTGACTCTTAAAGCCATGGATTCCTAACACGTTTTTCTACCTTTCCATTTGATAGCCATTGGTGTTGAATTCGAAAGATTGATCGAAAGGAAGTGAGGGTTTATTGAAACAACTCTACAAGGAAACTCGCTCACACTTTTTGACTCCGGATAGTTAGGCTCTAAGAACAAGGTCCGACATCTTGGGCTCCAGGAACGGGACCTAACAGTAACTGGGGGACATTCATTACAAATGTTTACCTTCACATTAAAAGACTATAATGACATTCCAACCAACTCGTTTAATAAAAATATGACTTAGTTGACTAACCAGGGGACATTTATTACAAATGTTTACCTTCACGTCAAAAGGCTAGGTTCATGGCATGTGTTTAATTGATATTATAATTATTCCATAACACTGAGCAATTAATGACATGAAATTGCTTAAGATACCCACTTTGACTCATATGTGGATTTAGGTACAATTAAGAAGCAAAGGAGTTAAATTGAGTTGAAAGCACTATATTTGAGCCATTTTTTGAAGATTCATATCAACTTGTCTTCATGTAATAAGAATGAGGAAGATTAAAGTAGATAAAGACAAGAAGAAGGCAAGAAAATGAAAACACAAAGAAGAAGACTGCATTGTAACTCATAGTTGTTCATAGATTTGCATGCATACAAGATATCTTATAAACGTGAATTTAATAGATAACATCATAATGGAAATTGAAGGAAGAAGGCTACTACCTTTGGAGAGTAAAATAAAGAGTGCACAGTTGGAAAAGATTAATTGGAAGATAGCTTGAAAGAATCACTCATGACCATATTAATTTTGCATAGTCGTGAACATTAATTTATAGCCATGCCAAATTATTGCACATGTAACATCCCACCCTCAACTGGAAGGGTAGAATGATAATTTGGCATAGGATGGGATAGATGGGAATGAATTAGGACTGTTCATGCAAGGATTAGTACACAGTAACATTTGTGCACATGAAATTACTGTATATGCATACATGACATTCCCGGTTTTCGTGCCTAATGTAATTTTATTGTGATTAACGGGGTTATCG
>JANIJH010000008.1:25821001-25835415 GCA_024520975.1 Erythroxylum areolatum
ACTCTTAGCCTCTGCAGGCTATCTGTACTACTTTCTCACAAAAGTGTTTGAAAACTTGTTACAGTAAAACTAGCTCTTGGCTAATTTGCACAATGATCTCACAGATATGCTTTTTTGATCGCGTAGATGTAAATCAACTAACTTTGCAATCTTTGACTTCAACTCATATTTATAGCCTTCATCTCCAACTGCTTCTTTAATCTTGTTTCTTGAATCTTGAAAGAAACGGTTAATCGGTTGAGTTCTGTAACTAACTCGAACTGACTTTTGTGTCTGCTTTTTTATTCTTCGTCTGCTTTTTGCGTCTGGTTTTTCTTCCTTCTTTCTATTCTGCGTCTTTTTTTTATTTTCCGTCTGCGTCTGCTTTTACTTTTGCGTCTGCGTCTGCTTTTCATTTTGCGTCTGCGTCTGCTTTTCTAACTTTTGCGTTTGCTTTTTCTAACTTCTGTGTCTGCGTCTGTTTTTCTAACTTCTTTTATTTTTCACTTTGTTATACATCAAAATCATATCTCAGTAAAGTCATCTTGACTTAACAACTTCGACACCGACGACCCAATTAATTGTATTTCTCCTTGTACTTATTGTTTACTTTCTCCCTTTAAAAATTGATTATGTTATCCGATGTGTGTGGATTTGGGTATTGTGAAAAGATGATTTTAATGCATTCATTGGATCATTTTATTACAAACCCATTGCTAGAATATTCAATGTAATCCGTAATTGTTATGTTGAAATTTATTTGTAATGACTAATGGTTCATAATCATTAGGGACAACATAACCTCGATTAAATGATGCATTGTATGTGATTATTGCCTTAATTAATCGATTTTCTTAATTCATAATGTTACTACACAATTGAATTTGGAGATCATATGCTAGGTAATTCAGTAGTTAGGTTTAATTAACGATATTAAACAATACCTAAGGGAAAACTTGGGTTAATAGATTTAACTATGATTAATAGTTTCTAGGAGAGGTTTATCAATTTGCTTTTGTTAGTTATTTTACTTTTATTTTATTTTCTTAAACCAACCAAACCCCCCAAAAACCTAAACATCAGTTATTCTAATTTCAAAAGCTAACGGAAGACTCTCTATAGGATTAACCTAGACTCAGCATTATTATAGTAGTAGGTCTAGTTTATTTTGACTAGCATTATGACATGTATGTAAATTTTGGCACCGTTGTTGAGGAGTTTAATGTTTTAGTTTTTTTTCTTGATTTTAATTGTTGTTTTGTACATATTTGTTTTTAATTAGTTTCTTTTTAGTTATTTCTCGATCTTGTCAATTTTTATTTAGTATTTGTTAGTTTTAAAAAAATATTTTGACATAGATGGAAGTATTTTTTATATAACTCATAGTCCCATCCCTATAATTATGTTTGGAGTGATCGTACAAAGTTTAATTAAGGATAGGATAATCACCCGAATTACTTCCTTGATAATATGTAGGAGACATAACAATTCACATATGAATAAGAAGTTTCTTATCATGATTCAATACATCTCTGGAAGATATGCTTAATACTATATCTGCCAATAATCTTCAATTTCAACAGAGCATACAACAATTGCAGTAGGGTGGACAGTAGTTTCAGTAGGATGTATCAGCAGGATGAAAGGAAATTTTGGTTTAGCTTCCAAAATTAGGAGACCTAGCAAAATTCAGGTACATCCTTGGAAGAATTATTTAATGCTAACTTTGCTAACACTTTGCAATTTCAGCAGGATGTTGAATGGTTCTAACAAGACGCAATGTTTAAATGGGGAGAAATCAACCACCTAGAGCCACAAAGTGAAGAGAAGCAGCCATATCTGCCTAAAGTCTGCCCAAGGAAAGTTAGTGCATAGACCTTATAGAGTGATGAGGAGATTGAGAATCTTGAGAGGAATACTCAAATAATTTCTTGTGTGGAAGAATTTAAGGAGAAACTTGAAGTAGAAAATGATTTATCTTTTAGCTCGGAGGTAAGTATTGAGTTCTAATTCGTTTTTAAGAATGTCTCTTTAATTTTACCTAGTAGGTTAAAGAAAGTGAATCAAGAAGAAAAAAGTGAAGAGACATTCGATGTCTTTCCCAATAGTATGGACTCAGTAGAGTTTAACATTTTGAAGATAGGGAATGTGCTGAATATGATGGATTGTCAACCAAGACCCTATCCTAAATAACCTTTTGTGGAAGTTACTTAAATTGTGATACCAAAAGATCATAATTTCATCACATGAGGGGGAAACATGGAGTCGAGCCAGTGACCATAAGCAAAGGCACTTCTTAGGGGGCAATTTAAGGGAAGTAAATTTTTTCCTTTACTTTTTCACACTAGTTAGATGTGTATGTGTGTTTTTATGTTATTTTGTTTCTTTCTTATTTTAAATTTTCAATCAAAATGAGAGAAAGAATAAAACAAACAAATAAGCATTTCTTGTTTTCTATTACTTCTAGGATTATATAGTCATGATTAGAGAATGAATTAACTAGAGAATTTCATGGCAACTTGAGCATGTACTTTTACTTTTGTGATTAGTCTATGTGCATTATCTTTAGAAGAGTATTGACTAGTAGAGACAAAGCCAATAAGATTTTGAGCCTTATTATACTGACACATCTATATTAGTCTCATTGTCTTTTGATAATGTGTGACCTTTATGATATGTACGTCCTGATTTCACCTTGAATTTCTATTTGAGACTACATTTTTATCACATGCATTAATATGGAGATGATTAGGCATTTTTTCTTTTCCAAACTACATTAGCCAAACAACCTACCCTATCGACATGATTTCTCCCTTGTTAAGCCCACTTGAGCTTTATTTACCTTTTCTTTGCATATTAACCACGTTACATGATTTAACCCTAACCAAATGTCCTTCCCAAGCCTTAAAGCTAGTGAAACATTTGTTAATTATTGAGTTTGTGGATATAAAAAAGTATAAGTATGGGGGTGTACATATGTGTGGGTTGGCTATAAAGTTGGGATGTTATTTTATGTCTTATCATTGAAATTCCCATGTTGATGTCATTTCTTTTAATTTTCATAAGATAAAAGAAAAGAAAAGAAAGAGAAAAGCAAAAGAAAAGAAAGAAATAAAAAGAAAAAGAAGAAAAATGTTTAAATAAATGTATCTAGGAGGAAGTGCATATGTGTTGAAAAGTTGTTTATGATTAACGCATCCTCCTCAAGTTGTATTGAATGAGTTACTTGAGTATGTTGAATATAAGGTAGATGTTGTCTTGGAAGGTTTACTCATTATAGTTATAATCTAGAGTTATTATCAATCTCTATGAGTGATTACTTTTGATTCGTTATGCTTCATGTCGTTTATGTGCAAGAGTTGAATTGAATTGTGAATTATAATTATTGCATTCGTCATAGCTGATGTTACCCAGTTTTGCATTAATGTTAACTTGTGCACTTGATACCTCATTGAGTGTTACTTTTGTTTTACTAGCTTTGATAGCTTTCATGTACTTTACCCAAATACATCTCACCTTACGTTTGCCCACATTACAACCTTGAAAAGTCCTTTAATCCATGATTTTGCATGTGAACCTTAGTGGTGGAGAAATGAATTGATTTGTAAAGTTGTGGAATGTCATGATCATGAATGGTATTGAGTGTTAGCCCTCTTAGTTTGATGCCTCCAATGTGCACACACACTTAGGCATCTTCCTAAGCTCTTCCCCAAGCTTGATTAACAAAACTTCTTAAAGTTCTTGTGAAACAAAAGCTTGTACATAAATCTAAAATTGTGCTTTGAGCTTGTTAGAGTGTGACCTTGTAATTGGACCCATAGGCATCCTCAAGTATCCATTGCCTTGGTGAGTTATATCACGTGGTTATAAAATATAATCAATACCAAACTTATAGGATAATCGGTGATGGTCTTGCAATACTGTTAAAGTGCTAAAAAAATAGCCGATAACGAAGTCATATCCACAATCAGTGCCAATCTTTTATGAAGTTTTGTAGATTTGGAGTTCTAGAATAAAATCAACTACGATATTAAACTTGTAGTCAATGCCATACTCATCTTTTGTTTTTGAAGTTTTGTGCAAAATAAAATAGAAATTGGTTATGGCCTAAGATAAGCGTCAGTCTCATGCTATTTTTGGATAAATTTTTGTTATTTTTAAGTTCTTATTTTTGTTTAGAACTTTATTTTAAGGTTTTATGGCTACAAAAGCCTTATGGATGCTTGTATTTTATATTTTTACATTATTATTAATTATTCAAAACCATTGGAGAGTTTTACTTATATATTTTAAAGCTTTTGTTTAAGGTTCTGTAAAAACTTTAATCTTATCCTTGTCTAACTTGTTAGTAGTGATCAAAATCTTTTAAGGTCAATTCTTCTATAACTAGAAATCAAGACATCAAGTTTTTTAAGTGCTTAAGAGGAGGATATACAGTATCCTGATGCCCTAATAGGAGAGTGATGATGATGAGAAAGGGTAGCAAGTTTATGTCCATGAGCGAAGAGGAAGTAGAGTGCGAGATGCCAAGCTTGGATGATGATAAGGAGTACATTAAGAGCGTGAGGTAGGAAAGATGTTGGTCACTAGGAGGGCATTGAACATGCAAGTAAGAGATGGCAATGTGAACAAGAAGAAAGAAAACTTTTTTTCTATATTACATACATTATCAAGGATCAAGGTATGTAATATTATCATAAGTGGGAGAAATTGTGCTAATGTGGCTAGCATGGAGTTAGTGGAGAAGTTGGAGCTACTAACCACAAAACGTCCTAAACCATAAAACCTATAATGGCTGAATAAGAATAAGAAGGCTAGGGTCAAAAATTAGGTTACAGTTTCTTTTTTTTATTAGGAGGTACAAGGATGGGGAGTTGTGTGATGTGGTATATAGAAAAGTGGGATATATTCTTTTAAAATTTCCTTAGCAATTTGATCAGAGTGTCATACATAACAGGTATAAAAAAATGGATATTCACTTATCTTGGATGGAATACCAATCACTATTTCTCCATTATCACTAGAGTACGAGTATAAAGATCAGCTTAAGATATATAGGAGTGAGCAAGAGAAAGTAAAGGGAAAGAAACGAGAGCAAACACTAAGGAAAATGTCAAACACTTTAGATAAAGTACACATAAAAGAGAAACACGAGGAAAAAGATGTGATCTAGGTAGCAAGAGTAGGTAATATGATAGATGCATTCTTGACCAAATGTCGAATGTTTTTTCTTGTTTATAAAGAATCTTCAATTTTTTATAGAGTTAAAGCAAATGTTATGTTTCCTAGCTATTGTTTGGTCTTGTTTGTAGGAGTTTGAAGTTACTCTTCTAAGAGGATATATCGAATCAATTACCATCTGTACGAGATATTAAGCATTAAATTAACTTTTGGGTGCATAGTTTTTAAATAGATCAGCCTATAAGACAAATCTAGAGGAGACCAAGGAGATATAAAAGCAAGTGGAGAAGTTTTTATAGAAGGGCTATGTTAGGCAAAGTCTAAGCCTAACTAAAAAAGGATGGGATGTTGAGAATGTTTGTAGATTGTTGCACCATTAATAAAATCATTTTAAAGTATCAACATCATATCCTTTTATTAGGCAAATTCTTCATTAGTAGTTTAGTACTTGTTTATTCTTTAAGATTATTCTAAACTTTGGGTATTACCAAATTAGGATTAAAGAAGGAGATTAAAGGAAAAGTGCCTTTAAAACTAAACATGGATTGTATGATTGGTTAGTAATATACTTTGGTTTGACCTTTGCACCTAATAATTTTATGAGATTAATGAACTATATTTTAAATGAATTTTTAAGCAAGTTTATGGTAGTATATTTTGATGATATTCTTGTCTAAACAGGCTGTGATTTTTAGATATATGGTGAGTGTAAGTTGTATATACATTGATAAAGAGAAAGTAAGAGCTATTAGAGAGTAGCCAATATAAAAAATTGTTAGCGATATTAGGAGTTTCCATAGCTTGGCTAGTTCTTATAGGCGATTCATAAAGAAATTTAGTATAATGGCTCCATCATTAATTGAGATAGTGAAGATGGGTAGATAATTTAAGTGGGAAAAAGATAAAGAGAGAGTCTTTATTCTATTAAAGGAGAAGTTGAGTAGCTTTACCTAAATTTGCCAACATATTTGAGATTGAGTGTGAAGCTTCAGGTAAAGATATTAGGATGGTGTTGATGCTGGATAGAAGATCAATAGTGTACTTTAATGATAAGCGTAGTGGTGCAGCCTCAAATTATCCAACTTATGATAAGGAGATGTTTGTATTGGTGAGAGCTTTAGAGACTTAGCTATATTAATTGAGTCCTAAATAGTTTATGATACAAACAAACTATGAGTCACTAAAGTTTATATGATGTTAAAGTAAGCTTAGTATGAGATATGCTAAGTGGGTGAACTTTGTCGAGACTTTTCCATATGTGGTGAAGTATATACAAGGTAAGTAGTAGCTAATGCATTATATAGGAGACAGACCTTTTTTGAGTACTGTGTAAACTAAATGATGGGCTTTGAGCATGTTAAAGACATATATTGATGATCCTAAACTTGGTAATATATTTAAGGCATGTGAAGTTTAGCTTATGGAATGTTCTATAGGTATAAGTGGTATATGTTTAAAGAAAATTGACTATGTGTACTTTGTAGATATTTAAGGAAGTTGTTAATGAGAGAGTCACATAAGAGAGGCTTGATGAGACACTATGGAGCTAAGATGACTTTAAAGGTATTGAGTGAGAATTTCTTTTGTATACATATGATGAGATATATCAAGAGAGTTTGCGAGAGGTATGTTAACTATAGGCATGCCAAATCTAGAGTACAACCTTATAACTTATATACGCCTTTACTTATACCTATTGAACTATAGGTAAATCTTTTGATGTATTTTATTTTAGGGTTACCTAGGTCTAAGAATGGTAATGATTTTATTTTCATAGTAGTAGATAGGTTTTCTAAAAAAATCAAATTTCATTGCATTTCATAAAATTAATGTTGCATCCTATATTAGTGAATTATTTTTCAAGGAGATTATTAGATTGCATGGAGTTCCTAGAACCATATTATTAGATAAAGAAATCTTTAAGTTTTTGAGATACTTTTGAAATAATTTGTGGGAGACATAGGGTACTAATTATTTTTCGCTACTTGTCATCCATAAACTGATGATCAAATTAAGGAGGTGGTTAATAGGACCCTAAAGGCCTAACATCCCATTATAACTAGGAATCTTAGGACTTAGCAAGAGTCATTGCCTTTTATTGAATTTGCTTATATTAAAACTATACATAGTACTATGAGTTTTATCCCATATATCCTATTGTCTCATTTAGATGTTATGCCTATTCCTATAGGTAAAAGGAGTAGATTAGATGGTCAGAGGAAAACTAAGCTAGTGAAGAAGTTTCTTAAGAAGGCAAGATTGAGCACTAAGAAAAGGACTCAATAATACATTAAAGAAGCCAATAAAGAAAGGAAGTAATATTCGACCTAGAGAATGAGTTTTGATGCACTTGTAAAAGGAGAGTTTCGTAGTAATAAAAAGTCTAAGTTACATTTAAGAGGAGATGGGACATTTCAAGTTATAAAAAGAGTGAACAATAATGCTTATAAGATTGACTTACTAAGTGAGTATAATGCTTATTCTACTTATAATGTGACTGATTTATTTATGTTAATTTTGTAAAGGAAAATATTAATTTGAAGATAAATTCTTTTAAAGAGAGAGAAAAATGATGGAAATCAAGAATCTACTCTAGTTATAAAGGTTATTTTAGATCTTTCGAAGCATATTGGGGTACCATTGACACAACATAGGTCAAGGAATGCTAAAGAATCCCTCTATGGCTTAATAGTGAATCTCTAAACAAGGAGTGAGGCTTTACTACTTTTAGAGGTTAAAGAATTATCATGATGATTTGAGTGAAGTAGCAAGCCAAAGAATCATAGTTATAAATTGTAACTAGCATCAAACTTAAAGGATAACCAACAGTGTTCATGCACTATTATTGCATACTGAAGAAAAAGAATGTAATTGGTACTGTTAGCATCTTTGTAACTAAGGCTAGTCTTTTATAAAGTTTTGTAGAATAAAGTTTTATAACAAAATTTATGCTAGAGTTAAACTTAAAATTAGCACTACACTCGTCTTTATTTTATATAACTTTTTCTAAAACAAAACTTGTAACATCCCATTACCATAGATTACATCCCGGAACGCCCTGTGGACATTCCAGTACATAACCTATAATGATGGCCCCTACCATAGATTACATCCCAGAACACCCTGTAGACATTCCAGTACATAACCTGTAATAATGGCATGTTAGAGCAAACACGTATTCAACTATAGCATCATCTATTCTACATAAAAGTCACTAAATTTTATAACCAAATTCCTCATTCATTTCATAAAAACTAAGTTTACATTATGATTTAGAAAACCATCTGAATATGTACAGTGTCAAAACTAAGTATATTACATGAGGAATTTTACAAAAACTTCTATCTAACTCATCAGTCTCAACTGACCGACCTTTGAGTCAATGTTTCACAAAAATACAAGAATCAATCTTCTTATAGAGTCTCCCTTTCTCTAGTGTCCTCTCTCGGACCTTAAAAGTCAACATTGCAATTATAATGAGTTTTGTGAACTCAGTGATATAAGCATCCTCAATGGTTCATCCAATTCATACCACATATCACGTCATATAATAAAATAATTTCACATCTTTTCATATTACAAATGGACATAACATTTATTCCTTAAACCCAATCTCATTCAATTACATGTCCACATTACAATTCAATCAGTCAATCACTTAATAACACCTATTATGTGTATATATAATGCATATGTGACCCACTTTCAATTATTTCATTGTTGTGATTGAGTGCCTAAACTGTTCCATATCTATTGTGGATACTGGGCTCATTGTTACTATCCCTTACCTGTTGCAGATACAGAGCTCATTGTGCATATCAAGCCTTTGGCTCTATACCACATTCTGGAGCTCTAAACTCATTTTTAGTGGCTACTCGTGTCACAACTATCTTTAACTGATCATGCATTCATGTATGAAATGCATCACATTTATATACAATCAATTATAATTTCAATCATTCACATTCTTAATCTCATTCCCATTCAATCATATTTTTAGTCCCATATATATATATATATATATATATATATATATATATCTTCTTCTGGCATTCAACAAACATGCTAAGTAACACATATTTCACCAAATTCATATTTAAGGAACATTTCAATATCACATTCATCAATAAGGGTCTTTAGACCTTCATGTCTGGAATCAGTACAAACAATTCATTCCACATTCAATACATAATTTATAGGAAACAAATATTAAGTGAGACCATCTAGGTTACTCACAGTACGCTCCAGATAGCTATTGCCTTGAAGTCCCGGCAATGTCTGGATGCTGTCATTCAATGTGCTCCTCTATAACACATAGTACATACACATATCACTATTTGCACAATTATGAATTCATTTATGCACATTCATGTATAATGAATACGTACAATGCATGTTCATGACAATTTTGAGTTCCTTATCATATTTTTGTTACAAAACTCATTCATGAATCAATACTCTATTGATCAATCTAGATTTGTCTAAAAACACACTTTTGGGTCCACTTTGTATGATTATTCTGATCAAGAAAGTGAAGTAATTTGATAACATTTCCTTCAAGAAAATTGTTCTCCCATATCTTAAGTTTCTAAGGACACCAAGACCATGCAATTTGATTCAATATTACAAAAGTTATACTCAAAATACTTAAGACCATTCTTAACTATAATAGTACTTTGTACTCAAATTCAAGTTAGATTTTGGAATTCTCAGAGACAGAAATGAAATTCTATTTCTTCAAAAAATTTGTATCCATTTATCTCTATTTTAATCTAAATAAAAAATAATTCCATTTAGAAATCTACAGATCAAAATATGGCCAAAATATCGAAGCTTGTTCAGTGAAGATATTCTTTATCATATTCCAGCACACTTTATCATTTTCATCCTAAATTCATCACTCATTCTTTTTATAAAGAATTTAGATGGCAATAAATTTTTGTGGAGAGGAAGAAAAATGTGTTATGAGTTTGTTGGTTTACAAATCAAGTCATTTGGAGGTTGGAAGAAGAAGTTATTGCCAAAAGAGTAAAGGATGTTCAAAACTGTCAAAAATCACTACACCTTTACTGTGCACGATTGTGCAATTGATCCTACATTGTCATGATCATGCACCCCTTCACGACCCAAGCACAATCATGCACTACCATTTATTCCAAATTCTTCCAACTCTTCCCAAAATGGACCTTCGGGTCAATTTGGCATAGCCATTTGGATAAGGAAAATGAAGGATTTAGGTAAAACACTCTTTCAAACAATTGTTCCTTTATGTCTTAAGTTTCGAATGAAACTAATTCCATGCAATTTGGGTCTAAATTTTGAAAGTTATACCTAAAATACCACGGACTATTCCCAATCCACAACAGAATCCATAACTCAACTTCAAGGTATATTTTGAAACTCTTAGAGATAGAATTAAATTTTCATTTGTAGCCTTATGTCTCTAATTTAATATAAATAAAAAATGATCTCATTTGGATAACTACATAACAAGTTATGGCTAAAAGATAGAAGCTTAATCGGTGGAAATGTTATAGCTAACATACTCCAGAAATTCTTCTTTCACTTTTTTTTTTCAGATTTTTAACTCCTACCTTTCTCAACTAACGTATCTTATACATAAATAATCTTTTCTACTTCCATTTCAACCTCAATCATTCAAAAACATATCTAAAATCCCATATTAAAACCCAAACATCAAAACAAATCACCATTCATGCATTTCATCATTTTTTTTGCATTTTCATCTATGTTCCAATTAACAACATTATTTCAGTCCAATTTAAACATTATCAAGATGCCATTTACAAAACCATAAAGCTTAAAACTCAACTTCCTTGAGTTAGCTAAATTCCCAGCAGTAAGAGTGCTTTCGATGGATGAGGAAATTCCATAATAAACAATAACAAACACTCTCTATATAGACTAAAATTCTTACTTTGATGTAAGAATCAATAACCAAGTTCTCAAACATAAATCACAAGTTGTTCGGTGTGTATAACAAAGGAAGAAAATTTTAGTGTTTTTGGTGATGAACAAAACCAAATGAAGAGTAAACTCTAGCTATATAATTTTCCTACTCTAGCTACAGAATTTTCCTTCTTAAACACATAACTATGTGTATTGCTATTTCACTGCCACATATCACCAATGCATGTAAGCCATTTGTCACTAAATCATTAGTCCACGTGTCACACTATAATTGGTCCATATTTCTACATTTTTCCTAATCCAAAAATACTCCAAATTTTCAAAATACCCAAAATATTACCAAAATTGTCAAATCACATTTAATACACTACAATTTAATTTTTAAGACAATAAAATCCACAATTCCCATTAAAAATCAATTTTACTAGAAAATGGCAATGAATGCATGTACAACCATATTAATGTGCAAAAATCAATATTCTCGTTTATGGGTATGCCACATTATGCATAAGAATGAATTATGCTTCTTATTTCTCATTAACCTCTTATAAACACTATTTTAACCTTATTATAAGTAACAGGATGTTACAAAACTAATACTGATTATGGTCCAAGACAAATGTCATTCTCTTATTGTTTTCAAATACGGTTTTATTATTTTTGAATTGTTATTTCCTTTCAAAACTTAAGTTTTAAGCTTTAATGCCTACAGTCTCGTAAATGTTTGCCAATTTTTAAGGTTTTATACTTATAGGCTTATAGATTCTTGTAATTGAAAATTGAAAATTATTGTTGATTATTCAAAACTATTAGACAATTTTTCTTCCATCTTTTAGAGTGCTCTTGCTTAAGGTTTTCTAAAAATTTTAATCTTATCTAGCTTTCTAAAGGCAATCAAAACCTTAGGATCTTATCACTTTCGATCCCTTCTATTTCTAGAGCGTGGCAATTCATATCTTTCTTTCAAGTGTTCTCATGTCGTGTTCATGGATTAACCTATGTTTTAAAGAATCATCCTAGGTTTTTGTCACATTTATATCGAATATCATCAGTTCTATTGGTAAGGATCATATCATTAGAGGTTCATTAAAAAAAGTTTATGAAAAATTCCATCCTTATTCAAATTTAAAGGCTTATTTAGGCCAACATTTTAATGTATAATATCGAAATACTAAATGCATGCACTATAATAATGAACAAGTTAGAAAATATTATGCTTAACTACATTAAATTGCTAAATTAGAGGGAATAATGTTAGTGATATAAAATAATCCCTTGAAGGAGAAGAATTCAGACAAAAACACCACATAAAAATGAAGAATCGAAGCATAGAAGGGATGCACGGTCTTGAATCAACCCTTATACTTCTCCCAGGTCATACAAAATCATGAATTCTGGTATTTTTGGTTATACATGGTTTGATACATGGCTATGTATCAAATCTTGTAAGTATCAAAATCCCTAAATTTCAATATAAAAGGATGTGTTTAACCTCAAATCAAATAGGAGACACTAGGAGGCAATTCCAAATATGGGATTATTTTCAAGGTGTGATTTTGATCTAAAAAAGTGGAAAACACAAAGAAATCATCGAAAGATCAATTGGAATGTGAGATTAAACCTCTAGATAGAATTGAAAGGGAGATTTAGAATCATTAAACCTCTTTATTTTATTCAATTCTCTTCCAGTTTATGTTTAATTTCATGTTTTATCATGTGTAACTAAATTCCTTTAGTTTCTAGGTTAGATGAACACTATGTTGATACTTTAACATGTTTTGATTCTTTTATTCATGCAATTGGTTTGATTGATATATTGTGATTGATATATTGTTTGGATATATTATGTATTTTATTTATGTTCTAATAGATTTAGAATATTAGATCATAACCTAATTTCATAACATAAAGATTGAGAAATCCTTGTTTTAATAGATTGACCATAATTGGAAGGAGTTGATTGTAACCTTAGAGCAAGGATGAAATAAATCCTCCATATTAGGGTCAAACCTAATAAAGGGATTCACAATTCAATACAACAATCCTATAAACTTTAACCTGGGTAATTCGACTGAAAACCTTAGGATTAGTTGCTATTAACTCAAGGTCAGCTATTAAAATACCATAAGAGTCTCCATTGTCCAATAAATGAAGAAAATAATTGTATAATAAAAGATCAATCTGTTAAGGTTTTTAAGGGATTCAAAACCTAGATACCAAATTTCTAATATCGATAGTTTACTAATGTATGACACCAAATTACACCCTAGTTCATGAAAGTAAATGTGATAGGTGTTGAAATTATGATATGATTGTGTATTGTATATGCCTTGAATTTTTGGTTTAATGGATCATACTTATTGACTTGGAATTAATTGATAACATTGGAAAATTGAAGTACAAAAATGTACAATTAGACTAGGAAAATTGTCAAGTGACAAGTCAATTTGGTATAAGGAAATTTAAATGATTAAGCCTACGAATTAATGACATTTGGCATAAAAATTAAGTGATAAATGGCATGGTTTAATTGACAAGTGGCAACAATAAGTGAGTTACAAGTGGCCTAATAGAATTGAGACATTTGACGGCTTATATGGTGGACAAATGGGACATATGCAATGGTGACAAATGCCAAGTTGTGAGACTGACACCTAGCAACTTGGGTGTTAAGCTTGCAAGAATTTTTTGCAACTTTCATTTTGGCATCTCCATCGAAATCACCCACCCTCTCTTAGCTTTAAATTTTGCTTCAATTTCACTTAGAATTCTTTGCAAGATATTGCATTTTAGTGTTAAGAGTATCTTATTTTCATTTGGATTTTGGAATTGTGCTTGTTTCTTAGAAGGCTAGTTTGGCTTGTTCTTTAAAGTTAAATAGTTAAGGGAATTCTAAAATTGATAGCATGTTGTGATATGAATTATGTGAAGTTTGAAATGGATAGAATATGTATTGAATTGATGATGAATTAAGGACTAGAATACGATAGTTGCTGATGGCGTGTCAAACCAACAAAAATAAATTCCTACTCTTGAACACTTAAGCAAGTAAAGTGGTGAATAGGGTCGAACCACAAAGACCAATGTAGTAATTATTTATTTGTGTGAAATCAAAAATAAAAATGAAACAGATGAAAATAAAAATAATAAAATTAATTTGATTTGGGAATGATTGATTTTAGAACACGAAATTAGAGTACGAAATCACGTCAAAGGAATTTAAAGATAAAGATTGAAAGCAATATGAAGAAAAGCCTAGCCAAGGTACTCTCTCATTTGATACTGTAATTCGATCATAGACTCAAAAATATGAATTTCGTTCA
>JANIJH010000008.1:25872619-25883044 GCA_024520975.1 Erythroxylum areolatum
ATAGAAGATTTAAATGAATATTACCGTTGAAGCCTACACAAGTCGACTAGCACATCACAAGTCGACTTATCTATCAACATCTGAACAGCATAAGTCGACTAGGACATCATAAGTCGACTAATATATGAAGATATGTCAACACAAGTCGACTAGCAGTACATAAGTCGACTTATCGAGGAACATAAGTCGACTTACACAACATAAGTCGACTTATAGAAGAGCGGAGATAAGATTTTACGTAAAATATTGTCACAAGTCAACTTATACATGGTGACAAGTCGACTTATGGATACAGCAAATCTATTCTAGCAAGTCAATTAGTCACAAATAGAAAGGAGGATGTTTAGGAACGGTCATAACAATCATGCAACGGCTAGTATGAGTTCCAACAGCTATTTTTCTTCACGTATAAAGAGTGGATGATTGATGAAGAGTGTACCGAAGTTCTACAAGCGAAAATACTCTTCCATTGCTCCGAAATTGCTCACTATTGCTCTTATTTTATTACATCATTGTATTAAGCTTTGCTCTTCAATTGTTATCTTATTTCTCTTACAATTTGAGTGACTAGTGAAAGATCACGTATGAGGTTGGATTTGTGCCGGAAAACAAATCGGTTATAAAGGTTGCTTGAGCCGGAAATCAAGTGGTATTGTAAGAAGTTCACACTCAACTAAAAAGTGTGCAATAAAGTGGTTGGCAAAATCCTAAGTGGGAGCTTAGGTAGAGGACGTAGGTCTTACCACCGAACTTCTATAAAAACAGTGTTTGCTCTTCTTCCCTACTATTTTCATTCAGATTTGATTATATTGTTTTTGTGTGATTTAACTTCTGATTTTATTATAGAAATTTACAAAAAGCTTAAAGATTTATTCAACCCCCTTCTAGATCGCTTACAAATTTTATTATGTTGTAAATCATTTCATTACATTAATAATCTTAATTACAACTAAACGTCTTAACTGTCACGTGAAACTTGAAAATGTCTTTAACTCAACATGATCAAGTAAGGAGACGAAGGAGAAAAGTGTTCCAAGAATGAGAAGATTTCACTAGCAAAGGAGGGATTTCAGATCGGAATTTTTGGGATTGGAATTTAGGAATTTTATGAATTTTAAAGTTTTTTAGTTGCTCATAAAATTACTGCACTACCCAACCTGAAGATGCAGTTGATGAGTAACTTGGCCGCTTCGAGACCGGAATACCAACCATTTGATAAGATTTCAGTGCTAAGAATAAAAGTAGAAGAGTTCTTATGAATCTTCAAAACATTGTGAGCCATGTCATGCAATACAACATGCAGTGCATCCCGTACCAGAAAGATTGCAACTTTTGATGTCTTCTCTTATTGTGTATTTATTACTGATAATGGAGGACATGCAAGGCGATGGATAAAGTCCATTGCAGTTTACGACGAGTATATCAATATCTAGTGGGCAGACTGTGGTTTTTGAGAGAAGGTCCTCAACATGCCTTTTCTTCTTCACCTACTACCGGTTAAGCCCAAAACTTCGAGACAGGATTTAAGAAACAAGGAGCTAAACTCATGGCGATTTTTTGCTGAGGCTGAAGTTTCGGTTGAAGGTTTCCCCTCTAAGACTAAGAGACGTAGTTGAGAGCAGGTGCGAAAGAGAACGGAAGTGCGAGACTCGATTAGGGATTTAGTTCTAACTGGAGTGGGTGATGCGTTTAAGAGTAGCCTTCTACATGGCTGAAGTGTTAGATTATTGTAGCTCTAAGGGTCGTCCAACTATGAGTCCAGATCTTCTGCTCAGTTTTATGGTATCTTATTGTGTTTAGTAAATCTCAATCATTTATTTATGTAGGTCTCGTATGGATCTTATATAAATAAATGCAGGTCTCGCAAAAATAAATAACTGAGATTCACTTAAAATAATAAGACACCATAAAATTAGACAGAGAATCTTTTCTCCGTCCACTATACCATTATTTCAATGCCCGTAGAGTTCTCATACTTATCTTTAATTTGGACTTATATACTTCTCCTGTCATTTGTTCAGTTATTTGATTAAATTTTTAATTTCTAACTTTACTTTTAATTTTTTTATTGAATTTATTGGATGTAATTAGCTAAATCGTTTGTTTTGCTTAAGGTTGTGTGACCAAAGATCTCCCTCCTTGCTGTCCAACGCCAAGCTGCCAAAGAATTCAAGCTCTGTGAAGTCTTAACCAGTGAATCTTTGGCCTTGGCACTATGCAACAACTAATATTTTGAATTGCTGATTTTCTTCATTTATTTTTGGCAAGTTTTGAGGTGAGTGTCAAAGCTGCAAATGGCGAGCTTTGATAAAATTTTGTCTCTCTTCCTCTGCCCGTATCAGGTTATATTTTTGAAAAAACGTAGGTAAAAAATAGATCTTTTACAGTCTATTGCAATTTTATCTTTACCTACATTTTTATAACTAACTTTTGAGTTTATCAATAATTTTCTGTTTTTAATTTTATTTTTCTTTCTTATCACATCCATGTATAATTTTTTGAATATTTTTATGTCACATTAAACGTGGGGAGAAACAGTCTCTTTACTCAATATAGATAAAACTGTGTATTATCAAATTTCCTTAAATCTTATTTTTGTGTATGATTTAAGGTGAGTGTTGTTGATAATGATGAAGAAATTAGAGATTGTTGACAAGAGAATTGAAGAAATTCTAATAATTTATCCTAAAAATTAACATTATAGATAAATTATACTAATTATAAAATATTTGTAATTTTATTTTTTACAATTTATTAGTAAATTTCATTATTTTAAATTTTCATAATGAATCTTAATTTATTATAAAATTCTAATCAAATATTAACCAAATTAGTTATTTAAATTTAAATTATAAAAATTAATGATTGCAAAAAAAATAAAAAATTAAATATGTTATTTAATATTATAAAATTCAAATATGTTAATAACTTTTATAATGATTATAATAGTAAACTATTCTATATAAAATATGAATAAAGGAAGAACGTATATTAAATATAAGCATTATACAAAATCATTAAATTTCATATAATTAATTATATTATTTAAAATGAAAAAAGAAAAAATGTGGGGAAGATCGAGTTTAATTCGAATAAATTTAATAAAGCTTGCAGAAATTATGCTTTTAGAGACATGTCAACAAAAATGGCGCAAAGCTTTTTTTGTTTACTATTATTTCTTATGCATCTACAGAGGTCATCATTCTGCACTTCCGGTGACCGGAATGTCCTCATCAGCACTATCTCTTGAACCATCGCCCCAGATGGCATAGGCTTCTTCTCCATGAACAGCATCATCACCAGTCTCCATATCTTCCTCAGACATTCTCAGTGGCACCACTTGTTTGATCAACAAGCATATTACGCTCGTACTGACCACATTGAGTGTCGCAATATACAAAATTCCGAGGAGCTGAATTCCAAGTTGTCTGAACCCGGTATCCACCTCTCGGGTGCTGAAACCATAGACTAAACCGACATATTGTCCATACGTAGTATAGAACAAAAAGTTCAGCTTTGGTTTGGCAAATACGCCAGCAAGAATACCGCCTAGACTGCCGGCAATTGCATGAGTGTGTAAAACAGCCATAGTATCGTCCACCCTCTGGAGGAGCCTCGAGTTTTTGTGAATAACCATCATGGTGAACCAAGGAATTGAGCCAGAACACAATCCCATAATTATAGCTGCCCATCCTTGTACAACACCTAAACCATATAGCAAAACTCAGTTAAGTAACGGGTTTAGATATTGAACTTACAATTAGAATATTCCTCTTGGGAAAATACAGTGTTTATATATGGGTCTACCAGCCGCGGGGGTGATGCAAACCAAACCGGTGATCATGCCCTGAACCGCACCGATTACAGAAGGCTTGCGGAAAAGTATCATATCAAGTGCGATCCAAGTGAGCAAGCTTGTAGCGGTACATATATGAGTGTTGAGGACTGCCAAGGAAGCGTCAATATTTACGGCATAGGGATCTCCTCCATTGAATCCTGCCCAGCCCATCCACAGCAGTCCTGCCCCAGCCAACATCAAAAGAATGTTGTTTGGAGGAAAGCTTTTTCTGTCCTTTGGTAGACGAGGACCAACCTATGAATAAGAGACCACCAGCAGACTGGATAAGTCTGCCATTCTTTATTGATTGAAGAAGTCAATTTCATAAGAAACATAAAAATTTAATAGATTTAGAAACCAAAGAACGGTTTGCTTGTGAGGGTAAAACTCGTTGATGATCAAATCTTCTGTTTCGAATTCGAAGAACATGAAGAATCAGTACACGCATACCAAGCAAGAGAGAGAGCATTTTGTTTACCCAGTAAGCAGCTGTGAAACCAGCAACACCAGATGACAAATGAATTACAAAACCACCTGAGTAATCTATGAGCCCATTTTTAAAGAGGAAGCCATGAGGACACCATATGCTAAACGCTCCAAAAGTATATGAGAAAGTTAGCCATAAGGGGACGAACATCATCCATGCATAAAAATTCATCCTCCCCAGCACGGCACCTGCGATCAGAATCAAAGTAATTGCTGCAAAAACAGACTGGAAATATACCATAGTAGCATTTGGGAATTTCCCACTAAATGTTTGTTGTAGAAGAAATTTTTGGTCAAGGGCTATATTGGCCTTTCCCCAGAAAGGTACAAGCTCGTCTCCAAACGACATTCTGTAACCCCATATCACCCAGCAGAAAAGCACGCAAGCAAATGCATAAAATGCCATGAAAGCTGAATTTACAGCCCATTTCTTCTTCACGGCGCCGCCATAGAGTATAACAAGCCCCGGAACGCTCTGTAGACCAACAAGAGTGGCTGCCGTTAGTTGCCATGCGTTGTCACCTTTGCTCATCCATCCCGGGCTAGCATCGTCGGGACTTAGATTCAGAGGGAAAGGAGCTGGACTTGGAGATGGAACTGTTGCATTCATTTCGTGCACTTCCAAAATCTCTCGTCTAGTGATTCAACATATAATGTTTTCAGATAGAAAAGGAGCTTCGTGTTACTCGTGGAATTTAACTAGGAAGGTTTATTTTAGATTATGTCGATAAGCTGTCATTAAGAAATTATGTATCATTCTTGTCGCTGGTTGATGACTATTGAACAATGTTGTTTTCTTATATACATTTCATGAATTTCTAGTGTTATTAGAGTCGTATTCTCTCCTAATTTAGTTGTCATCGAATATGAAGACCAATCCTCGCGGTGATTTCAAAGATTCTCTCTTGTGAATTTCGGCTGCTACCGTCTCTCGTCAATTGCCGTCATTTCCCGTTGTGCATTGTCGATGGTGAAGGCACTTGCTTCCTCCTAGCTCTTCCCTTGTCTTAGATTTCCTTTTTCCATTTATTAGTTGTTGGCAGTTAAGTTAATGTGATATTTTCGACGTGTTGCACATTACAGCAATTACGCAAATCAATTAGTATAGTGGCGGCATGCTTTTGGATGAATGTAGAATTGGTAAGATTGTTCGAAAAGTATTTTTGAAGTACCCAAAAGAAATTGTCCATGACGGTTGAAATTCAACACTTGAAGCTTATTTGGTTGAGTTCCAACACCCTAGGATAACGTTGGAGCAAAGCATTAGCATGGTAAATTGTTGTTGGACATGGGCAAAATATGAATTAAGAAATGGAGACACAAATCAAACACTTTTTAAATGTTGGAAACCTTTATTATGTACTCAATAAAGTCTCTTATTATTTTCCACAAATAATTGGTTATTCGCCCAGTTGCAACATGGAGTCTCGATGGAAGACTTGATTTGCCGCCTCACTGAAGAAATTAACCTAATTTCACGAATTGGGGATTTCTGTCGTTTGGAAGAGAGTGGCTGGTGGTGGTAATTGTCAGACGCCAGAATGCAAGAAGCGGGCACGTTCTTCACTCATTAACCTTCTCCATTGTTTTAGACTGTGTCGCATTAGGGAGGACATACCTTCCTTCAAGTCTTCTTGCAGTGCACTGTAATGACTTCTATCATTCTTAAGGGAAGATGGGCCAGTTCTTTCGTTCTAACTCAAGAGTTGTTCTCATAAAACCATGAGTTTAAAAATTGGTTCTGTGCATTATTGAATCTCTAAAGACAATTCGATTTGCTTCTGTGCCATTCCGATTTAACATCCCAAAAATTAGTTAGTTTAAACTTATAATTGATTGTCTTTAAATAAGCTAATTTATGTTTAATTTCACGTAATCATATTCAATTTTAGTTCAATCAAAAATTAATTTAAGGTGAAATTATGTCTAATTAAGTGCCTTATATTCAAATTTAGTCATTTAAAATCTAACAAATTGGGTACACCTGCAAGTATTCTGTCTTGCTATGTCGAGACCTTTTTCCTCTTGTTTCTAGATAACAAGCTTTCCCTTCTTCTTCACAAATCTACGCTCGACTAGCTCGTTGGTATTTTTAGTACTGGTAGTTTTCTTTCACTCAACTTGTCACCGATACGTTTCTGCGGTCATGGCATCTGACGAGGATCGACTGGTGAATGAGATATACCACCGCCTGAACATCGAGGAGGACGAAGGTACATTAGAATATGCTGAGGATACAGCTAACGGAGATCAGGGGGTAACAGGACTTGAATGGCAACACTGTGTCGTAGGGAGATTGGTAACTGAGAAGATGATTAACTTTCCGGTATTCAAACAGATTATGGCTAGTGTATGGCGTCCTGGCAAAGGGGTACTGATCAAAGAACTAGGAAATAATATCTTCATTTTCCAGTTTTTCCATTCCCTCGATGTGGACAGAGTTATGCGAGATGGTCCATGGAATTATGAGCAGATTCCCATTCTTTTGCATCGACTACAACCCCATGAGAATCCTCGCCAAGTTGAACTGGTACATTTAGAATTATGGGTTCAAATTCATAATATTTCTAATGGTTTTATGTCGGAAAGAATTGCAGTGGATGCTAGTAACTATATTGGAAAACATGTGGAATCAGACTCCCAAAACTTCTTGAATATCTAAAGAGACTTCATGCGAATTAGAGTGACACTTGATATCAGAAAATCTCTAAAGCGAAAACTGTTTGTGAAGCGACCACAAGGGGACAAAGTTTGTTTGGACTTTAAATATGAAAGACTGAATACTTTCTGTTACTTCTGTGGCATTGTAGGACACACGAATCAGTTTTGTCCTCTTCTATATGACCACCCACCAATTCCTCAAGAACGGTTCGCGTATGGCCCATGGTTAAAAGCGGAATCGAGACGCACAACTCAGATTGGAGATCGATGGCTACGGTCGGAAAATGTATTCCGGCAACTTTCAGTGACATTACCGCAGACACTCCAGCAATACCGGTAGCAAATTCGGCGATATCTATGGACATGGAAAAGACTAATATTACAAAGGAAAATCAGGGGATTCAAATATACCCTCATCAGCAAATCAGTGGTGGATCACAGATTATTAATGACCAGAATCAATTAAATGGCGTGACAAAGGGGATTCACAAAAATGTTGCCATCTTGCCTTATATTACAACGGACAAAATCACGGTTCTGGATCCTAAGCACAGACGCCTCTAAGACACAACAGCGTCTGCACATGCTGACATGGAAGAGGAATTTATCCCAAGAACCCTTAAGGTGGGGCCAAAAAACTTGACTTTGGTGGGCTTTGTTTCCGAAGCCCACCAACAGCTATGAGTACATTAAGTTGGAACTGTCGGGAGCTTGGGAACCTCCGAACAGTCCGAGCATTACAGGACATGGTGTCCGAGAAGAGACCCAATTTCATTTTCCTGATGGAAACTAAAATCACCAGAGAAACAATTTTATCGATTAAACTTAAGTTCGGCTTTAGTGGTATGTTTGCGGTTGATCCCATTGGAACCAGAGGAGGTTTCGCTTTATTGTGGAAAGAAAAAGACATGGCCCAACTACTGAGCTATTCTCAAAATCATATTGATGTCGTGGTATGTATTGATGGACTTCGACGTTGGCGTTTAACGGGTTTTTATGGGTTCCCAGAGCGGTCCAATAGGCGCATGGGTTGGGATTTACTTCGACAGCTTCATAACAAATCAGCTCTACCGTGGTGTGTCATCGGCGATTTCAATGACATCATGTTTCCTTCGGAAAACCAAGGCCATCATACTCATCCTAGAGCATTGATGGAGGGTTTTCGACAGGCGCTCATAGACTGTCAACTATATGACTTGGGGGCTGAGGGTCCTCCATTTACTTGGGAGAATCGACGCTCTGAGGCTGATTTTGTAAGGGAATGACTGGATAGGGCGGTTGGGACAGCTGAGTGGTCGTCAACGTTTTTTATGGCAAGAGTTTGCGTCTTACAAGCTACATCCTCTGATCACTTACCACTCTTTCTATCCTTAGGCATACAATGGCAGAAATATGTCCAGCGTCGTTTTCATTTTGAAAATGCATAGACCTTAGAAGATGCCTGTCGACAGAGAATCAGTCAAAGCTGGTCGCAACACTTCACCCGTCCTCTCCAAGACAAACTTCGGTCTTGTTCTAAAGAACTGCAAGTATGGGCAACATCGTATAAACAAGAGTTTCATCACCGATAACATAATTGTAGCTTATGAGCTTTTCCATTCTCTTAAACGGAAAACGCAAGGTAAGATGGGTTATTTAGCATTGAAAACTGATATGAGTAAGGCGTATGACAGAGTTGAATGGGAGTATTTAAGGCAAATTATGTTAAAACTGGGGTTTACTGACATATGGGTCTCAAAGATTATGAACATCGTCACATCGGTCTCTTATTTTTTCATTCGAGGTAGGGATGAATACAGGCCTTTGATTCCTAGTCGAGGATTGCGACAAGGCGACCCATTGTCTCCTTATTTGTTCATTCTATGTGCAGAGGGATTGTCAACTAGCCTACAACATTTACAGGCACGAGGACACATCCATGGGACTGTAATCGCAAGAGGTACTCCTCCGGTGTCTTATCTGTTCTTTGCCGATGACGCTATCTTTTTTGTTCGGGCTACACAAGAGGAGGCAGTACAATTGAAAACTATCCTGCAAATATATGAGAACGTGTTAGGTCAAAAAATAAATTTTGACAAATCAGGTGTCTCCTTTACTCCCAATACTACGCCTACCATGAAGAATGTGATATGTCAGACTTTGGGGTTGCAGAGATTGCAGGTCATACAAACTATTTGGGTATGCCGTCAGTCATAGGTAGAGGTAAACGCCAAATCTTCCATTATGTGGTCGAAAAGCTTACTAGGCAGCTACAAGGGTGGAAGGCTAAAATATTATCGAAAGCAGGCAAAGATATACTATTGAGGAAAGTTGCACAGTCTATGCTGAACTATCTTATGTCCCTGTTTTTATTACCAATGGATACTTGTAAAGAGCTAGAGAAATTGATGAATGGCTTTTTTTGGCATAATGGAGGACGAGACAGTAAGGGTATATGATGGTTAAGATGGCAAAGGTTAGCCATACCAAAGTTTTATGGAGGTTTGGGATATTGGGATTTGAGGTAGTTTAATCTAGCTCTTTTGGCAAAACAAGGATGGCGACTTCGCAAATACCCAGAGTCAACTGCAGCAACCATTCTTAAAGCTAGATATTTTCCCAAGACTGATTTCTTTTTAGCAGAGTTGGGCAACAATCCAAGTCAAACCTGGAGAAGCATCCATTAGGCCAAAGCAATACTCATTCCCGGTTGTCGATGAAGAGTAGGTGATGGACAACAAATTCATATATGGAGGGACCCATGGTTAATGGATGATGACAACCCATATATCCAAACACCAACCAACACGCAGATACAGTTTATAGCAGAGCTTATTCGGGATCATCGGTGGAATGAAGACAAGATCAGGGAAGTTTTTGATCGACGAGACGCTGACCTTATTCTCCAAATACCACTCAGCTTCTCAAGACGCAATGATGAGTGGATGTGGACTCTCAACACTCAAGGCAAGTACAAAGTGAAAGAAGGATATCGCATAGGCATGGAGGAAGTGAATATGGAGCTAAGAGAAGTCAGTTTTCCATTGGAGAAAATTGCAGATGCACGTTCCAGGTAAAATAAAACTCCTTATCTGGCGTACTTTGAAACATGCTCTCCCTTGCAAATCAAATCTTAAAAAATGACACATTGACATAGGTGATGGTTGCCCCTTATGCGGTAAAGCTACTGAGAATGAACACCACATATTTCTCCATTGTGATGTGGCTACTTCTGTTTGGAGTTCTCCTACGACCACCATACATTATAGGCTTGCTTCTATTATGACTGGTTTTCCAAAGGCACAAGTAGAGGAAATTTGCATGATTTTATGGAGTTTGTGGACCACACACAATGAAGTTGTCTGGAAGAAAAAAACTCTGGATCCATCCAGCATTATTCGTCGAGCCACCACCACACTTTTAGAGTGGCAATCTGCTCAACACCGACACACTACTACATC
>JANIJH010000008.1:25894894-25907694 GCA_024520975.1 Erythroxylum areolatum
CTTATGTATGATGTGAATGAAATATGGAATTGTGTATGATGATAATGAAATGTGAAATTGCATATGGATGATTGTTACTATTGAATGCGAAATTGGGTATGGATTAAGGTGGATTTGAATTATGGATCAATTATGGGTGAGGTTAAATGGGAAGCGATCCAAGTGAGTTAATAGACTTTGCATATGAATTGATATATAAGTGAGGCAATATGGACAAGAGAGATAGGGCCTTGTGGATGATGAGAATTGGATGCAAGTGATGAAAGAAATATTTACTCATTATGGTGGTTTAGGGAATTTCATATTGTTGCATTGCAAATACTAAGTTTTCATTGAGATAGCATTTTGTGTTCTGCTTTGAGGGAAATTATGCATTGATTTAGGGTGAATTTGGCCAAGCATTCTTCATAGAAGTTGTAGCTTGTCCTTTTAGCTTTCCGACGACACCAAGTTTACGATTATGCGATATCATAGTTCAGAGTTATGCTCATTCCAAGTTAGGAAGTCGTGATAAATGAAATTCCCGAACCCTTGGAGTTTGTGAAGTGATATCGGACTAGAAAAAGTGGATTTGGCAAGATTATGAGTATAGGAGAAGTTAGGATGGATTTAAGACCCTTGGGAGGGGTCTTGGAGGGTGAAAATTTTGTTATACCCGAAGGTTACACGGTCTGCCCGTGTAAATTCACACGGGCTGTGTATTTCCAGCGCAGGGACACTTTCTCACCCGAAGGTTACACGGCCTGGCCGTGTGATTTCACACGGTCTATGTGTTTTGGACCTCTTAACGACAGATTTTAAATTTTTGGTATTCATGAAAGTTTTATCCCTAGATGTCTAATTTCTAATGGTCTAAGAACGAGGTAAATCTGACATATATAGTGAGAGTTATGGTGTTTGCGCCAAAGTATGTTCAGTAGGAATCAAGATATCAACATATCGGATTCGTTTGGCCATAACTCCTTCATCCGACCTCCGAATGAGGTGAATCTTCAGGAAATTGATTCATAAGACATTTATCTATCTCTCTATAAAAATTTAGATCTTTTGAAGTTGATTTGTCAAAGTTTGGATGAAATAAATTAAGGGGTCGGTTGGGAGACCATGATTGAGGTATGAACACACTTTGGATTTTCAAGCATATCTTCCTCTATAGAACTCCGATTGAGTTGGTTCTTTCTCCAAAATGATCTAGAGACTTAGAGCCACAAGTTTGAAGAGTTATTTGTGAATTTTGAGATTCCGTTGTTTGGGTTCGCCTTTGTGGCTTGAGATGTTATGTGTCAATGTGAACCGATGATAGCTAATGAGGGTACTTTGAAATAACCATAACAAGGAGCCACACTCAATATTAGGGTATTCTGAAGGACTAAATGATTTAACCCTACAAGATAATATGTACATGTTTCACGTTTCCACGTAGTGTTGAAAAAAAAAGAGTAACGAAGATCACGTTTCACGATTTCACTCAAGAAGTTAGATTCCAGACTCTAACAGGATCCAGCATTTGTGGTATCAAAGCTCACGCGTTCATGAGTCTGCAAGAGTTGGGTTCCGAAAATGGCGCCCAACATTAAAGATGGGTGTAACATATTTAAAATATTTCTCGAATCTTTCCCTCTCTTCATTATGAGAGAACTATATTACAATTGCATAACACTAAAAAATTATGCTATAATTTTTCTTGAAAAGTGGAGAAAGCTTGAACTTTAAATCAAATTTGAGGAATACAACAGTTCTTGCAAAGTCAAAAATTAGTCTCCAAGATTCTAGGAGATATTAGCTAACTCAATTATAACATAAAGTATAAACAAAGCACTAAAGAAATAATACAAATAAACAATGGTTGAACTTTATATTATTTAAAACGTCAACCAAAAGAATCAGGATGGTCAAAGTTTAATCAACACACTAATTTGAAGCTAGCATATAGCTCATATTAACTTAAACTTTGTGCACTAGAATTATTCATCTTATCCATCAAAACATGTTTAAATTAAATGGTTTCATGAACATTAAAAAAAAAACTATTTCTTTACTTTGATAGAGCATAAGTGTCATAACTAAGTATCAATTTAAAGACTATTAAATATGGTGGGTAATCCTTACTTGCTCAACATAAGCCACAAAATGAGGCTAGCTACTTGTAGAGTAATAAATCCTATAAAGGCTAAGTGCTTGGTACCATAATGTGCTTGAATATCAAAAAGAGAATAATGGTGGTTTAAGGTTTAGGAGTATAATTACATATTTATAAAGGATGTTGGATAGACAGAAACCTTTTAACCTATCTATAATTTTTTATTTTTTTAGACACCTTTCAACCTATCCAACATTTTTAAAATTCATTTGATAGCTAAACAAAGTATAAAAGAAGTCTTAGGAGAGTTGCTACTAAATCATACTAACTTCCATCAAGTTTTTTTTGTTTATTTTTGGATATATTGATTAAACAAACTAAGGCAAGATTTATTGGGGAATATTTTAGAGTTATAACATCTCTGTATATGCTTGTCTTCTACCTCTGTGTTAGGTTTATAATTGGGGATATGGCTTATTATATTGTTGAGACCCTTATGTCTAAATCTGTAAGCACCACTTACTATGATAGTTTATTTTGGCTTTCAAAAGAATCAAAAGCTTAGACTGTCAAGGCTTTGGAGAATATGCAAAAGGTCACATACTATTTCCACTTTAAAGTATATTTTCCATCATATAATGCATAATATTCCTTAACTTCAACAATTGGTTTAAATTTTAAGAATTATTTTGGTTAGATTTGGCACCCCAAAACTTTGCTTTTTTATAATATGTGTGCATCAACTTAACAAATATATTTATTATCTATAAAAAATTCCAATTCATTTTTCTAAGAGCATCTTCTTTATATTTCTATTAAAATTTATCCTTAATCCCTTTTCCACTTTAGAAACAAATACCTCAGCCCATCTTACTCTTTCCCCTAAAGCATAATTTTATTTTGTAGACCATGAGAAGTTCTTCAATATCCTCTCCATATCAACCAATGTATGTGGAAATTGTTAAATACAACCTTGACTACTACTAGTATATGAGAGGAACTTGTCATTCTAGTGCTTGAGTTTTTATGAATTTGAGTAAAAAGTGAATTGCAGTCCTTATAAGACATTTTTTCTAAATATTGGTAATCCTCAGTGCTTGAAAGGAAGTTCTTGGTGTTTAAGGCTTGAGATATTTGTAAGTGAACTTATTAGGTCTTAGGCATCAATGGATACATATAAGTAGCTCTTGCTCTTTTCTATGGTTAGGTTAGAAATTAGGTTATAGAACTTTAAGTTATCTATCATAGTTTCTATAAAACTAAGGTCAACTTGATATATCAATATGAGATCATCTGTAAAGAGACTGTTATACAACCTCAACTTATGACATTTATGATGGAATTTGAAAGGTTCACCTTGGTCAACCTTGTTCATTATCAATCTGGTTACTACCTTAATGCAAATAGTGAAACAGTAAGGAGAGATCTAGTTCCTTGTTGTAATCTTTTTGCAGCATTAAAGGTTAATAAGGATCCCCCATTTGGTAATATTGTATAAGATGTTATAGTGAAACAATGCTCTATCCAAAATGATAAATTAGCTAGGAAACTTAAAAGCACTTAAAGAACTAGGTACAAATCTCTAACTTATTGAGACAAATGATTTTTCAAAGTAAAATTTTTAAAATCTTTTTACTATAGTAGATTTTAAAAATATCTTGTGTTAGTAATAGGTTATCTTTTGTATTTCTTCCTTAAATGAAAGTTCTATGGTCTAGATTTATTATGCTCTTAAGCACTTCTTTTAGCCTTAATGATATAATTTTTGATATGATCTTGAGAATCACATAGTAACATGATGTTGATTTATAATCACCTAAGGATTGAGTGTTTTGTCTTCTTTCATATAAAAGTCACATAAACCAAAGCATGTTGTCTATTGAAAATAACTCCAAGATAGTGTTAGTGACCATCTAATTTGTTAGGTGCTAAGTCTTTTGAAAGAAGCAAGTATTAAGACCATCTATCCTTGGAGCTTTATTAGGTTTCAAATTGAATAAGGACTAGTTAATATCCCTATAATCAAAAGGTTTAACTAGAATTTCCTTTTATTATTGAGTTAGTGAGTTATAGATTAATTTCTTGATATCCTACAATTAATGTTAGAGGTACCAACCAAGTTCTTAAATTGTCTAAATACTATCTTTTTTATCTTATTTTATTCCTAAATAATCTCTCTAATGCTATTCTCTAAGGAGCATTTTTTTTATATTCCTCTTACTTAAGATAGTATTATGGAAAAAATTTAGTATTTTGTCCTCTTCTCTTAACCAGTTGAATTTAGCCTTTTGATTCAACAAAGAATGGTGATTTTTCAAATACTAAGTATAGTTTTTTAATCCCTTTTTCCCTTTATAGCCTTTTATTCAATATCATTTGGAAAGGTATCAAGCTCCCGCTAAATAACACATAATTCCATTGTTATTTTGGTAATTATTGTATCAATATTTTTTATTTTCTCATTATGTAACTTCTTCAATTTATTCTTAATTGCGTAAAACTTATGTATGTATTTGTATAAGTTAAAGCCCTCAATATTAAAGCTAAAGCCTTTAATAATTTCCTACCTAAAGCCCTTTACTTGTGTTGGAAACTTATTGAATCTAAAAGGGCATTATAGCTTTTTATAATTGGTACCTATCAAAACTTTAGTTGGTAAGTCATTTTAGGAAATGTGTCTTGCAATTAATGAATTTGAAGAGACATAGTGTGTTGATTAAAGATCTTTTTAACTTCTTTCTAAAAAGCCAGCTCCCTTCTTACTTGTTACTCTATGTGAAGAAAGCTCCACCATATCTCATGTCAACTAGTCTTATTGTGTTCAAACATTTTAAGAATTAACCATTACTTAATTTCTTATTTAATCTTTCTCCCTCAACTTCTTAGGAGAATAGGATATTTTGGAGTCTCCTAAAACTAACTATGGTGCTTAAATGGATGAGCTTAAAGTTTCCATGTCCTTCCTTATAGTGATCCTTTAGAATTCATAACTTAATGCATAGATGATAATAACTTCAAAGTAGTGAGGCAATTGATCTATACTTAATACCAAGTATGAACTAATTTGAAATGACATATTCTTGCACCTTAACTAGGTCTGGATACGATTGCAATCCTACCATTATAATTTGATTGGTGGTTAGTAATGTTATTCTAGGGCTTCCTAAAGACTTAATAACAACTTTGAATATTATTATCCTTGATTTATAATTTCCAGATGACCAATAGTGCTAGGTCTCCTTGATTATAAAAAGTCATAAATTACTTGCTTCTTTTTGGTACAGTTTATTCCCCTTATGTTTTATGCTATAATAATGGGAAAGAAGTTAGGGGCTAAGACATTTTATTTTTAAATTTCTTACCTAGCATTCTTCTTGTACTGACCATTATACTATTTACTTCCTAGATATGCTTATGGTGAAAGGACAAAACCTAAAGTTCCCTTCTCGGAACTTAAGTGGAGCCCTCCTAGTGACCCCACGATAGCCTTCCAATTGATATCTAACTCAATCGAAGGGTTCTCGTAAAGCTAAGCCGTTTAACTATTAAAAAATTATATATTTAAAAGTTAAAAGTGTGGAAAATGGTGGATTTTTTAAAAATCATTTTATTAAAAATTTCGGTATCACAACGACTACATTTTGGCATTCCCAAAATTTTCAAAAACCTTAAAAAATTATAAAACACTTCTATATTCACACCAATTTTTCAACTACAATTTTTGGACTTCAAGTCCATTCACAAGCAACCCCAAACAAATAATTCCAACAATCACTACAATAAACTTTAAAAAGCTAAAACATATTTATACATTTCATTAAAAAAACCTTTATAAATACCCATTCTTTACACAAATGTACATATCAAAATGACATAAGCATAGCAACACCCAACGATACAACTAATCATATGGTTGCAACACCTATACGCATATCTGGGGTGGTTTGTTTAAAAGCATAAAAATAAGAGTGAGTTAAACGAGCTCAGTGAGTGTTAATCAGTTTACTAAAAAGTTGAACTTTTCATAACAACATAACTGCAATATTCTAACACAATCATAAAACTCACGGTAAAGAATTTGCATAATAGTTTATTCGTGCATCATCAAATCTGGTAATAACATAACATTTCGTAAAAAAAATCAACTTTTTTTAAATCTATTCCAAAATGTTTTTTGACCTTAAACTCATAATATACAAGTTTCTATTTTCCATTTTTCATTTTTTTTCCTTAAACAATAAAATGGATTGTGGCAATATGTTTTTTTGAAAACTTTTATGCTGAAAATAAATTCGCCACTAGAATTGGTACCATATGGTACCTGTCAAATCACTTTTAAAAATAAATAGTGGCGGTATTATTATTACATAACTTTTCTTGCTCAACATAGGCCACCACTAGTTTCTGTACCATATGGTACACTAGGCTTAAAGTCACGAAGCTGGTTCTACATCGCTTACTCGTAACTAGTTAACCACTATTTACGGAGTTGGTTATACCTTGCTTACGCGTAATAGATTAACCATTATAGATCGATAGTTACAGAGCTAAATTGCATCTCGTACCCATAATAAGTCACGGAGCTAGTTCTAAATCGCTTACCTGTGACTGGTTAATCACTATTTACAGAGTTAGTTCTGCATCGCGTACCTGCAATAGGTTAACCACTATAAATATACCGGTATAATAACATGTATAAAACCTAGTGGTGTACCATAAGCAAAAGCAACTCTTAAATTTACGACTTATCTTGTTTTCTAAATTAAGTATGGGAGGATTCATAATTGAATTATTTTAATGTAACTCCCAATCATATAAAAATTTAACTTTCAAATTAAAAGTCATATATTGTCAAAGCATAAAATCATGCTAGCACTATTCACTTGTAAAATATCATTTTCAATGTAGCTCCCAATCATATAAAAATTTAACTTTCAAATTAAAACTTATATATTGTCAAAGCATAAACTTATGCTAGCAATATTCACTTGTAAAATATCATTTGCATAAAACTCAGCATAAATATTCATTTTATGATCAAATGAAAACCATTTTCATAAAATCGATTTAAAGTACAATCACTTATCATCAATTCTTTTGCAAAGAATTTAGTCATATAAATCAATTAATATACATTCACAACTTGCTATTTTCTTTTTCACCACGTCAAAATCTTTCAGTCAGTGTCATTTCTCGATCCAAAAACCTAATATAAATACATTCAACTCTTTAATACATTTTCCAACTACAAATACCATAAACCAAGTTGGCATCATTACTTTCCACATACGCTCCATATACTAATTTGTCTCCAACTATTAACATAACACTTCATTTGATCATTCCAATACCATAAATATGCTTAATGAACATCCTTGACCACATGGTCATTACATAATAACCATACTTTTATACCAAAAATGCCTTTAAGGCTAAACTTAACATATTTTACACTAAACTTTTCCAATTCAATTACATTTGATTTCTAACACTTAAAACCAATCTAAATTCACTTACATGACATTTCATTCACACATTTAAGCCATAAAATTTCCTTAACAAATCTTTTACAAAATCTAGCACTCTCGGATGAATTTAAGCCAAAACTAATTCTAAATTGATTCCGTTTCATTTCTTTACTTCATTAGCATCAAAATCATGCAATAAACATCATAAAACATCAAAATAGGAGTTTGGATCATATCATATTAACATCCTTAGCCATGGACAAAAACTCATCCAGTCATTTCCATGGTTTTTCTTTCATTCTTTCATCATTAAACTAACTTCCTAATGCCATTCATTAATCTTAAATCATCAAAAGACAAAATAAAACACTTTAGGCAATAGATCTCACTTTTGACCAAGTTTGACCAAGGTTCCATACACTAGATTCATGTGATTTTCTTCTCTCAATTGCTTCCAATGCAATAAAACCTTGATATCTCATCAAAAAGGTACAATTTACACCATCAAAACCAAATCTAACCTATAACCTAACAAATCCAAAATTTTAACAAAATCAGTATGCTTACCATTTTCTTCTTCTTCTTCACTTGAATGGTTATGGAACTTTATTGGATGCTTGATTGGAGGTAGAAGAGGATGAAAAATGGTTTGGTTCACTTTTCTATGACCATAGCTAAACCTCTCTTCTCCTTTCTCTTTTCTTTTCTTTACTCTCTCTTCCTTCCTTTCTCTCATCCATGGCCGACGTTTCCACTCTTGCTTCTCTCTTATTTTCTTTTAGTTTTTGGGTTCTTTAATGTCACTCTCATGGAACTCTCGATTCACTCTCACAGCTATGTTAAAAAATGAAGCAAAATGTTGCTTTTATACTTATTTAATGGATTACACATGTCACCTTCTTATTTATCATCACTAATGACTCATCAAACATATGTCATTTTCTCGTTGGTCATCTCTAATGACTCATCAATCCACCAATATAATGTAAAAAGGTCAACTTGCCCTTAATGATTACAAAAAGACCAAATTGCCTTTAATGCATTCAATTCATCAACTAACTGAATTAAATCTCGAAATTATTCCGCAATTGTGTTATCATCAAGTTGACCATGAAATACTCTAATTAGGTCAATACTTGTTGATAGAATGCTTTTAAAAATTTCTAACGAGTTTAAAATCATTGATACTCATTATTTTCCAAAAAGGGCATTTTAATCCAATAATTTTGAATTACTCGATACTATTCAAACAACCTCCATTTTGACCTATTTTAGTTCCTATAGACTCCAATTCTAATTCTGAAGCTTTTCATCATATTTTAAAATTGTTCGATAACTTTTTGGTTGCCTAGAAGAATTTTCGGATTGAAAATGGAAATCACTAAATATCATCGAAATCATCCGGATTTCATTCAAAAATGTTACCTAAATCTTCAAAGCACATTTCAGAGCTTTTAAAGCTCATTTGGACTCATTCCGTAGCTTTTCAAAGTTTTCAAAAAATTTTCCAGAAATTTCCAATCGACTCCACAACCATCTCTGGTCTATTCGTGTTGTCTGATTTGCAAGCTTACAATTTATAGCCCTTAAATACTACAACTACACGAGTCATGATTTATTGTAAGTGAAGGGTTGATTCCACGAGGAGGGTGAAATAATCTAATCTTAGGTTATCTAACAATAGAAAATTATTAAAATTAAAATAAAATTGAATAAGAAGTTAAACACGACAATTTTGTTAGCAGGAATGTAATTCAGGAATTTAACAAAAAAGGAATTAAAATTAAGCAACACAAAATTCACAACGGAAATCAATCAAGGAAAAAATACTAGATTATGGGAGAGGCGATTCTTCCTATCATTAATGTTAACCTAGCCATTTATGTGTTAACGGGGTGTCGGTTTTAGACTATCAAAGAGGGAATCACTTTCTCTCGAGTTATAATCATGCACCCTAATTCATTAACCCTAATTAAATTATGAAATTTGCAATCTCTTAGTTAACAAAAGACCCACAATTTTAATTAGATCTTAAGTCCTCTAATAAATAATAATGTTTCACATGGGATCTCTCTCCATATAATAACTGACTAGATTGATTGCGTGGTCAATTAGATCACGTAACTCTTATTAACCCGATCTAATGATTTTTATCCAGTTCACCCTCTCGATTTATTACCTAAATATGCAAATACCATAATCAATCACAACACCAAATCACAATAACACAATAATAACTAAATTAACATTAAATCAAGGTCAAATCTTGAAGGAAAGTTAAAACATCTTAATCAAACCCAAATCCATACATATAATCATATTCATCTTCATATTCAAAGGAAAGAACAAAAAGATGAAAGAAACACACAATAGAATAGGGATTCAAACGCCTCGGGAGGGTAGCAGCCACAAAGACCCACTCCTTTCTCCTCTTTGTCTTCTTCTCTCTCTCTCTCTTCTTTCCCTTTCCTTGAGGGTTTTCCAAAAGTCACAAAAAAATGAAGCTCCCTTTAAGGTTTCATCATAATACCTTTTATAAGCTTTTTTAATTTGGGCAACCCTAAGGCTTTTATCTGGGGTTGAAAGGTCTAAAAAGTCCCTCAAAAACTCAAGTCAAAAAGTCTATTCGTGTTTCTGTCGTGTAAGCCATGATCGTGGCCAAGAGTTTTGCCTTTTGTCATGATCATGGTAGACAAGGCACGATCGTGGCTCCTTGCACTTGCTTCTGTCATGATCGTGAATTACTTTAGTTCTAGTCTCCTTCAAAACTCCTTTATTCTTTGATATTAGCCCTTAAAAGGTAGTAGTGATGCTACTTATTTGATTGGCCTAAAATTATAAATGAATGTGACAAATTCCTAGGGAGAATAAACTAACATCGTATCCTAATTAACCTACATATTTAGCTAAAGTGACCTAAGTCACTAATTTCACAAGCTTATAAATCTTCGTAACCTAAAATACTATGTTCAAAGTTAAACCGAGTCTGTTATGTCCTAGCCATTGACACATTCACATAAATCCCATAATGCACCCTAAAATAGACTAACATGTAAAATTCACATTCAAAATAAAAGCATACAACACACGTCCCTCCCCACACTTGGACAACATATTTTCCTCAATGTGAGAAGAGTAACAATAACATAAAAGGTGGTAATAAACCTAAAATAATATGAAAAATAAAGACAGAATCTAAAAGAGAAAGTTATAACATAAAACTGTCAAGGTGATAGAGGTGGTGATGGTGAAGGAGGTGGTAGTTAAACTCCTTGAGCCTCGAAGTATTTGTGAATGCGTCGGATGTCCTAGCTTTAACATTTCTATTCTCTAACCATCTCCTTCATTCTCCTCGCATTTTCTGCAAGTGATTTGTTAGTGTACGAGAGTGCAGTAAGTACTTTCTCCCAACTGGCTTCTTCTTCCTCTTCAGATTCTTCACTTGTTGAGCCTCTTCTTGTTGATGTAATGCTAAACTCGAACTTGCTTGTCCTGTCCTAGTTTTGACGTGAAATTTGGCATTGATATCTCAAAGTTCCATATTGTTAGACTTCAATATTTCAACTCGCCAAAAGTGATGATTATTCATAAACTCGGGATGATGGATAGTGAGTCCATCACAATCAACACCAAAGTATTCAACAATGGCTGAAACCAAGTAAACCATACCTAAATTATTGCTCCTCTTACATAAAGTAGCAATAATTGCTTTTAAGACTTAGGTAGAGGTACAAACTGTGATGTTATGGTCCATGCACCATAACAAGAAAAGTTCTTCGGTTGAACACTTGTTGGTTTTAGTTTTGACAAATACCATTTGACACATAAACTTGTGCAATAATAAGTGTTCATGGCTTCTAATTATATTTTTGTAGGCATTTTTGGCATCAAAATGCTCTAACATAGTTAGTTCAGTCTAATAGTGGGTAGCGCAAAAGTCATCATGTTGATCCACTATGAATGACTCAAGGAAACCAAAAATTTCGCACTAAATTTCATCATTAAGCTCTTATGGTTAACCCCATAACCTAAACCATAGGTCCTTTGGGTTCTTTGATTCATATTGAAGAGAGGCAAAGAATAGAAAATGTATGAGCTTTCCCCTTTGAATTCTTTATCCTAGGTTCTCAACCTTATCTCTCAATCCTATGCTATCCAATGTATCAAAATCAAAGTATTTAGGAATCATTATTTACTTAAGACTAAAGGAGTGAAATCGGTTACCTTCCTCTTCTGAAAAGACTGGGAAGGGTGATTTGTAATCCAATGCCCTATTCCTTTAGCCATAGATCAATACTTGGATTTTCCCCTAGGTTGGGTATGCTTGACAGTCTACTTAATGCGCGAACTCATTAGGAATGAGAGTTGTGAAGAGTTGGAGAGAATGAAAGACAGGAAGGCTGATAGAGAGAGGCGAGAGGATTTGAGAGTCTTAGGTTTAGAGAGATATAGTAAGAATGAAAAGTGTAAGAAAAATGAGGTTAGATGTAAATATATAGGTGAGGAAGGGTTAAAAAGGGTAAAATTGGAAAAATTTAACTGCAAAATGCGTGTCTCTGATTTACCCCACCACAAGCCATAATTGTGGCCTGCAATATTTCTACGATTCTTCGATCTTTTGTCATTTCTTCATTTCACCCTCCTCCTCTAGATCCTTCCTTAACTTCTTATTTACACTTCCTTCTCGACCTTCCTATGGCAAAATTGATCTCCATTCTTCCAAGACATTTATTTGGAAATACACAAACAAAAAATTCAAAACTACTTAATTCTAAAGAGGGAATAACAAGCAATAAAACCATGGGTTGCCTCCCATGCAGCGCTTCTTTACTGTCAGTAGCTCGACGCCTTTCTTTTTCTCTTGGTGGTTTAAACAATTTGTGTAGTGGTAGCACAGCCATAGATCTTATATTTTGCATTTGAGCTACTAGGCTAGGGTTTCCACCGTCACTCTTCTTGTAACATCCCGTCATTGATCGGAAGGTTATATTGGTAAATTGGGATGGGATAGGATTTTACCGCATAATATCGATTGAACATTCATTTGGCCTTTAATTGTAGAGGATTAAATCATTTGGCACGTGTACTGGTAGGAACATGCATTCATGACTTTTCCCGACATTTAATTGTGATACGGTTATGAATTGTGAAATTGTGAATAATTAGGTTTGTTTTTGAAATATTGGAAATTTTGGAATAATTGGGTTTGAATAGTTGAATTGGAAATATTTTAGAGTGACTGTTAATTGATT
>JANIJH010000008.1:25907794-25922109 GCA_024520975.1 Erythroxylum areolatum
GAGTGAACCGAAATTAGCAAGAGAAGAGTCTCATTTTTGGTTCATTTTCTTCTAAGAAAAATCTCCTCCAAACATTTTTTCTCCTTTCCCACCAAAGGATTTTGTTAACCAAATTGACCTAGAAGAACAAGAGGTAAATCAAATTGGTTGAGGATACAACAACAAAGAGAAGATAGATTGCTAAAGGAAAAGAATCAAAAGCAAAGGTTTTGGATACAAGAAGAAGGAGAGGATAGCACAGTGAAGAATTAAAGTTCTAGCAAAGGAGTCGGTAATACTCTTCATCTTGTTTATGTTTATTATTATACTTATACCATATCATATATGGATTGGCATGATGATTTGGATATGTTACTTCCGCTGCAAATATGATTTCTAAAAAGTTTTGAAATCTACCAGTTCTCTAAATATAGCATGCTTTTGTTTTCCGATCTAACAAGTTGAACTTGATGAAGTTTATGATGCTCAAACAGACGCAAATGAACTACCTAAAACCTACATTGTTGTTCACAGAAATGAGATAATAGTTAAACCTTTTGACACACAAAATGTTCATAGGTCAAGTAGGATACGCAAGCCCAACATTCAATTATAGGCTTCTAAAATCTCCATTTATATTTCTTTCTTAGCTTGATAACCTTCCTTGAAGCCAAGTGGCAATCTTATTGGCCTTTGATAATTTAAGCTCCAATAAGCCTAGAATTAATTTAATCTCATTAAAATTAATTTTAGCTTATTAACTAAATTTCATTCCATTAAAGACTATTAGTTGAACTCTTGAATTATTAAATATTATCAGAACACATATTTCATATCCAATTGCAAACTCTATTTTGAACCTTATTATAACCATCCACACAACAAAGGGTAAAATTACTGTTTTGCCCTTATGTTGATTTTTCCTTCTAGATCTCCCATTTTACTTTATATGGCGATTCACATACAAGATCTCATCTTGGTTTTAAGACTTGATGGGTAGCTAATCCATCAAACTACTGGAGCTAGTTTAATCACCAAATCTCCTTAAAACATCTATAAGTGATGATATCACTATAAACTCTTTATTCGAGAGAATGTCCCTGATATATGTTTCAATTAATAATTCCAACATGCAAACACTGGATTAATACTCTATAAAAATCCATTCTGATCATATCAAGAATTATAATGAAACACATATGAGTTCACCACTCATTAAGATTGCGGTCCATAATAAGCGAATGCTTAAGTTGTATATTTTAAGATTAAAGTAATGACCCACTTTATTCTTTAAAACATGATTGATTCTAGATTTATTTAATAGTGTCATTATCGATAGTCAACTACCATCATGATATGAAACTTATCATTCCCTTGAAGTAAACTCCTTTACTTACATGGAGATAAATCGCAACACTACAGTCTAAACCATAATCAAGTTGAATCAAGAGACCAACTTGATTATTCAACTGTGAATCAATTAATTTATATTCTAATAATATACATGGTTGCCATACATTTCTATGTATATCTATATTACTTACAAAAGAATCTCGGTACCTTTTGAATAGATATATAATGCTCATACATATAAAACGAAACTTTTTTGTTTCATTAATAATAAATATTTTCATTACAAAACTGTAACTAGAAGAAAATTAAGTTACATGTAAATACACTTGCTTCTCAGGGAACTATATTTACATAACTCCAACAATCTCCCACTTACCATAAAGCAAGTATGACATATCCCTCATTCCCATCCCTTCTAGGTATCCCTCAAAGCTCTTTTAAGACAATGTCTTTATGAACGGATTAGTAAGGTTTTGCTCTATGGTAGTCTTTACCACATTTACCTCTCCACGTTGTATCCCTTATGAGATGGTACTTTCGCTCAATGTGTTTGGCAGCTTTGTGATTTCGAGGCTCTTTAGAATTAGCCGCTGCCTCACTATTATCATAATAACGTGTAAAGGCCTTTTCTGCCTCAGGAACCACCTCCAAATCATTTAGGAACTTGCAGAGCTAGACTGCTTCTTTTGCTGCTTCACAAGCAACAACATATAGTTAGCCTCCATAGTCGAATTCGCAATGATACTCCTCCAGACTATGGCTCCACCTCCTAAAACAAACATAGAACCAAAAGTTGATTTCCTTCAATTAACATTTGATTGGAAATTGAAATCCAAATATCCAATCAAAATAAGATTACTTTCAGAGTAAACAAGTATTAAGTACTTCGTCCTATAAAGATACTTTAGTATACACTTAACCGCAATCTAATGTTTCATTCCTGGACTGGACTGAAATATGCTTACTAGTCCCACTACGTAATAGATATCTAGTCTAGTGCAAAGCATTGCATACATTAAACTTCCAACTGCCGAAACATGTGGAATGTTACGCATGCGTTCAACCTCCTCTTAGGTTTTAGGTGCTTATTCCTTTGAAAGTATGATTCCATTTCTATTAGGTGTGAAATCTCTCTTGGAATCTTGCATGGCAAACTTATTAAGCATATTCTCACTGTAGGTTAATTGAGGCAAGACTATCTGTTTTCTCTTACGATCTCTTATAAGTTTGATCCCTAGAACATAATTAGGCTATTCCAAATCCTTCATTGAAAATTGTTCATTCAGCCATCCTTTAACTGTAGATAATATTCCCACATCATTCCTAATGAGTAGAATGTCATCAACATATAGGATTAGAAAAATAACCTTTCCATCTTGTATACTTTTATAGACACAAGGCTCATTTAGGTTTTTTATGAACCCATAGGTTTTGATAGGCTTATCAAACCCAATGTTCCAAGACTTAGATGCTTGCTTAAGTACATAAATGGATCTTTGCAACTTGTATACCTTATGCTCATTACCTGGCTCAATGAATCCTTCTAGTTGGGCCATATAAATGGTTTCCTCAAGATCTGTATTAAGAAATGTGGTCTTGACATCCATTTCCCATATTTCATAATCAAAATAGGTTGCTATGGCTAAAAGAATCCTGATGGACTTAAGCATGGCAACCAGAGAAAAAATCTCCGTATAGTTTATACCCTCTTTTTGAGTATGGCCCTTAGCTACCAATGTAGCTTTAAAGGTTTCTACCTTTCCATATGATCCTCTTTTCCTTTTGTAAATCTATTTACACCCTATGGATTTTACATCTGGTGGAAAATCTATAAGGATCCAGACTTCATTGGCGTAAATGGAATCTATTTCCAATTCTATCGCCTTGAGCCATTTTTCTGCATTAACATCATCAATAGTCTGTGTATACGTAATAGGATCTGTTTCTTCTTAGTTTAAGATGGCAATAAAGCCTTCTCCTAGACATAGATACCTATCTGGTTGCCTCCCAACCCTCGCACTACGTCTAGGCACTACTTGATGTTCAGGTTGCACTTCTGATTTAACTCTTGAATCCATTTCAACATCTTGTTCTATTATATCTATATCAACTCTTGAATTGGATGAAATAGCTAACTCCTTTGGTACTACTTCACTTCTTCGTTTGTGATTTCTCACAAACTCTTCCTCTAGGAAGGTCACATTTGTCGACACAAATACCTTCCTATCCTGAGGATTGTAAAAGTAGTAGCCTCGAGTTCCCTTAGAATATCCTACAAATAAACATACTTCTGAACTGGGTTCCATATCTATGGATTCAGGTCTTAGAACATGGGCTGGGTAGCCCCAAGTCCTTAACTACCATAATGAAGGCACTCGACCAGTCCACAACTCCCTAGGTGTTTTAGGCACAAATAAAATCCTTATTCTCATATATTGAAACAACATTTTTCAAAATATAAGGAATAACCAGATTTTATTAGACAAAAAACAAAAATCATGTTCCTTACAATCATTGGCATGTAATAAACATCCTCCAAATATAACCTATGACCACTAGGAAAGACCAAGATAACTACGCCAACTGATTTTGCTGAAATATAGGATCCATTTGCTATCTTGACTTGAAACTGGCCTTTAGGTAGTCTATTCCTTTGCTCGAACCCCTGCATAGAATTACAAACATGGTTAGTGGCTCCTAAATATAATATCTAAGAATCAAATAAATCTGCCAATTTTCTAGTTCCTAACAAACTTAGGAAACCCAAACCTTGTTTGCTCTTGAGGAATTTAAGGTAGACTAGACAGTTTCTTTTCCAATGGCCTATCTCATTGCAATGGAATCACTTTCCTTTTATGTTCTCTTTGGCCTTCTTTTTCATGGGACGGGTCTTTGCCCCTGTTTGGGCCTTCTTTTTGATTGGACCCTTCTTCTTTTGCTTGCCCTTACCTTTGGGTTTAGAAGAAGATGGTACATTAACTTCTGGCCTATGAGCCTTGATATTTAATATCTCCGTCATATTTTGGAGGGTATTCATCAACTCACTCAAGGTGTAATCCTTGTTGTTGGCTCATAGTCCAACTTAAACTGCTGAAAATAAGAGTTAAAGCTATTGATGATCATAATCATCTTTGTATCCGCATCCATGTCCGCCCCAAGCATCTCAGCCTCAGTAACCGCAGAGATTACCTTCATCATGTAATCCCACACCAGGTCACCAGGTTTTTGTCTAAGATTATGAAAGGTTTGGATAGCATTCACTCTTGCAAACCTAGTCCTCACACCAAACATCTCATGTAGGTGATGGACCATAGCACTAGCAGTTTTCATACAAGCAAATTGCTTTTGCTACATGCTGCTGACAGAAGCTAGAATATAATACTTAGTAGTCTTGTCAGCATTCTGCCAGCACTCATATTGTTGGACTATCTCAAGAGTTAAATCTCCACCAGGAGATGCAGGCTCATTTTCAGTTAAAACCTATAAAATATGTTCATATTGAAGAACAATGTCAAGGTTACATCTCGATTCATTAAAATTCTCTCCGTTTTCCAATTTGTTATTTGTCAAGAGCAAAATGAGTGGATTTAGTTTATAGTTGATTATGTCTAAAAATATAAATTATTAAAACATGAGCATACTATTTAATAAAATTGGAACTTAGTATAAAATCATGATGCATGTATGCATGATGATAGATTTAACAAAACTTGAAAACAATTAAATCTTTATACGACGGTTATTTTTCTTATCTATAATAGAATAAGTGACGGTGGCCCATATTTTCCATTAAAAGAAAAACTAGGACCCTCTCACTAAAAAAGCTACCAAGCATCTTCATGCTTAACTTTTAAAGAAGCGTCTTAATTTGGTCCATACTTTTATCAACAGAGCTACGGTGGGTAAGTTATTGATAAAATATGTTGTGTTTTTAACCATTTGATTCATTCACTAATGGTACTTGCAAATCATGCCTCAGTGGGAGGTCACATTTGCTACCAATAAGTGGACTTATCCTTAAGGAAACCTAAACCATGTAAGACCTAGGATTCATGTAAGACTTAGGGGTAACACTTCACCACGTGTAAATGAGCCACCATTTGGAGACAGTGGACTCTCATATGAGTATCCTCTCCCACTCAATCTTTTTTGGCTTTAAGTTTTAATTACCATCTTGTCTAGATGCAATTTATTATCCATCCTATATTGTTTCATTATATATCTCATACATAATGAATGCATGGCAAAGCTTAGGGTTGGCAATTTTCTAAATGACATGCAATCATATAATATCACGTATTGTTTGCATTCATTTATCCATTCATCAAATGAAATAATAAGAAACATAAAAATAATTATAAGCCTTTTAAGGCCCAAAATATTCTTCTTGGACTTGGATCTTCCGCTTCAAACCCTTCACTCACATGACCCAACCCAATCGGTAAAAAGTGTGTAATGGCTTTACTTTTCAACACAAAATTTGATTTTCATAAAACCGAAATTTTGCCCATAAGAAAACAAAAGTCTGCACTTGTTTTTCCACCAAAACTGGAACTTATGAATATTACATAAAAATTTCAGCACTTGTAAAAAACAAAATTTTGTTCCAAAAAGGTTCATACTACTAAAAACTTTATTAAAACAAAATTCCAGCACATTTGTTTTCTAAAAACCAAAAAAAAGCCAAGACACCATAACTATAACAAAAACTTTCCCTCTTTCTTTCTTCAATCCATGGCTTCTTTATCTTCATCATTATATGATTTTGTACATTACATAATCAAAGTAAATATAAAAATGAAACCAAGGAGGAAACATGGTGATGATAGACCACCCTCCTTGTTACTTACTAAATGAAGAAATCTTACAAGGTACGTTAGATTGTATAGACAAACAACCAAAAGAGAAAAACATACACCCTATATATTTCTATCACATAAAAATATGCAACATATAAAAAAGATTGCCAACCCATGCATCACACATATAGGAACCGAAATGATGCATTAGAAAATTGGCTCTGATACCAATTGTTGGATCGGAAAAAGAAAGCATGCCATATTTTAAGAAGCGGTAGATTTCAAAACTTTTTAGAAATTTAAATTGTAGCGGAAGCAATATATCCAAATCATCATGCCAGTCTATACATGATATGGTATAAGAATAATAATAAACATAAACAAGATAGAGCTTATATTACCGACTCCTTCGTTACAGTTTTAACTCCTAGCTGAGATATCCTATCCTCGACAATATATCCTCTCCTAAACGATGTATTCTCTTCTTCTTGTTATTGTTTCCTCTTATCGATATTATATCCTCAACAAATCTGATCTACCAGTTGTTCTTCTTGGACAACTGGGTTAACAAGATCCTTTGGTGGGAATGGAAGAAGAAAACTTTGAAGGAGAATTTTCTTAGAAGAAAGAAAACCAAGAATGAGACACTCTCATGCAATTTTCATTTTTTTCACGCAAGATAGGAGAGAGAGTGATAAAACTATAAGAAGCCCTTCTTACTCCCTCACATTTTCGGTTAACGACAAAGGAAAGAAGAGTTTTGCATCCAATGCATCATTTCTTCACTCAATCTATCATAAAGGAGCTATTAAATGAGACTCTTCTCATTTGTCTTTAAGATGACTATATGCAAAGTCTATTAACCTAAATGAGACCTATCAATTTTGTTTTTGATGATGAAAGAAGGATGATGGTCCATCCAATGTACATCTTTCTTCTTTAATCCAATGAATGCTAATAGGTTACATTCTATCATTAGAAGATAACCATTAAACCATTTAATGGTAAGTTCATAACTCCATTTAATGATGATAAACTATGATAAATACCATATTTATTTAGCAATTCAATGCAAAATGTGGAGCTGCATATTCAGCCCTAATGAACAACGAAATTGCACTTTACTTTCTTAAAAATTTGTTTTAATTTAATTAATCCAATTAATCAAATTAAACCAAAGTCTAGCCCATTTCTAAATGTACATTTGGGCTTTTAGTTAACCATTAATTAGTGCAAGCCCAACATTCAATTATGGGGTTATAAAACCTCCATTTATATTTCTTACTTAGCTTGATAACCTTCCTTGAAGCCAAGTGGGGAATCTTATTAAACTTTGATAATTCAAGCTACAATAAGCCTAGAATTAATTTAATCTCATTAGAAATAATTCTAGCTTATTAACTAAATGTCATTCCATTAAAGACAATTAGTTGAACTTTTGAATTATTAAATATTATGAGAACATATATTTCATATCCAATTGCAAACCCTATTTTGAACCTTATTATAGCCATCCGCACAACAAAGGGTAAAATTATCGTTTTGCCCTGATGTTGATTTTTCCTTCTAGATCTCCCATTTTACTTTATATGGTGATTAACACATAAGATATCATCTTAGTGTTAAGACTTTATGGGTAGCTAGTCCATCAAACTACTGGAGCCTGTTTAATCACCAAATCTCCTTAAAAACTTTAGAAGTGATGATATCATCATAAACTCTTTATTTAAGTGAATGTTCCCTGATGCATGTTTCAATTAATAATTCCAACATGCAGACACTAGATTAATACTCTATAAAAATAAATTATGATTATATCAAGAATTATAATGAAACATATATTAGTTCACCGCTTATCAAGATTGTGGTCCATAATAAGTGAATGCTTAAGTTGTATGTTTTAAGATTAAAATAATAGCCCACTTTATTCTTTAAAGCATACTTGATTCCAGATTCATTTAATAGTGCCATTATAAATAGTAAACTACTATCATGATATGAAACTAATCATTCCCTTGAAGTAAACTCCTTTACTTATATGGAGATAAATCGCAACACTACAGTCTAAACCATAATCAAGCGACCAACTTGATTATTCAACTGTGAATCAATTAATTTAAATTCTAATAAGATACATGTTTCCTATACGTTTCTATATATATGTATATACTTACAAAAAGAATCTCGGTTCCTTTTGACTAAATATATAATGCTTATACATATAAAACCAAACTCTTTTATTTTATTAAGAATAAATATTTTCATTACAAAACTGTAATTGGAAGAAAATTAAGATACAGGTAAATACAGTTGCTTTCTAGGGTACTATATTTATATAACTCCAACACAAAAATGAAAAGAGAAGGATTAAAACATGAACTCATCAGGTGAATGAGGTGGGGATAGTGTTAGAGGTGGTAGTTGAATACCTTGAGCCTTAAAGTATCGCTAAATACAACGTATATCTCAACTTGGGTGTCATTGTGTGCAGCTATCTCCTTCATGATCCTGGAGTTTTTTGCAAGTGTTTTTATGAATGTTTTGGTTTTGTCAAAAATCACAGAGAGCACTTTCTTCCATCCCGTCTCTTCTTCCTCCTCTTCAGACTCATCGTTGGTTGAGTCCTCTTCTTGTTTCTTTGGTACTAAACTCGAACTTGCCCATCCTATTCTAGTTTTGATGTGAGATTTGGCACTAATATCCTAAAGTTCCATATTGTGGGACTTCAAGATTTCAGCTCGCCATAAGTGATGATTGTTCATGAACTCAGCAATGACTGAAACTAAGTAAGCCATACCTATATTATTGATCCTCTTATGTAGAATAACAATAATTGCATTTAAGATGTGGGTAGAGGTACATACTGGGATACTATGATCTATGTACCACAACAAGAAAAGTTTTTTGGTTAAACACTTGTTGGTTTCAGTTTTGTCAAATACCATTTGACATATGAACTCTTGCAATAACAAGTGATCATGGCTTCTAATTATGTTGTTGTGAGCATTTTTGGCATCGAAATGCTCTAACTCATTTAGTTTAGTCCAATAGTGGGTAGCACAAAAGTCATCATGTTGATCCACTATGGATGACTCCGGGAAACGGCAAATTTCACACAAAATTTCTTAATTAAGCTTGTATGGTTAACTCGACAACCTAAACAACAGGTCCTTTGGGTTACATGATTCATATTAAAGAGAAGTAAAGAACTCTTGGGTTAATTCTTCGTAAATAGGATATTGAAAATGTATTAACTTTCCCCGTTGACTTCTTTCACCTTGGTTCCCAACCTTGTCTCTTAATCCTATGCTATATAATGTATCAAAATCAAAGTATTTAGGAACTATTATTTGTTTAAGGTTAAGTGAGTGAAATCAATTACCTTCCTCTACTGAAAAGATTAGGAAGGGTGCTTAGTAATCCACTGCCCTATTCCTTTGCTTATAACCCAATACTTGGATTTTCTCCTTAGGTTGGGTGCACTTCACTGTTTGTTTAACGCGCGGGCCCATTAGGAATGAGAGTTTTGAAGAGTTGGAGAGAATGAAAGATTGGAAGGCTGGTAGAGAGAGGTTAGAGGATTTGAGAGTCTTAGGTTTAGAGAGAGAGAGAGTAAAAATGAAAAGTGTAAGAAAAATGAGGTTAGATATAAATATATGGGTAAGGAAGGGTTAAAAAGGATCAAATTAGAAAAATTTTGTCTGAAAACACGTGTCTCTATTATACCCCACTAGAAGCCACAGTTGTGGCTAGCGATATTTCTTCAATTCTTTGATCTTTCTTCATTTCGTCATGTCAGCCCCTTGAAATCGTTCCTTAACTTCTTAATTGAACTTATAACCTTATTGTGCTTGTCTTCCCGATCATCCTATGTCAAAATTGATCTCCATTCTTCCAAGATCTTTATTTGGAAACGAAACAACAAACAATGGAATTTAAAGCTACCTAATTATAAAGAGGAAATAACAAGCAATAAAAACCATTGGTTGCCTCCCATGCAATGCTTCTTTATCGTTAGTAACTCAACCCTTTTCTTTTGCTCAGGGTGGTTTAAACAAATTTCATAATTGTAGCACAGTCATAGCTACAAGATCTGATGGTTTGCATATGAGCTACCAGGTTATGGTTTCCACTTTCATTTTTCTTCATTTTCTTTCGTCTTTTCCTTAGCAGTTACCCCCAATTTTTAAATTAAAGTATAAGGCATCATATTTACGCTTGCCCCCAAATCGGCGAATGCCCTATCTATTTTAACACCATTAATAATGTAGGGATGTAAAAATCCCTTAGATTCTCCTTCTTCTGTTCTACAATGGGGTTTCTTTCCTTTGTTAGTTCCCTTTCGACTTGCTTCTTGATCGATTCCATTAGCATGAGCCACGTCTTCAATTGTTCTATAATGTTCAAAATGTCATCTGGTTTGGTGTCTTTAGACTTCCTCATTAACTTAGTCAGATATGGAATCAAAGGCTCGTACTTTTCCATTTCAGTCAGATTATACTTGGCTAGTAGGGAATTTTCCTTGTTCTTCTGGCCTTCTATTTTCCTTTTGTCCCTAACTGGAATTGACTTCCAATGTGTTAGAATATGGTAAGGAATTTCATATAGATGTTTCTCGATTAGATTTAACTCAAGTTCACTTTGAAAGAAAATTTTCTCTACTTTTTCCTTTTCCTTCTCTTTTTCTTCTCTCGCTTGGTCGAGTTTCTCTTCATTGGATTGGGTGATAACCATGATTCTTTCCTTTGTTTTGGACTCTGTGTTACTTGGGAGGGCTCCTACATTTAGGGTCAACAACGGTTCTACTAGTTGGCCTACTTTGATCTCCAGATTGTGTATTGAGGAGGCATGATTTTTTGTTACTTGGTTAAATTTCCCTTCAAGCCTCTTATGACCTCTTCATGCCTCCAATCTTGTCCAACTTAGAGTAAGTTTGGTTTCTCTTGTTGTTGGAAACCAAGTGGTCCTTGAGGTCTGAATTGGCCTCTTATATTGTTAGACCATTAAAATTTTGGGTGGTTCTTCTACCCAGGATTATGAATGTTAGAGTAGGGGTTGTTTCCCCCCTTTGACCATATTGTACTCCTATGTAATTTACTTGTTCTAACTCATTACCCTTCATCAGAAAACAATTAATGGTATCATGGTCCATTTGCCCACACAACTTATATTTTAGCTAATGACTTTCACAATAGCTGAGGAAGAAGCCTTCATATTGTTTAGCTATCGAGTTAGATTATCAATTTTAGCTTGCATTTTTGTCATTTGGTTGACATTTTGCTATCTAAAAGTTGCAAGGTGTCTACTTCACTCATTTTTCCACAAGAAATATGCCTTATGAGAGTGGTGCATTACATGGTATCACTCTCTCAGCCTTATGAGAGTGATCGTTAATGAGGAAGAGGGTGGATGAAGTCGAGGAGTTGTTAGTGGAGATGGAATACATCTGCATTCATATGAATATCTTCATTCCTTTAACACTTCTTCATTCTAAACTTAGATGCATTATTATCCAACATTCTTTTCCTTGAAGTATAACATCAATTATCAATCAACACTTATTACACATTTAACCAACTTTTCTAACGTCAAATTATGTTCTTTTTTAAAACCTTAATCAAGTCCAAATGCATCATAATTAAATACCTTAATCCTTAATTAGTTCAAGAATCACATAAAAGAACATTTTATTAACTTCCATACAATTTCCATAACCCTATATGGCTTCCCACAATTGTGGGATGGGTTATCCAAAAGTTTCCATCCAATTCCTTTATTAGTTTTCTAGATTATCCCAGGATAGGTTTTGGGTCAAATTTGTAAGGCCATTATAACATAGAAAATGGAGTATTTAGGCAATACATTCTTCTAAAACAGTGTTCCCACATGTCTTAAGTTTCTAACAACACCAATGGTTTAGTATTCTGCAATTTATAAACAAAATACTACGTACTATTCTCAAACTACCACTGCATCTAGTACTCAACTTCAAGTCAAAATTTAAAACTTTTAAAGATAGAATTTGAATTCGATGTCTTCAAGATATATGTATCCGTATGTTTCTAATTTAATACAAATTAAAAATCATCCAATTTGGATATCTAGATCAATTCATGGCTAAAATACTGATTCATGTTCAGTGAAAATGTAATTGAGTAGCCATATGTCTTATGGCATGTTCAGCACTTATCAAGCATAGGTGCTGTCAAATGTCTCCAACTAACTAGGTCGTTTGTACATTAATCAACTGTGACATTTGTCATCAACTTACCAGCCCATTTTTCATACAATGATTGATCCATTTGTCAATTAATTACTAGTCTATTTGTCATCCATTTAACTATGCCAAAGGTCACTCAATTTAAGGCTTATTCATCCTAATTTTCATGTAACAATTTATCCTACCACTTAACGTTTGTCCTAGTCTAAATGTACATTTTATTTCATTAATTTCCCAATTAAACACAATTAATTCCAATTCGCTAATTGAAATCTAATCACACTAAAATTCTCACTAATTGAAATCCAATCATACCAAAATTGAAGACATACCAAATCACAATTCACATCATTTTTACTTAACATTTTTCATACCCCGAGACATACCAATTGAGTGCCATTTGTCTAATTCACAATTCATATGCATATGCTTATATCAGACCTTTGAATATAATTATAATAAATATGTCACAAATGTACGAATTTTGCTCTACTTGTTGGCACTCATATAACTCATTAGTCTAACTCTTTAAATATCTCATTCATTTGAGAGACGGGATGCTACATACCAAGCCTTTGCCTTGTCCCTTAATGTGAATGGGAAAAGACTCATTAGTTTTAATGATTTGCATGTTTACAATTTATGGCCTTCAAATACCATAAGTTCACAGGTCTTGATTTGTAGTAAGTGACGTTCAATCCCATGAGGAGGGTGAACTAATCTAATCCTATGTTATCAAATGTTTGCAAAAAAATTAATAATGTGAAATTAAAGATGCAACAGAAAGTAAATACGAGAATTTGAATTCAAGAAATTAATTTGGAAATTTAACACGAAAAGAAATTAAAGTTGAGCATAAAAAAAGTCACAATGGAAATCAATCAAGAGAAATTATCAATCTATGAGAGAGGGGGTTTTCCCTATCGTTAATGCTAACCTAGCCATTTATGTGTTAACGAGATGTCGATTCTAGATTATCGTAGAGTTGATTACTCTTTGTCGAGTCATAACCATTAAACTTTAAATCATAAACCCTAATTGAATTATGAAAATTGCAATCTCTTTATTAAAAAAAGACCCATAACCATAATGAGGTCTTGATCCCTCTAATAAACCACTAGGTCTCACATGGGATCTCTCTCCGCATAATAACCGATATGATTAATCATTTGGTTTATTGGATCACCTAATTTTCATTAACCAAATCTAATCATTTTTATCTGATTCACCCTCTTAATTTATTACCGAAATATGTAAATAATGTAATTAATCACAACACCTAATCAATAAAACATAAAAACATTTATATTAACATTAAAATCAAGTAAAATCCTGAAGGAAGAGTTAGAACATCATGAACAATCCAAAATCCATCATCATACAACCCATTTCAATCTTACACATTGAACAAAAAAAATGAAAAAGGAAAGGAGAAGAACTTGGATTGGATAATCTGGAAGATAGCAACGTCGAGAGACCTACTTATCTGGGAAGTCAGCAGCATCAGAAGACCCACTTGTTGTCTTCCTCTACCTCTTCCTCTTCTCTCTTCTTTCTCTCTCCTTTAGGTTTTCCAAATGTGGAAAAAAATCAAGCTCCCCTTAGGGTTATATCTCTTTCCTTTATATAGTTTTTCTAATTAGGGTAACCCTAGGGTTTTTCTAGGTCTAAAAGGCTCAAAAAGTCCCTCAAAACCTGAAATCAAAAGCATCCTCACGTTTGTCGGTGTGTAGTGTAGGAAAATCCCGGTGTGTGCATCACATGCACACGGTGCAGAAAACAAAATTTTTTTGTTCCGGGACCTTCCCGAAAGCCAGGATCCATGTGTCTATATAACAAACTCAAACCATAACGACCAAAAGAGACCGTCTTTAACGGTATCCACGTAGAGATCGGAGAACCTAACCGGGACAAACCCTTTGACCCGGGAATAGCTAGAACAAATTAAAGACTGCTAGATCTTA
>JANIJH010000008.1:25922209-25939896 GCA_024520975.1 Erythroxylum areolatum
CGCAAACTCACCCAACATTGCAATTATTTTTCAGGAATTGGCGATTACCCCGTTAGTGAAACGGGAGTATGATTACTACAAGGGTGTCAGAGTTTGGAGTCGGGATCGGTTTCATGTCTACATTTGAGTCATTCCGAATTACATCTGTAAATTTGTATTTTCGTAGATAAATACTGTTATTGTATTGGGCTCAATTTCATTGATGATTATATGTACATGAACTGATTCGAGTGCTGAAATAGTATTTGATTGAAAATGTTTTCATATTGCGGGCCCAAATGGTTTACTGATATGCGCGCACTCAATTGTTTTCAATAAAAAATAAAAAAATTGTTTTGATTGCTCTAGCATATCACCCTCGCGGGTCACGGGCTTAGATATCGCCGTTGATGTCGGGTCCGGGTCTCGCGGGAGTGGGATGTTACACTTCTTCACTTTCTTTCGCTTTTTCCTTAGCAATTTTTCCTTCCTAGGTGAACCCTTATGAGCATCAATATGCTCTAGTTGTCTTCGAGACTTGGTTCTTTTGATGATGGCCATAAGAAGGGGAGAAATTTTTTCATTCTTAGATATAGTGAAGGTCATCTGCTTATCACCTACCCTCAACATCAGTTAACCCCATCAATGTCAATAATTAAACAAGAAGTGGTCAAAAATGTCCATCGAAGAACCATTGGGTTTCCACATCTTCTTTTATATTAAAAATAAAGAAGTTTGTAGGAAAGGTAAATTTGTCAATCTGAGCCTACATATCTTTAATGATATCTTTCAGTCGATAAACTAATATGTTTGTTGTCTTCATAAGCATCTTAGTGGGTACTATCTCTCCTAACCCCAATTTTGACTTAAAGTATAAGGCATCATATTTACGCTTACCCCTAAATCAGCAAATGCCCTATCTATTTTAGCACTAGTAATAATGCAGGGGATGTAAAATCCCTTAGATCCTCCTTTTGTGCTATACTAGGGTTTCTTTCCTCTGTTAGCTCCTTCTCTACCTTCTTTTTTATTGATTCCATTAATGTGAGCCACATCTTCAATTTTTCTATCATGTCAAAGGCTGGTACTTTTTCATTTCAAGTAGATTATATTTGGCTAGTAGGGAATTTTCCTTGTTCTTTTGGCCTTCTGTTTTCCCTTTATCCCTTATTGGAATTGATTTCAGTTATGCTAGAATAGGGTAAGGAATTTCATATCGATGCTCCTCGATTGGCTTAAATTCAAATTCACTTTGAAGGAAAGTTTTGTCGTCTTTTTCCCTTTCCTTCTCTGTATCTTCTCTCATTTGGTCGTGCTTCTCTTCATTGGCTTGGGTGATAACCATGATTCTTTCCTTTGGGTTAGAATCTGTATTACTAGGGAGGGTTCCTACATTTCGGGTTAATAACACTACTGCCAGTTGGCCTACTTGGACTTCTAGGTTATGTATTAAGGAGGCCCAATTCTTTGTAACTTGCTCAAACTTACCTTCAAGCCTCTTATGTGCATCCTCTATACCTCCAATTTTGTCTAAAATCTTTTCTAATTTGGAATCCATTGTGTTCGATTTGACTTATTGGAAACTAGGTGGTCCTTAAGGATTGAACTAACCTCCAGGATTGTTAGACCATGAACATTTTGGGTAGTTCTTTCACCTAGGATTATACGCATTGGAGTACGAGTTGTTCCCCCCTTCTCGACCATATTGCACTCCCATCTAATTTACTTTTTCTGACTAATTACCCTTCATCAGGAAACCATCAATGGTATTATGGTCCATTTGCCCACATAGCTCGCATTTTAGTTGAACAACTTTCATAGTAGCTGAGGACGAAGCCTTTATATTATTTAGCTATCGAGTTAGAGTGTCAATTTTAGCTTACATTTCTATCATTTGGTCGACAGCTATAACTCCCTTATGCTCTTAGAAAGTTGCGGGTTGTCTACTCCGCTCATTTGTCCATACGCAACTATTGCTAGCCATCTCCTCAAACAACTCGTCAGCTTCATTTTACCATTTTTCCTCATTAACGATCCTCCTGAGGTTGCATCAGTAGTGCCTCTCGTGGGTGGGTTTACCCCATTGTAAAATGTTTACAGGAGGAACTCCTTTGGTAGGTTATGATGTGGGCACCTCCTCTACAAATCCTTGTATCTCTCCCAAGCTTCATAGATCTTCCCTATCACTCTATTGGAAGTTTGTAATTTCCTTGATGATTTTGGTAGTCTTGTTGAGGGGAAAATATTTGTCTAAGAAGGCACATATCAATTGCTCCCATGTAGTGATGTTGGAGGGGCTAAGAGAGTGATACCAAGCCTTTGCCCTATCCTTTAACGTGAATAGGAAAAGCCTCATCCTAACTGTATCTTCTGACATCTGATGATATCAGAAGGTATCATATATTTTAATGAAGTTTATTATATGTTTATTTGGGTCCTCGTTTGTCAATCTATAGAATTGCACATTTTGTTCCAACATGTTTAGTAGGATGGGTTTTATTTCAAATGAAGCAGCTTAGACTAGTGGCCTAGCGACACCTTGATTTGCTACATTGAATCCTGAACTTAAAAAATCCTTGAAGTTCCTTGGTTGAGCTCCTTGATTGAATTCTTGCTAAAACTCCTTGACCATAGTTGCTTCCCCAGTTTATTCTTCACGTTGAGCTCTTCTAATGGCTTATTCTAGGTAGGTGATATCAAGCTCTAATGTTTCAGCTACACGACTTGAACTTCTAGTAACTCTTGTGTTCATGCAAATGCATGGACATAAGATTGGAAATATGCCTTAAAATACTAAAACTAAACTAATCCTACACCTCTCCGACAACGGTGGCAAAAATTATTGTCTGATTTACAAGCTTACAATTTGTAGCCCTCAAATACTGCTACTGTATGGGTCGTGATTTGTAGGAAATGAAGGATTGATCCCACGAGGGGGGGTGTGAACTAATCTAATCATAGGTTATTTAAGGCTAGAAAATTATTAAAATGAAAATAAAATTGAACAAGAAATTAAACATGAGAATTTGATTAGTGGGAATGTAATTCAAGAATTTAACACCAAAGCAATTAAAGTTGAGCAACACAAAATTTACAATGGAAACCAATCAAGGAAAATTACTAGATTATGGGAGAGGGGATTTTTAGTATCATTAATGCTAACCTAGTCATTTATGTGTTAACGAGGTGTCAGTTCTAAACTATCAAAGGAGGCATCACTCTCTCTCGAGTTATAATCACACACCCTAACTCGTTAACTCTAATTAAATTATGAAAATTTCAATATCTCAATTAACAAAAGACCCATAATTTTAATTAGATCTTAAGCCCTCTAATAAACAATCAGGTCTCAATCTCTCTCCATATAATAACCGATTAGATTGATTGCATGGTTAATTAAATTGCCTAACTCTTATTAACTTGATCTAATCATTTTTATCCTGTTCACCCTCTTAGTTTATTACCGAAATATGCAAATACCATAATCAATCACAATAACACAATAATAACTAAATTAACATTAAATCATGGTCAAATCCTGAAGGAAAGTTAAAACATCTTAATCAAACCCAAATCCATATATATATTCATATTCAAAGGAAAAAACAATAAGATGAAAGAAATACAAAATAGAATGGGGATCTGGACACCTTGAGACGGTAGCAGTCGCGAAGACCTGCTCCTTTGTCCTCTCTCTCTTCTTCTCTCTCTCTTCTTTCTCTCTCCTTGAGGGTTTTCCAAAAGTGGCAAAAAAATGAAGCTCCCCGTAGGGTTTCATAATAATGCCTTTTATAGGCTTTTCTAATTTGGGCAACCCTAGGGCTTTTTTCCAAGTTTGAAAGGTCCGAAAAGTCCCTTAAAAACTCAAGTGAAAAAGTCTGTCCAAATTTTTGTCGCGTAGGGCACGATCGTGGCCTAGAGTTTTGCCTTCTATCACTATCATGGTAGACAAGGCATGATCGTGGCTCCTTGCACCTGATTCTTTCATGATTGTGGCTTATTGGCCACAATTATAGAGCTCTACTTTGGTTCGGGTCTCCTTTGAAACTCCTTCGTTCTTCGATATTAGCCCTGAAACACTAGCTAACTCATCAAGGCACCTTAAAAGCGTGCTCTAACCTATACAACACTTAAAATACAAATATTTAACAAACTAACACAAATAATCAAATTAACCTAAACACACAACAAATAATCAAATTAACAACTAAACACACACCAAACTACCCACTAAAACACAATGCAATCTACAAATATCAATCCGTAATCTCCATTATAACCTTAATAATACATTTAAATGCTTAAATTACTCTACTAAACCATAAATATAGCATACTTTATAAAATACATGTGCAGCATAGTACACAGTACAATAATCGAACTAGGATATTACATATGGGACTAGCTTTAGCTATCTCAACTAGTTTTCTCATTTTGGATCTTCCTCTTGAGTTGCCTTAGAGGCCTATTTTGGGGTAATTCCCTCTAACATATCCTAATCCCCTATTAATAACGTCTTGATCATTTTCATTCAAGCCCTCATTAGGTTTCAATATTATGCTAATTCTTATGCTTGTTCTACTCTAGGGACAACGTTGTTATTAGGTAGATTAGAGTTAAACTGCTTATCATAAGAGCATTACTTAAGTGTCTCTTCTTTCTGTATCAGAGATTGCCTCTTTCTTTCTCATCACTAACATTTTAGAATTTGCAACACTTAGGTTCACCATTTGATCAGTTGGCTTCCACTGATAAGTGTCTCTTACTGCAAATTTTTCACTAGTTGGAAACATTTTTGTAAGTTAATCACTAATAAGTGAATATGATTTTTGATTCCATCATAACTCCTTCTTCATTAAATCTTTTTTAACTTTATGTATCAGATAAATTTTTAAAACTTTTCACGTTCTTATAGATTTTGATATATCCTATTCTTTTTAAACTTATTATATGCTCATCTAAACATATTAGTTTCCCAATTGAACTTGCAAGATAACTCAAACTTGTGGTGGATCAATATTACAACAATATATTCTGAAAAATTACCCATATAGGTATGTTCTTCATACTTTTTTATTATGATTTACCCATCACCTCTATTTTTTAGTTGGAAAGACTTGCCCAAAATAGGTTAGGGGTCCATTTCAATTGTTTTTGTATACTTGATTCACTCCTAAATTTGAAGATGTAGAAAACCTTCCCATTGATCAAAGTTTTGTCAAGTCTTTGCTTACCTTAGTTGGTTTATACCCAAACTTGAATTTGAGAAATGAGAGTATTTCATATACAGAATATACTACAAGAGTTGTGTTCCATCTTAATGCATTAGTTTTGAGAACCTCCATAAGTAGAAAGATAGTAATATTGACATTGCATTGGATATATTTAAAATTTTCTTAAGGATAATAATCCATATCCACCTAACTCCATATTTCCCTTGTGACGTCAAAGTTAGAACCTTATAATGATATAACTTTATATGGTAAAGGATGTACAAAGAGAGGGGAGGAGTCTACAAGGACCAAAGGAGCCTTTAAATCAATGGATACCTAAACATAAAGGCTAGCAATAGAAGTTATGGCTTGGTTATGATCTTAAAAAATAAGTTGGAGGGGACATATTTAGTCAGAGATGTGAGGCAAAAGAAGGTTTGATAACTGAATAGTTCTTAACACACTTTGACCCACATTTGATTCCATTTCTAAAAGTGGAAAGAAACTTAACTTATCTTAAGGTAGAAGAGTTCTCATGTTAGTCTAATAAAAAAAAAGGAAAGTTAGAAAAAGTTAGAAATAGGTTGACGATCAAGTTATTATACTAGGCCAAAGGAACAATTTAGACCCTAACGTTTACACTAAAATCCAAGTTAAATCCTAGCATTTCGAAGCATTCAAGATGATCCTTAACATTTGCAAAATGTATAAATCAGACCCTAGCTGGATGGAAAAACTAATGGAGTTTAGCCTCCATTAGTTAAATGCCACGTGTCAAAAATTTTTCGAAGTGTAATTTTTTAAAAATTTATTAAAGTGGGACCCACATTGATGACATGTATTTTTTTAAAACTTTATTAAATTGACGATCACTGCTGTTGCCATCGAAATAAACTTTTCAACCTAATACTTTTCTCTAAAAACTTCATCGAAAAAATCCCACCTTCACTAGCAAATTGCACTTAACAGGTGAAATATGTTTAAACCTCTAGTTTGCACCACAACTACAATACCTCAACATCTCAGATAACTCATTTGATGCCACTCTTCCATTAAACGTCTAGAGTGCCTCCAATCTACAGATTTTCTTAATTAGTCGAAACATAATTGTAGGCCAAGTTCTAGACTTTATACATTGCAATAGTGTATATAAGATAAAGTTGTAAGGACATTCGGTACTTGAACAACTGAATCCACTTGAATTTAAGCAGAAACACATTCGATGGTCAATTTCCACAAACCATTTTTTAACCAACATTTTGAACCTTGATATAAGTCACAACTTCTTCAATTTAACAATCCTAACTGGGATTTCCAAGCTTAGGTTCCTCAAACACTTCAGTGCTTATAACAACAGTTTTGTTGGGCCACTACCCAAAGATTTGATCTTTTAACCCTTTTTGGAGAAGCTTAACTTAGGTGGGAGTTACTTTAATGGAGAAATTGTAATGAATTATGGGAAGTTCTTAATGATCAAGTTTTATATCTAATAAAACCCTCAATACATCGAAAGTATGCGAACCTATAGTATGTAAGGTTGCGAACCTATAGTATGTAAGGTTATCATTCCTATGATGATTATGTAAGGTTAACAATTTGAATCCTAGCTTTGTCTAAACTAACAAGAAATTGATTTGAATAAAAATAAATAGTAGAAATTGAACCAAATAATAAAACAAAGCAAATAAATCAAACAAACAAACAATAAGTTGCCAATAAGATTATGGTTTTGATCAGGATGGAATACTTAGGACTTATTCTTTCCTGATTTTGTTTCCTTTACTAATGTTGATCCAATTATGTGTTTGATCCGAGATTTCCTAAGGTATTGATTACTCTCTCTCAAGATCTAATCAATTAAACCTAATTGAATTTGAAAATTCCAAATTTGCATCATTTTGATTCACAAAGGTTTCTCTAACGTTTTCAATTAGATATGAAATTATCTTATAGATAACCAAGTTCTCAAACAAGATCTCTCTTCGAATGATTGTTAATTTGATAATTGTAGGTCTATTAGGCTACTAACTCTCATTGTACAATCTAATTTGATTACTTTTGACTCACTCTCTTGATTTATTATCAACTATAAGCATGCATAATTATTACAAACACCAGAATATGTATTGAAATCAACAATAATTAAAGTTACATAATAAGTCCAGAATAAATCCTAATATGAAATTTAAAACTTCATGAACATGTTTAAAATCTTGGAATTCATATTACACATCAAGAGTACTGAAATTACTAAAGGAAAAGAAGAAAAAATATGATGGAGACTTGATATGAAATGTTGGAATTCCTGGATGTTCTTCTTAATCTCCCTTGTGTGATCCACTTTTTTTATGTTGGCTGCTACATTTTTGTGTCTTTCACATCCCTAAATAGTGTGTAACTAGGGTATTCCCACTTTGTTCAATTCTAAAAATACCCCCAAACCCTAAAATAAATGAAAAAGCTTACGCATGGAAAGTATCTGTCCTGATTATGACCCTAGAAATTTTCTTTTTTTAATGATCGTGACATAAGTGTCATAATTGTGACGTTGGCCATGTAGCCTCATACATCTTTATTCTTCAATGATCTGGTTTCCAACACTAAGAAACATATCAAACACCTTAAAAAACATAAAATTAAGATCGAAATCATACTTTAAACCACATAAACACGTAGAATACAAACAAACACTTATAATAACACAATTCTAAGCCTATATATATGATAATCATCTATTAAACACTTAAAAATTTACTAAACACCTAGTAAAACATAGTATAAACTATAGCTATCGGTTCCTAAGATTGAAGTTTCTTTACCTAGCTGACAATCATCTTGAAGGTCTATTGCCACCACAATTAGGAATCATGAGCCAACTTGATCACTTGAAGATTGGATATAACATTATGTTTTCAAGCAGATTACTAGAGGAGTTCTCATTGTTAACCATTCTCCAATACATGGACATCTCAAATTGCAGCTTCTCTGGGGAGCTCCCTCTAAAATTGGGAAACTTAACAAAGCTTGAATCTATACTGGTTTTCATGAACTAGTTAGTTAGAGAAATTCCAATAACTTTTACCAACTTAAAAGCTCTAAAGAATCTAGATTTGTCAAATAATCAATTATCAAGAACCATTCCAAAGGGTTTCTCATCATTGACAGAGCTAACCAAATTGAGCTTGATGAGAATGAATTAATAGAAGAAATACCACAAGGAATTAGTGAGCTTCCAAATATTAAGACACTATCATTGTGGGAAAATTCACTATCAGGAATTCTCCAACAAAAGCTCGACTCCAATGGGTAATTACAATGGCTAGATGTGTCATCCAACTCGCTTTCAGGTCCTTGGGACGTTTCTCAATACAAGAAGCTCTTATCATTAAATCTGAGTAGCAACTCGCTCATCAGAATAATCCTATAGGAGATATCAACATTATCGACAGCCACCACTGTTGAACTCTCCATTTTAAATAAAGAAAATACATGTCATCAATGTGGTTCCCACTTTAAATAAATTTTTTTAAAAATAACATGTTGAAAAAAATTCACATTGCACTTAATTGATGGAGGCCAAACTTGTTAGTTTTTCCATCCAATCAAGATCTGATTTGAATGTTTTGCAAATGTTAAGGTTTACCTTGAACATTCAAAAACTTTAGAATATAACTTAGATTTTAGTGTAATCATTGGGGTCTAAATTGCTCTTTTGGCCTAGTATACTTATATATTGTGAGTATCATAATACCACCTTTAAAATTATATATTATTACAATCAAATTTTAATAAAAAATCATACATGTTACATATAAGTCTTGCACTGTCTAATGACACATAATTATATTCAATTATATTATAGTTATATCACATTAAGTAACTGCATCATTCTAAGGAATTATATCATCAAAATTAAAGAGTTGCATTATTAAAATTGAGAAGATCATGAGTGTAATTAAGTAATTACATTATATTAGGATAATTTTGTCTTTTAATAAATTCATTTAAATATTATATAAAAATAAGGTTTAAAAATCCGTATTAAATTGGTAATATACCTTTTAATAATTTAATCTACTCTTACTGACTATAAAAGTAAAATTCAAGATGTATTTATTCTCTTATTATTCTTAAATAAAGAAAGATGAAAATAAAAAGTTTAGACTTAACCTAAGACATCAGTACGTCGGTTACTCACGACTTAGAGCTTGAATTTGAATCTGATTAGACTTTTTTATTTTAAATTTAAGTTATTTAATTTAGTTTTAAAATAATAAAACGATCCTATAATCATTCAGACTTCGGGTTAATTGGAACCTAAAGATCCGACTTAAACTGAAAAAATATTCAAATTTAATTCGAAATTCAGTGCCATCAGACTGATCCCGTTGAATTAGAGAGAGCCCGGACAGACACAAGATGCCAAGCCTACTTGACCCACTAAAATCGCTTGGTTACTGACGAAGAGAAAAGAAAGATAAATGACAATGGCGGAGGGTATGGTGAAAGGAGAAGACGAACCATGGAGAGTCCTCGAATTCTACAGCGGTATTGGCGGCATGGTACTTCTTGTTCTACTGCATATCAACCTACTTATAGATTTTTTATGTTTGTACTGAGTCTAATGTGTGAATTGATTTTTGCTTAGAGGTATTCCCTAATCAAGGCTGGTGTGAAGGCAGAAATTGTTGAAGCTTTTGATATAAATGACAAAGCCAATGACGTCTACGAGCACAATTTTGGGCATCGTCCCTATCAGGTTTTGTTCTTCTTGTGTTTTTCATTTTTTGGTCCACTTTTTCGAGTTTCTAAGTTTAATGAGTAGTTTGGGAGTATAGAAGAGGGGCTTGTAGACATTGTCTTTGCCTTTAATGTTCTGTTTGCTATTTTTATACCGCAATAGCTGCTGGTTGAAAAGACTAAATTTTGGGGAATGCAGAATTGGAAGACTAAGGCTTTGTTATTTCAACCTAGTTTTGGTCAAATATATCTTGAAATTTTGTTATATTGTTGCAGCTTGTGAATTTGGTACTAAGCCCTTGAACTGATTAGTCATGTTTTTTAATGTGATTTCGGGTCTCCCTCTCCTGCCGCCCTCTTCCCTCTCCCTCTTTTGGTTTTTAACCCAGAAGAAGCATAACTTATAATGGTATGACAAGGGTTTGATATCTAGTTATCGCACAGGCCTCAAATAATAAAAATGAGTTGAATATTTTTGGTGCCTTAGGGTAACATTCAGAGCCTGATTGCTTCTGATCTTGACAACTATGGTGCACATGCATGGCTTCTTTCACCTCCTTGTCAACCGTATACACGACAAGGTTAACATGCTTGCTGATTTATTTTCTGTTTTTCTTTCCTTAATATTTCTCAATCAACGAATGGATTGACAAACAATTGCTTTTGTAACATCTTATGGTTAGGTCTTCAAAAGCATTCTGGTGATGCCCGTGCCTTTTCATTTCTCAAGATTCTTGAACTTATTCCACATACAAAGAAACCTCCTACACTGTTATTTGTGGAAAATGTTGTTGGGTTCGAGGTCTGTCTTGAATGAATCTGATCAATTGTTCTATTCAGATTATAAACATTCACTTCACAATTTTCATACCCTTTGTCTTTTTATTGCAGGTATCAGATACACACACAAAAATGTTGCAAATACTATCAAATTCAAATTTTGTAGCACAGGAGTTTATTTTGAGCCCATTACAGTTTGGCATGCCCTATTCCAGGCCACGTTATTTTTGCTTGGTAATTCCCTCATTCCTTTCTATAGATAGCTGCTTGGATAATTCTTTTCATAATTTCTTTTCTTGTGTCTTAAAGATTTTCCTAAATCAATTGGTGTGCCGATTTTTTGTATTTTATGTAAACCATTTGTTGCCTAAGAACTCAAAAGCTTAAAAAGTTTTACTTGTAATAAATCAGAATGATGTAAGCCCATCTTTTACATTATAGAACTTATTTAATAAATCAGCATAATTTAAGCCCATCTTTTACATTATAGAACTTATTTCTGGTAACAGAATTTATGCCTTTCACAATGTCCTAGTTTTTTCATGTTTAAGGTCATTGAAAATTAGATTTTTTTTCTTAAACTTTGTCTAGAAATCTTGTAAAGAGAGTCCGATATGAGATAGTAGTTGAAGCACAAAGTTCTGAAGTTATTCCTGTGAATTTACATGCCATTAGATTGTTCTTTTTTCTGCATTTACAGGCAAAAAGGAAGCCTTTCTCCTTTTGGCATCAAGTATTTAATAACAGACTTAGTTGCTCCCCTGGCCCTTTACTTATGGATATGGAAAATTCTTCAACTGAAAGGCATGATCGACCATCAGATGAATTGGATGAACTGCTTGAGTCATGTCAACCAGTTGAGACATTTCTTGAATTCAAAAACTCAATCAACCAAGAAGATGCAGAAAGTGCTTCAGTGATAATAACACGTTCTTCTGAATTCTGCCATGGAATTTTGGAGAATTTTTGTGTGACAAATCCGAACTTGGGTGACCAATATACTGTGCCATTAAGCTTGATAGAGAGGTGGGGAAGCGCAATGGGTATCCTTATTGTTTGTGCATCTTCAACTTTTGTTTGTTTCCAATCCATTCAATCATTTATTCTATAGTATTCTTCCTTTGAGCAACTTCCTGATCAATTTTAGATATTGTCTATCCTGATTCTAAGCGATGTTGTTGTTTTACTAAGAGTTATTATAGATATGTGAAAGGCACCGGTTCCCTCTTGGCAACTATTCTGGTATGGTTCTATTTTGGAATTTTGGATAATAGTAATGTTGAAACGAAGTAGTTATATATATATATTTTGATGACCTGAAGCCAAGTGACAAGGGAAAAACATCTTCATTGAAGGAGCAAGGTCTTAGATACTTTACCCCCAGGGAGGTATGCAGACTTTCGCTCATAACCTGTGGTCTGTGGTTTGATTTAGCTATTAGGTTTTTGAATGGTTCACATAACTTCGGTATTTAATACTAGGTTGCTAATTTTCATTCCTTCCCTGAGGATTTTCGGTTCCCAGAGCACATAAGCCTGAGACAACGGTATGTATTCTCCTGTGTGTCATGTTCAACTTAGTTTCATCAACACAAATTGAAAATTGGATCTTGCCCCTCGGGATTGACCTGGGTGGTTAGTTGTAGTTGCTATTTTATTTTTCCTCATCACCCAGGATTTGATTCCCTGTGTATTGGGATAGTGTGGGTTCTTGCATGAAAGTGTTGCGTCTTATTCTGAAAACTTGGCCCATGAGCACATAACAGATTAAAAGAAAAAGAAACGGAAACTATCACTAGTGGTTGAGTAGCTTCTTATATCATGAGACTAAAACTGAAACAGGGTCCAAGCAACTTCTTGGATGACCGGTATGCAACTTATTGATAACCCATACTTTGATCAACACAATGGATTAGAACAAATTTTCACATTTTAACTAACAGGATGAGGTACGCACATCTAGAAAATGTGATCTGTCAGAGAACATTATTGTGGCCTTACCAATTCTGTTTTAGATTAGTAAGGATCAAATGTGAACTTCCATCTTTACCACCTTTTAAATTCTTTCTTGTGGATATAGTTACTATTTTACATCAGCTACTATGACTGATTGTACCTTTTTTTCTTAATTAATTGTTTCCTCCTACAGGTATGCGATGCTGGGAAATAGTTTAAGCATAGCAGTGGTTGCTCCCTTGCTTGGTTATCTATTTTCCAAATAATAATGAGCCATATTGGAGCGAATCAATAGATAGATTATCGTTTCTTTCCAAGTTTAGTCCTTTTGCAGCACTTAGTTTCTTTTTACTAGTTCCTTTTTCAGGTCACAGGGTCAGAAGATTGAAAGTTGAAACGAAGTTTCTGGTTTCGTTACCATTCAATAATAGAAACTCGATAAATCAATTTTTCCCTGGTGAGCGTAGTCTGAAGTTTAGTCGTCACAAGAATGTGTGCTATTAAAATGTATAACTGAGTAACGAATGAGTGGCTTTGGTAGAATTTAAATGGAGCAACATAATCTCCTTTTCTTCCAATTTTGTTTTTCTATTGTAATTTTTATTTTTATTTATTATTTTTTAAGTTAAAACAAAACTTATGAGATTTCTAATATATAAATTGAAAATAAAATTTGTTTGGCTGAGATTTGTAAAAGAAAATTAAAATTAAAATATGTTTGATATTATCTTGTTTTTACTTTTAATTATATTCTTATGTTAATTATTTTAATATATTGTATCATGTTTTTAAATTAATTAATTCTCATTATTGTTAGAAATAAAATGAAAGCATATTTATATAATTAAAGAAATTTGCACATTAATAGTATATAATAAAACTCTATAAAATAAAAAATTACATTAAATCATTATAATCAATAAAAATGTCTTATTATAATTTTTCAAAATATAACAGTACTATTATTTATAAAAATAAACATAAATCAATTAAACTAATCATTTTATATTTGTCTAGTAATTTCACATTTCATCAAAAAAACACTTTAAAGATGCGTTGGAATAATATTATATTCCATTTGAGAATTTGCCTCTTCATTTTTATTTTTTTTTCCTAATTTGTACTTCATTTTCAAATCATGATTTTCCTTCAGTTTATTTAATTATGTTGTGTTATTTTTTCCTATTATTTTTCTTAGACATCTATATTTTGTTTTGAATATTTTGAAAAATCTTTGCTCTAACATTATAAGATCATATTTCTTTAAGAATGTTTATGTGCTAATAAAATCTGCTTTGATAGTAATATTAGTAATGAAGTTAAAAAAAAGGTAAATGTCATTCTAACTAAGCATTAGAATTAGAAAACAAATTTGATCTAAACACCATTAGATCTAGATAGGATACAAAGTAGAAGTGAAGTATTATAAATAATATAAATTAAGATATGATACATTTTGTTGGACCCCGATTTTTTTTCAATTATTATCGATTATAAATTAAAAATTAGAATGACGTGTTAGAATTAAGTTGGCTTAAGTAGTTAGTAGGCTTGTGTTAAAAGAAAGAAGGGTAAATATGGAATGACAAGTTTAATGAGAGGTAAAATGGGAAGAAAGACTAATAAAAATGGCTTGAAATAAGAAAGAAGGAGGAGAGGATCGTAAAAAGCTAAGAGAAGAGAGAAAAAACGTAGAGAAAGAAAAGAAGAAGGAGAAAATTGTGCGAGAAGCTAGGAATGAGAGAAAATCGTGGAGAAAGAAGAGAAATCAAACTTGTTAAGGTAAGTTAATCATCCTTTTTTTTGGCTTATTAAAGAAATGAGTTGTGTTAAGAATAAAGGGAAGAGAGAGAGAATGAGTGTTGTGTTGGAAGAAGATGATTTAAGGGAACCCATTTAATTCTAGGGTTTCTAAACTAGGTGTTGGTCTTTTTAACTTAGATAGACCATGGGTAGGTTAGTGCTAATCTCAATTTAACAATTATTTCATTTTTGTGATTTTGAAACTTTATGAATTTTATTGAAAATTGGATTGAATGAAAAAATTGGTTTATTTAGGAAATTAAGGAAACTCAATCCAAGAGCAAGAGGAAAGGCAAGCTTGACTTGGATTTTGCAAGCCAATTAGGTGGGTAATTTATTTATAGTTGTTGTGTAATATGAGCAAAATGCCTTGTATGTATATCGTGTGCTAAAATGACTTGTTTTGAATTGTTGTGATGTGGAACTATGATGTATGACATTTTGATAAAATTGAATTGTGAGTGTGATCATGCTATGCCTTGGAATTATGTCATGGAATTTTGATTAAATGGAAAGAAGAAAAAGCATGAGAATATGAATTTGTGATTGATTGAATTGAGCATGAGTGTTGAATGTGTTTGGGCAAGAGAGGAACCGTTTTGTAATCACATGCACGTCGACTTAAGGCCTTCTCTCGACTGCCCGCTTATGGCATACGATATCCAAAAAGTGGACTCGTTTTGTTCACGGTGTAAACTTCGGTTTCTCCATTTTGTTCCACAGAACCCTCAAGTCATTTGTTTGTGCATTTGCATTTTGATATCTTAAGTTATGATGCAATTGTTTTGTTATGCTTTGATGATAAATTACATCTAATATATGTTATGTGATGATGAGTTGTGAATTGGAATTGTGAATGTTGAACTTACATTGCTAGATTAAGATAAAATGAGTATGTCTTTATGAATAGACGCAAATATGTCTAATTGTTTGGCTCGTTGTCGATGATTATAAATATATTGGCCACTGACCTGTTTAGCTCAACCCAATATTTTCCCACTCCTCAGGTGCAGAACGAGAAGATTAGCGATCCTTGCATGACATTCGGAAACTCTAAGATAGCTAGAAATCTTTTCTACTAAGTTAGTGACTAGACTTGTAGATAGCTTTATAAGCATATCAAACATTAAGCATCCAATATATTTTGTATCTTGTGTTAAGCCTTTGATGTAATGTTGATATGTAATTAAAGCTATGTATGAACTTCATTTTGATTTAGAAATGAATTGAGAATTGAGGAAGTTTCCAATATGTATGTGCATATTTCTCTTGTAGTTATACATTTCATATTTCAAGTTTTTCATAGGGTAAAATTGTGTACTGACTTCAAGAGAAAAACTATATTAATTTAGGCTGAATTGGACAAAGTTGTAGCTTATCCTCTTTTCTTTCCAACAGTATAAGGTATAATTTTGGATATCGGAGTTGAGAGATATGAGCATTATAAGTGGTGATGCTGCATGGGATGTATACATAGGGCAATTATGGTAAATATGGAGAATTAGTGGTTTTGATTAATCAAATGAGTAGAGATTAGGGGATTTAATGAAACAAAGTTGGAGGTTGAACTGATATGAAGTGATATTTGCACTAGGAGAGGTGATTTGAGAAGATTATGAGTGAAAGTAATGTTAGAAATGATGTAGGAATCATTGGAGAGGCTTTGGAGGGGTTTGGGTATCCCCTAAGTCCGTTAAACGGACTTTAGGTCCATTAAATGGACCTTTTTAGGTCTACGAGGAACCCCATCATTGCCCATGTCAACGTCCGTTAAACGGACCTTCTCGGGTCTGGAATGGCCCCCAACCCCATTTATGTCCGTTAGGCGGACTTGTATGTCTGTTTAAAGGACATACAAAGTACACTTTCGGAAAATTTTGATTTTGACCCTCTAGAGGACAAAATCTCTCTTTAAGGTCTTCACAAAATTTGTAGATCTCAAAGTCCTCTTTGAAACCATCCTAAAATGATCTTAATCCAAGGTCTATAGAGAAATTTATGTCAATTGTCCCAAGATAGCCACAATATCATTGAGCATATAAACATGTTTGCTTCTTTTGGCTATAACTTCATCATCCGACCTGTAAATGAAGTGATTCTTAAAGCAATAGATTCCTAACACATTTTTCTATCTCTCCAAAAAGATTGATAGCCTTTGGTGATGATTTAAAAAATATGGATGGAAAGAAAGTGAGGGTTCATTGAAAGAACCCTATGGGGTATTCCACTTACACTTTATGACTCCGGATAGTTAGGCTCCTTAATAGGTTCAGCACATTCAACTTTTAATTAATAGGATATATAAATCACAAGCATTAACATATATATTGCATGCCTTCTGCAAGTTCAATGCAAGAGGCAAAGTTGATCAATGAAATTTTGATTTTAAGCTTTCTTGCTCTTGCCATAGAACACCTTAAAGCTTATGAAGACTGAGTTAAAATGTCGGTAAATATAAATTGCATCATATTTTATAGAATAGTTTGATATGTGTTTAGCTATTAATTCAATCATTTAGTGTGTGTTTAGGTTAGAATTATGTTAGTTTGTTAATTATTTGTGTCTTAAGTGTTTTTAAGTATTAGTACAAGCTTTTGAACTTAAATATTATGTTTTTGAAGTAGTTTGATATATTTGCTAGTATTTCAGGGTCAATATTGAAGAATTGAGGAATTTCGGAAGACATTCAGGCCAAAGCAATGACCCACGCCACGATCATGGCAGAAGTTCTAGGAATGGCCCACAATTGTGGCCTGCATGCCCAATCGTGACAGAAGGCTCAGATGTGAGCCACAATCATGGCCTGCATCGGGCAAACACACAATCACTTATGAATTTCATGTTTTGAGGGAATTTTTGGACTATTCGGACTCTAGAAAAGCCCTAAGGTTCTCCAAAATATAAGAGACTATTAAAAGAACAACAAGAGAAGAAAGAAGGGAGCTTTTTCGTGTAGCCACTTTTTGGAAACCCTAAGAGAGAAAGAGGAAGAGAAAGAGAAGAGGAAGAGGAAGAAAGAGGAAAAAGAAGTTGTTGGGACCCGATCCGAAAATTGGATCCCAACCGAAAAACGAAGAACGGAGGCGAAAAATGAAAAGCGAAAGCGGAAGTATCGAAACAAGGAAATACAGAGGCGAACAAAACGAATATGAATCAAATTATCGAATCGAAATAAATGATATGGACTATCACATTGAATAACAAAGTGGATCGAATC
>JANIJH010000008.1:25939996-25953007 GCA_024520975.1 Erythroxylum areolatum
TTCTCAAATACTAGCTTTCTCTTTATCTCTGTCTCTTTAGGTGATTTTGTTGATTGACTTTGCAAAATTGAGACAATTGATCTAGTAGATTGATGTGTTTTCTCTAGTTTTTCATAATCTTCACTAAGGGTAAGAACTTTCTATTTTTTTGTTATTGATGACGTAAAGTCAATAGTCTCGGTGACCTTCTTGACTGTTTAGATTTTTCTGAATGAAGTGGCTCTACCTTTCTCTTCAAAGACACTTGTTGTGACGATTGTTAACTCAGCTTTCCTCTTCCTGTGGAATTATCTTAGTTTTGATTGATACATCAGACAATTTTTTTCAGTCTTCTTTTTTGTTAATGTTCTTTCTGTCGGTCAAGGTTTTGCTTTTTTTGTAGGTGTAATACATTCACTCCTACTCCGTCTTACTATATGCTCCCCCTCAGATCTTGTTTTCAGTGTAAAAGTTGTATCTGCCTCATCTTCACGCTTTAATCTCGTTATGCTAATGGTGGTGACATTAATAATGCTTTTTATATCCATTTTCGTCATGTTACCTCTGTTGAGAAGAATTCCAAAATCTCTAAAAATCCTTGTCCCAAAATCTCTAAAAATCTTTGTCAACAGTATACCATACGATAAAGAGCTAGAATCTCTTTTTGACTTCATTTTAAGTACGGAAGATTAATAGGTTGAAGATTGAGTAGATGAAATAGACATTGTTCATCCATTGTTGTCATAATGTGCTTCGAGCCTAATCTTAGTAGAACACAATGAAGAAGTAGTGAATGTAGAACCCTAGCCTTTGGAACAAGATTTGACATCTTCTTGTCTCGTAGGTCACTACTTCTATATAGTTGTCGGTTGACGTGTGCTTTATCTACACAACCTTGAGTAATCCATTTTATGTTATGAGACAGTCTTACTCCAATACTTAGATACTCACTAACCTTCTTGATTGAATCTAGTATCACGATAACCAACAATCCATCTACCATTGATACTAAGGTGTCGTCTACCACCTTTGCATTTTTTCAAAAACCATATATCTCATTCAAATAGACCTTTTCATGAACCTTAAAGGAATTTCTCTAGCCAGCTGCATCAATTTCTGGTTCAATGTCCATCTGATTTTCCTTCAAGGAGATGAAATCAACTTCCATAGACGAGGGATTGCTCCATTTGTGATCTGTAATAATAAGAACTAAAAAAACACAAATGTATTTTTCTCAAGGTAACGATGTTAGTATCTGAAGGTAAGAATATGAAACGAATGAACTTGAAGCTCAGAATAGAGTGATGAATCGTCTTGATTGAGCACACTAAACACTTTGATTTCAAAGTATTTTAAGAATATTCTAGAGTGAAAGATATTTTAAAAACTTGAGAAGTTTTCTGTCTAATATCTACTCTTGAAAATTTACCGTCTATAACTTACCGTTACTGTTTACTTGAGAACTTACAACTTTTTATCTTCTTTTCGTTTGAATCAACTAGTTTAAGTCGTATCCGACGACTGGTCATTTAGCATTGCCATATTCAAATTCCGTCTGATTTCTTTGAATCTAACTTCACACAGAGGTTTAGTGAAGATATCCACCCATTGTTGATTTGTCTCAACAAATTGTAGACTAATGATTTCTCTCTATATATAGTCTCGTAGAAAATAATGTCTGACTTCAATATGCTTTGCCCTTGAATGTTGTATTGGATTCTTTGATAGATTGATAGCACTTGTGTTGTCACAGAAGATTGGAATTTGTTCTTCTTGAATTGAGTAATCTTATAACTGATACTTAATCCATAACGTCTGTGAACAATAGCTTGCAACTGATATATATTTAGCCTCTGCAGTAGATAAAGCAATTGAACTTTGCCTCTCGCTTAACCAAGAAACTATATTATGACTAACAAAGTGACATCCTCCACTTGTACTCTTCCTATCAATCCTATCTCCAGCGTAATCAGCATCACAGTAACCAATTAACCTAAAATCTTTACCTTTCTCATACAATAAACACAAATCAGTAGAACCTGAAAAGTATCTCAATATTCTTTTAACAGAAATATAATGAGATTCTCTAGGATCTGCTTGAAATCTTGCAAACAAACAAACACTAAACAATATATCAGGTCTGTTTGCTGTTAGGTAAAGTAAAGAACCAATAATTTCTCTGAAAAGAGTTTGATTAACCTTCTTACCTACTTCATCATTTGATAAGAGGTTTGAAGGATGCATAGGAATTGACATAGGTTTAACCTTTTCCATTTTATACTTGACTAACAGTTCTTTGATATATTTTTGTTGATGAATAAAAATCTTTTCTTCTATTTTCTTAACTTATAAACCAAGAAAGAATTTTAATTCACCCCTCATATTCATTTCAAATTCACTCTTTATAAGATTTTCAAAACTGGAACATAGCTTGTTAAAAGTTGCACCAAAAATAATATCATCTATATATATCTGTACTATAATGAAATCATTTTTAATACATTTTCTAAACAAGATCTTATCTACTTGACCTCTACTAAAGTTATTTCCAATAAAAAAGAACTTAGACGATCATACTAAGCACGAGGTGCTTGTTTTAATCCATACAAAGCTTTATGAAGTCTATAGACATAATCTAGTTTATCAAAACCTTCAAAACTAGGAGGTTGCTTTACGTAAACTTCTTCATTAATAAAAACCATTCAAAAAGGCACTTTTCACATCCATTTGAAACAGTTTTATATCATGACAAACCTTATATGCAAGAAAAATCATAATAGCTTCTAATCTAGCTACAGGAGCATAAGTTTCATTATAGTCTATCCTTCTTGTTGATTATAGCCTTGAGCTACTAATCTAGCTTTGTTATGATTTACTCTACCTGATTCATCTAGTTTATTCTTAAAAACCCATCTGGTTCCTATGATTGACTTATTGGAGGGTCTAGGAACTAAAGACCAAACTTTGTTCCTTGAAAATTGATTTAACTCCTCTTGCATGGCTAAAATCCCAGCTTCATCCTGAAGAGCTTCATCAATTTTCTTAGGTTCTAATTTAGAAATAAAAGCTACATTTTCCTCTCTTCTAAATTTAGACCTAGTTCTCACACCTTCTGAGGTTTCGCCTATAATCATATTTTCTGGGTGAGAGGATTTATACTTCCATTATTTTCTAAGACTAAAGTTTTCAGGAATATCTTCTACCTTATCAAGTGAAACATCTGATAGTGACATGTCTATGTTATCAACTAAGGGAGCAGATAGAGTTTCATCATCAGAATTGTTTCTTCTATCTGGTTATGAATCATCATCAAACTTAACATGCATAGATTCTTCAACAGATTTAAAAACAAGATTATAAACTCTATAACCTTTAGAAGACATCGAATATCCTAGAAAAATTCCTGAGTGATCTTAGAATCAAATTTATCCAAATTCTTTTTTATTTAATATAGTACATTTGCAACCAAATTGATGGAAGTAAGAGATATTTGGCTTTCTTCCTTTCCATAACTCAAGAGATGTTGCAAAAGTATTCTATTTTGAATATAACAAGTTATATTCACAGCTTCTACCTAGAAATACTTAGAAGATTCACTTCACATAGCATGGTTCTTGCCATTTCCTTAATCGTCCTCTTCTTTCTTTCTACAACTTCATTTCATTGTGGAGTTCTAAGAGTAGAGAAATTATGGAAAATTCCATTCTCTTCACATAACATTCTGAATTTTTCATTTTCAAATTCTGCACCATGATCACTCCTAATTCCAGCGATAGAAATTCATTTTTCATTTTGTAACTTTTTGGATAACACTTTAAAGCACTTAAAAATTCATCTTTCTGTGATAAGAACAATATCCAACAAAATCTAGTGAAGTCATCAAAAATTACGAGACCATACTTCTTTCCACCAAAATTTAGTGTTCTAATTGGACCAAACAAATCTATATGTAACAACTCTAGAGGTCTAGACGAGGTTGCAAAATTTTTAGAAGAAAAAGATGTTTTAACTTGTTTTCCTTTTTGACAACTCTCACAAAAGAAATCTTTATTAAAACTTATTTTTGGTAATCCTCTTACCAAATCATGTTTAACCAACTTGGAAATATGTTTAAAACTAACATGACCTAGCTTTTTATGCCAAATCAATTTTTCCTCATCTGTTGATATAAAACATGAAATATTTTGACTTTTCAAATCTTCTAAGTTAATCTTATAGAGATTGTCTCGTCTGTTGGCAGAAAAGAATATGGAACCATCCTCATTTTTAACTACACAAGAATTGTGATTAAATGATACTTCAAAGCTAAAATCACGTAATTGACTTACATTAATCAGATTATGCTTTAAACCTTCAACTAGCAAAATATTATCAATAGATGCAAATGAATCTTTACCAATTTTGTTGATTCCAACTATTTTGCCCTGCTGGTTGTCTCCAAAAGTTACTGACCCTCCATGCTTATTTTGGATGTCTAAGAACATAGACCTTTTTCCTGTCATGTATCACGAGCATCCACTGTCTAAATACCATTGGTGCTGGTTGCTTTTTCCAAGAGGGGAGTTGTGCAATATGTATTATATCTTTCTTAGGTACCCATATTTTTTTTGGGTCCTTTGGGATTAGTCTCACAATTATTCTTCGAATAATAATAAGAAAATTGTTTCTTTTGCTTCCTATTAAGAACAGAACTCATATCATAATGAACATTGCTAACCACTCTTATCATTCGGGTGTTTATATTTTCCAATCATATCAGTCATCTTTTTTGTACTTTCAGTAAATGTTAATATATCTGCTGAAAGACTATTAATCCTTTGTTTCAATTGACTAATTTCTTCAGATCTATCTACAGTTACTTTCTTTTTCATATCGTCTACTTGTCTCTTAAGGTAGATGTTTTCTTTTTCCAACACTTCCGTGTTCCTTACGTTTTCAACAAATTTCGTTTTTAAAGCCTTATGTTGCTTTAATATAGCATATGAATCTTCTAGTAATTCTAAATATGCTTCTTGTAGTTTATTAGAATTAGAAGTTACCTCATCGTCGCATTCCTTCTCAGCTACTAAGCATATATTTGCTTTTGAGTCGGAATCAGATTCGGACGAATCCAAGTCTTCCCAAGTTGCCATCATTCCTTTTTTGTTTTCTTTAGTTTTCTTCTGTTTTCTTTTGAGCAACAAACATTCAGACTTGTAGTGCCCTGGTTTGTTGCACTTATAGCAAACGATAGAATTTTTTCATTCTTGACTTCGTCTAAGCTATTTTCCTTAAAAGAAAAATATTTATTTCCTTTTGCTTTCTTTTTCCAAATCCTTCTAATCTTTCTTGAAATGAAGGATAGTTCATCATCTTCTTCACTTGACTCTTGATCATATTCACTGGCATCATCATTCTTGATTTCTTCAATATTTAATGCTTTTGAAGAAGTAATTCTACTTCTCTGGTTCTTTTGATTCTTCTGACCAGCCTTTAATGCTATAGATTTGTCTCTTCTAGGTTTATCTTCTGCATCAAGCTCTACTTCATGTATCTTTAAAGAACCAAGCAATTCATCTAGCTTCAACACGCTTAAGTCTTTGACTTCTTGTATTGCTGTAACTTTAGGTCTCCATCTTTTAGGAAGACTTTTAAGAATCTTTCTAACATGATCTTGATTATCGTGGATTCTCCCAAGAGCTTTAAGTCCATTAACAATAGCGTGAAATTGTCCAACATCTTATCAATAGACTCATCCTCTTTCATCTTGAATAGCTCATACTGATGTACAAGAATGCTAATCTTAGACTCTTTCACTTGATTTGTGCCTTCATGTGTGATGGATAATATGTTCCACATTTCCTTTGCAGTTTTGCATCCATAAACCTTATCATATTCACTTCGGCTTAGGGCACAACTCAGAAAGAACTTGACCTTTGAGTTTAATTGAAATCGAGATTTCTGATCACCTGACTATCTGTTACGAGAAATGATATTGCCTTTATCATCTTTTGGTGTGTATGTTTCATTCTCGATGATATCTCAAAGATCAATATGTGTGGATTCTATGAAGAGCCATATCTTGTCCTTCCAATAATGATAATCCTCACCATTGAATGCAGGAGGTCTTATGACCGAGGCCCCTTTAGCTATAAAAACATGTGATTCAGCCATGGATCTTTGTCCTCATTTTGTAAAGGTGGTTCTTGGAAACCAATCTTTGATACCAACTGAAGTCAATCACTTTTTAATATAGGAATCACATAAAGTATACAAAATACACAAGAAGGGGGGTTGAATTGTGTAATCTGTTCGAAATTGCTAATCTTTTGAGATTTCTTGAATATCTTTACAACTATCAGATGAATACCAAAAACACTTTACTAAAAATTGATAAGTATTGAAATCGTAAGTAACTTTATCTACTCGTCTAACAATAAGAAAATTAAAGTATGAGAGTTAGAGAATAAACTCCGCGATTTTATATTGGTTCACCCCAAACCTTGGGCTACACCCAGTCCTTAGAGTTTGTCTAAGATTTCACTATACTTTTCAACTTTTACAAGTATTCTTTCTTCCCTTCCAGAGCCTCTTCAGGTCTCTTTGACAAAGTAATCTTTCTGCTATCTTAACATCTCCATACTACAACCTTTTCTTTCTCTCTCTAAGAAAAATATCTTGAGCTTTACGTTACAATAGGATTCACTCTCTTGTTTCACACTTTGAATACAAAATTTTCTCTGAATATTGTACAATCACAATTTTCTCTCTTGTAAGGAAAAATTTTTTAAGTCTTCATCTAGGACTAGTAGTTATAGCCTAAGTCTCCATTGTCTTCTTGAAAACTGCTTCTTGAATCTTCAAGAGATCATTATCTAGTTGAGTTCTATAATTAACTCCAACTAACTAGTTGTCTGATGTTCTATAGTATCTTCCTTTTTGTATCGTCTAATATTGTCACTTCGTCTGTTATTTGCACTTCGTCTATTGTTTACTTCGTCTGTTGTTTGCGCTTCGTCTATGTTTGCTTCAACTGTTGTTTGTTTCGTCTATTGTTTGCACTTCGTTTGTTGTTTGTGCATCGTCTGTTATTTGCGCTTCGTCTGTTGTTTTCACTTCGTCTATTATTTCTGCTTTTTTTGTTATTTCCGCTTCGTCTGTTATTTGCACTTCGTCTATTATTTGCTTTGTTTGTTGTTTCACTTCGCCTGTGATGACATGTATCATCTGTTGCTGACGTATCGTCTGGAATGACTAAGTGTTACTTACATTTTTCTGCACACTTAACAAACTTATCAAAGTAGTTCATATGTTTCTAAGATTATTATTATTTGATTGTCACCAAAATTAATAGAAGTGAAGTCTACTTAACTTAACATTATTGATATTGGTAAGATGTATCTTAAGAACAAGAATATTTGTGATGCTTGTTTTTGAGTTAGAAAAATTCATCTTCATTTTTTGTTAAGTATTAATAATGCTTCAAGTTGCTTTGATGTTATACAAAATGATTTATAGGGTCCTTATTGTAAGACGTCATCTTATGGTGCATATTACTTTATTTTTATTATGGATGATCATAAACATGCACTTTGGGTTCATTTATTGAAAGAAAAAGTAAGGCTAGTCGATACCTAATAGATTTTTGCAAATTATTCGAAACTCAATTTGGGAAGATTTTCAAATGCATATAGAGTGATAATAGGTTGGACTTTGAATTGGAGCCAATATGAGAATTCTATAGAGAGACCAATATTCTTTATGAAACTAGCTATATGGATACGCCATAGTAAAATGGGAGAGTAGAACATAAACAAAGGAATATTTTAAAGGTAGTAAGGGCACTACAATTTCAAGTTGCTATACCTATTCATTTCTAGGACGAATGTGTTTTGATTGTGACTTATTTGATAAATAGAACACTGACTGTTAAATTAAGCAAACAATCATCATATGGGATTTTGTTGGTGTGAGGTTGTCCTATAAACATTTTCAAGTATTTAGCTGCCTATGTTATGCACACAATGATCCAAGACTAAAGGATAAATTATGACTTAGAAGTAAGTGATGTTTTTTTTGTAGGATACTCACATGAGAAGAAAGGTTGGAGGATTTATAACCTCGAAAGGTGAGTTTTTATTGTCTTTTATTTCAGAAAAATGTGTTTCCTTTCTCTAAGTGAACAATAGATTTAGTGTCAATTTTGGTATATTAGTCACTCCTTAGAAGAAAGTTTTGATATGCCAGAGAGGTGTGATAAGAGAGAAGACAAAATCCAGAGAAAAATCTAGAGTTAAAGGACAACACAAATAGTTCTCATGAGGGGATTGCTAGAGCTTAAAAAACAGAAAGTAGATTGTGATGAACGACTTATCAATTAACTCGGATGGAGGATTATGTTGTTTATCCTATCGTTACAAGAAGCTTATGGCCATTTTTGGCCAAAATTTCTCCCCTTTCTTTGAAGCCACCACAACATGAAAGCTCCTCAAGTACTCCATATCCCTTAATGAATTATATGACATTTGATAATTTTTCTCAAGCTCATTAAGAGTTTTTGGCAACCATAACCTCAAACGTCAAGCTTAGGAGCTATGCATAGGCTATGAAAAGCATAAAATGGTGTGATGCAATGGCCTGAGAAATTCTCGCACAGGAAGAAAATAAAACATGGTCATTGGATACCTTACCACTCCGAAAGAATTTGATTAACTAAGCGGGTATTTAGGATCAAGTACAAGTTATACAAGGTTGTTAAATGATACAAAGCACAATTGGTGGTGAAATTTCACCCGAATTGAAGGTCTCAATTTTTACAAGAAATTTGCACTAATTGCCAAGCTCATGACAGTTCATAATTTACTTTTTACAGCAATTTTGCAAGGTCGAAATTTGAAGTGGATGTTAACAATACTTTCCTCCATGGTAGTTTAAAGGAAGAAGTATACATAACGATTCCTCCTAGATTCAAGACAGGTCATGAACACAAAGTCTGTCGATTACAAGTCAATTTATAGGTTACAATAGCCTTCTGGAAACTTGTTCATCAAGTTGACCATAGTGCTAAAAAGGTATGATTTTGTTTAATCCCAAGCAAATTATTCATTGTTTATTTTCTAGAAAGGTAGTGTATTTTTACGATTATTGGTATATCTGGACAACATCATTTTAATGGGGGAATGATATAGTGGCTTGCTCTACTTTTAAGTCGTACCTACATAAATGCTTCGATATTAAAGACGTAGGGGTATTCTTTGGAATTAAACTAGCTCGTAATCCAAGTTATTCTTATATCGGTAAAAAAAAATGCTTTAGATATAATGTCCAAAATAATAATACTTGGAAACAAATCAATGGACATTCTGATGGAGTTAAGTCATTGTCTAAGCTTGGTCAATGGTGAGTTAGTGGTGAATAATTTGTCCTATCAGCAATTAGTGGGACATCTCATTTATCTCACAATCATTTAGCTTGAGGTTTTGTACATAATCCATGTGATGTCACAGTTTGCTCCGGCATCGTGTAAAGAAAGCAGTTATACACGTTGTGAACTATATTAAAGGGCAATTAGGTTAGGGCATTACAACTTTAAGCATTATGCAACTTAGATTGGGTGAGTTGTTTTGTTTCACACTACTTAATGACTAGATATTTTGTGATGCTTGGTCAATTACCAGTCTAGCAAAAGAGAAAGAAATAGAGCACTATATCTGGATCATCGGTGAAGCCGAGTATGGGGCGATGGTTGCCACTACTAGTGAAATCATATATCTAAAGTCTTTCTTGGCTTCTTTGAATGCCCGGTACTAGAAATTGTTTTTCTTATGTCTTTGGCAATGTAAACCCAACCACTCTAGATTTTTTGTTTACTTAGATTTGGTGCATCCTTATATTGTACATAAAAAAATAGTATATTTGTTCATTTTTAACCATCACATTCATAAAATTAGCCAAAAACATCAGAAGAAAAATAAACAAATAATCCTAAAAAATGCAAATAATGTAGTTACAATATGTTTTTAAGAAAACTTGGAAGCTAACGAGTAGAACATTCAAAACAGGGGGTTATAAAGAAGTGCAGGGTCTTACCATTGAGGAGAACACACCTGAACCTTCAAATCCACAATCTCCTATACAAACTCGACATACAACTGGAAATGAGAATGTAGCACACCAATTGGAAACTACACCTCCACCTGATGATAATCCTATAGACAAGAATGTGAAGTACTAATAGATTGCATCTCCACCTAATGATAACATAGAATGTAAACTCAATAGTAACACACAGGCTGCTCCAAGTAAAATCTTAATTTGGAAGATGAATTTGAACCTGTGGTGAATAGAAGATCAAGTCGTAAGAAGAAGTCCTAGTAGGGGACTCCGATATATAAATATTTTGTCGTGGAATGTTAGAGGGGCTAATTCCCTTCAGAAAAACTTCTGCTAACGAGCTTAGTAGATGAGAATAAAGTCTCAATTTTAGGCTTCTTAGAGACACAAATAAACCTCTAAAGCTATAACCATCTTCAGCTTTAGCCTAGGTATTGGAGTTTGATTTCTATCTATAATCACAATCCCAATGGCAGAATACTAATTTGTTACAACACATTGGTAGTCACTAATAATGCCATTTTATATCAGATCAAGTAATTCATCTTGAAGGGGTTTGGAAGGATTCAGGTATGGCTTACCAAAGATCAGAAATTTGGTCCCAACTGAAATATATTTAAGTAAAAATCTCGTAACCTTGGTATGTAGTTGGAGGTTTTAATTCCTTCTAATAGTTGTAGACTACATCATGTTTTTGTGGGTAGTTTAGTTTGTATTTAGTTGTTAATTTGATTATTTAGTAAGTGTTTAGGTTAGAATTGTGTTAGTTAGTAGATATTTATGTTTTAAGTGTTTTATGGGTTGGAACATGATGTTGAGCTTCAATTTTATATTTATGAGGTTCCTTAATGTGTTTGTTAGTGTTTCAGGACAATTGGAGGAGATTCAAAGAAGACCTTATAAATAATCCAGGGCCATAATTGTGAGAAAAACAAGAGCAAGGAGCCACAATTGTGGGGAATATGCCACAATTGTAACAAAAGTTGGTGTAGGAAGACATGATAGTGTCGTCACCGGCCACAATCGTGATAGAAACAAAAATTCTTGGCCACGATTATGCCACTAAGATCCATGATCATGGCCTGCAAGATAGATACGCAGACAGCAGTCCTAACTTGAGTTTTCGAGGGATTTTTCAAGCCTTTCAGAACTAAAAAAGACCCTAGGGTTGTCTTAATTGAAAATACTATATACGACTTAAGGATGTTACCCTAAGAGAGCTTCTACAATCTTCCACTTTTGGAAAGTTCAAGAGAGAGAAAAGAAGAGAGAGAGAACTCCTAATGCTGCTGCTTCCCAGATTAGGTGGTCTCCTAATGCTACTTCCTTTCTGGATTGTTCGATCTAAGTTCTATTTCCTTTACATTTCATTTTTGTTCATTTAATGTATAAGATTGAAATTGATTGTATGATGATGGGTTTTGGATTGTTGATGATTTTCTAACTCTTCCTTCAAGATTTTACTATAATTTAATGTCAATAAAGTTGATTTTGTGTTTTATTGATTGTGTGTTGTGATTAACTATGATTTCTACATATTTCAGTAACAAACCGAGAGGGTGAGCTATATAAAAATAATTAGATTGAGTTAACGAGAGCTAGCAATCAAATAGACCACATAGTTAATCATATTGGTTTTTACGTGGAGAGAGATCCCGTGTCAGACCCGATAGTTTAGTAGAGAGCTTCTAATCTAATTTTAATTATGGGTGTTTTGTTAATTGAGATATTGCAAATTCCATAATTTAATTAAGGTTAATGATTTAGTGTGCAGGATTATACCGCGAGAGAAAGTAATTTCCCCTACGATAGTTTAGAACCTACACCTTATTAACACATAATTGGCTAGGTTAGCATTAATGATAGATAGGATCCCCTCTCTCATAACTTGGTAATTTCTCTTGACTAATTTCTATGGTAACCTTTTATGTTGCTCAATTTCAATTCTTGTTTTGCGTTAATTTCTTAAGTTGAATTCCTACAGTCAAATTCCCATGTTTATATTCTTATTTCATTTTTAATTTCAACTTATTATTTCTTTGAGCCTTAGATACCCTAGAATTAGATTAGTTCACCCTACTACAACTCATGACCCGTGCACTTGCAGTATTTGAGGATTGTAATTGTAAAGCTCAGCGAACACGATCAAGTTTTTGGCCCCATTGTTGGGGAGGTGTAGGATTAGGAAAAGAGTAGAGCAAGAGAAGGAAGTTTGGGTGTAGAGTAGAAGATACATCAATTTGGACATCACTAGACAATTATGAGGAGTACAAAAGGTTCAATGCTGGAAGAAATACACTATAGGAATTAAAGGACCCTTGTGGACTTCAATGAGGATCAATTTAGTTTAGGAAACCATCATCCTTATTGAAATATATACAATCTGGGGTGGCAGAACCAGCCAAATATCTATTGGTCTAACAATGTAAAGACTCACTTGGGACATTAAGACCTATCAGGATTTCAGCCAGATAAGTCCAGTTCATAAGATTCTAATTTGGATCAGATCATGAATAAGCTCATAAACATGGAAGAAGCCTAGAAGAGATCGGAAAAGAAGTTTGAACAAGTAACAAAAGATCATGCCTCTTCTATTCACAACTTGGAGGGTCCAATAGGCCAACTTTCTAGGGAATTTTGTAAGCAAAGTTTGGAAAATTATCTACGTAATATGAAAGTAAATTCAAAAGCGAAATGTAAGACTAACACACTTTGGAGTGGGAAAAAGTTAGGAGAATCAATGGATAGACCAGCTGAAACCCACTCTAAAGAAGACCAAGAGAAGTAGAAAAAGGATGAAGAAAAGAATAAGGACCCTCTCTATGTTCCTCCTACACCTTACCCATTAAACTTACCATTCATATTGGACCCCAAACTTTTCTTGGAAGTTAGAACTATTATATGTGAAAATGTTGGAAGTGAAAAGCTGAAAAATGTAGA
>JANIJH010000008.1:26026599-26042736 GCA_024520975.1 Erythroxylum areolatum
TGTATTATCTGTGTTTGCATGAGTTGGGTGGACCATCGATGATGGTTTCTCGCTGAGTTCGTAAACTCACCCAACATTGCAATTATTTTTCAGGAATTGAAGAGTACCCCGTTAGACAAACGGGAGTATGCCTACTGCACGAGAGTCAGAGAGTGGGGTCAGGATCAGTTCGCATCTGCATTGGTGTTATTTTGTCTTTGTATAAATTTGTATTTCCGCAAATTTGTGCTTTAATGTCAGTGGGTCCCAAATGGGCAAAAGCCGTATTTGTAATATGATTTCTGAAAGTGTTCAATATTGTTGTGGACCTTTCTACGATTGGAATTGTGATATGAATGAAAATGATTTTGAACTAAAGTGGACACAATTGTTCATTGAATTCCGCGCTTGCGATGATTTCAAAAATATTTTTAAAAATGGCATACTGAGTTTTGAACTGTAATTGAGTGTTCTAGCATACCACCCTCGTGAGGCACGGGCTCGGATATCACCCACAATATCAGGTTCGGGTCCTGCGGGAGTGGGATGCTACATTATTAGCTTTTTCTTCTTGTGATAACCATATTGCAAGCCTTTGACCTATCTAAATGTCTTACCTAAGCCTTAAAGCCAGTGGAGCAGATTGACTGTTAATGATTGTGGATGCACAAGAGTATAAGTGTGGGGTTGTATATATATGCGGGTAGGCTACAATTTTTGGAATGTCATTTTATCTCTTATCAAAGAATTCCATTGTTGATGTAGTTATTTCAGTTTCTTTTTAAAAGATAAAAATAAAATAAAATTATCAAAGAGGAAATCCATTTGTTTCGCAAAGTTATTTATGATTAGTCTTTCCTCCCAAAGTTGTCAGGAAAGGTTGATTTGAGTATGATGCATATAAGGGAGATGTTGTTTTGAAAGTCACTCTTTATAGTTGCAACATGTAGTTTATCATTAATTTTTGTAAGTGATTCCCTCTAATTCCTTATGCTTCATAAAGGTTGTGGTGTGAGATCTTGATATGAGCTATGAAACATAGTTTTTGCATTCATCATAGCTGATGGTACCTAGTTTTGAGTGAATGTTAGTTTTTGTGCTTAATGTTACATTGAATTTTTTTTTCTTGCTTCAATAGCTTTGAATGGCTTTTGCACTACACCATCCAAATACATCTGACCTTAACCTTTTACACATTACAATCTTAAAAAGTCCTTTTAATCATGATTATGCATCTGAATCTTAATGTTGGAGAAATGAAATGATATGCAAAGTAATGGAATGTCTTGATCATAAATGGTGTTAAGTGTATCGATAGATCTAGTTTATTCTTAAACACATTTTGTTAAAGTTTACCCCTAGATTGCCCAGTTTATGAAGGGAATGGTTGTTGATTAATCATGAGGAGACCATTTAATGTTTAGTTCTTGCCATGGTTTTGAAAGTTATTTCTCTTTTCTTATGACTATCTATTTTTAGAAAATATGGAAAATGTGAAAATGTTTTAGTTTATGACTTTGATTTTGTTATTGTGCCTGAAAATGGTCAAGAACTAAGTATGAGGGAACTTGATGTGTGCTTAATTATTTATATAATCATTCCTTAATACTTAGCAACTAATATTATGAAATGCGTAAGATACTCATTTTGCTTCACATTTGGTTTTAGGTACAAGTTTGAAGCACAAGGGCTAAAATGAGTTAAAAGCACATTTTTTTTAGCCAATCTCTTAACGTTCACACTCATTTGTCTTTGTGGGACAAGGAGATGGATTATAGTGAAGATGACATAAGAAAACATAAGAAAATGAATAATTTGCATGACCTACAAGATGTATAGTTGTGTATAAATTTGATGGTGGCATTTTTCTTAGGATGCACAACCTTGCATCTAACTATGCATTTCCCCATAACCCTATTTTTCATATAAATAAAAAAAATTCATATAAGTAAACATGTGAGCAGCCAAAGGAGGTATGAATCATTGTTGGCACACAAAAGGTGGCAAAACTCTAATTTCTTTTAGATCCATGGATGGCTAATCCTTCTTCCTTCAGGTTCGAGGGGGAAATCAAAGCCGAAGATCACAATTGAGCATCTTTTTATTGTGTATTGTTGACTCTTTTTAGAAATTATTTATGTCATTTTTAGCTTAATGTTTTGGGTATTCATATACGAATGATTTATATTCTCATTCTCAATAGATTAATTATGTATAAACCCATTTCCAGATTATGGATTACAATACATAATAATTGTATTGTCAATTCATTTGTGGTGAACTAATGGTGATGAATCATTAAGGATAACATATCATAAGTTAAATGGCTTGATCTTGTGCGGTTGTTGCCTAAATTAATCTATTTTTCTATTAAACGTAAAGAGCTTATTCTAGGTTGTTTGATAGTTAGGTTTAGTCTAAGAGCTTATTTTGATTAAACACGACCTAAAGAAAAATATAAGGTTAACATAACTTATTATTAACCTATGATTAATAGTTTCTAAGAGAGGTTTGAAAATAATAAGAAGATGAAGTATGTTTGTTTGTGTGTAGGTTAAGATTGAACCGAGAACTGGATTCCAAACTCATTCATAAATTTTCTTACTTTTATATTGCTTAATTTGATTTTCTTTCATTAGTTCAATTTTTTTTCTTATTGATTCCAACCAAACTCCCCCTCCCATTTCATAAACACCGATTCTTTTCATTACAAAAGCTACACACACTCTCTCTATGGATACGATCCCTAGTCACCACTACTATAAATTTAGTTGTACAGTGTTAGGTTTTATTTTCTAGTGCATTCGACATACATCACCTCTCCTCCTTTTTAAATTCCTTCTTTATTAAACTAAGCGGCATCCTAGTTCCTCTTCTTTATATACAGGAAGTATTATGGTAAATAATGGAAAAAAATATCAATGAAGGAACTATCAAACTCAACCTTAAGAGTACTTTTAAAATACAAAACATATACCTGGATTCCTCTATAAATAATGATGTTGGCCTCCTTCTCTTCATAGGTATCATTAAGAACACCTTTTTGGTCTCTATCTTTTAATTAACTCATAACAAGGTTCAAGTTTTTCAGTCAAACAAGAGTTAAACTCAACAACCACTTTAAACTCAACAACCACTTGTTATGGATACTTCAACATTACCTTAACCACTATATAAGGCATCTTAAACTCTTGAATTCTATTATATAAAAGTATATCTTCTTTTATGGAATTCAAAGAAATGTACTTCCATATATATACAGGTGGATTAGTAATTAGAAATAAGATTTAGGGCTTATGTGTCTTTCGGTGGCCTAATTTGACAAGAATGTCTAGTAGATAGTAGTGGGGCCTACTACTATCTTCTTAAAGCTCTATTAGTAGTGATAGGTCTTGTTACAAATATTAAGGCTTATATGTCAGTAAAAATTGATAGAACTTTGGCATGGTTAAGGGTTTTGTTAGTTTGTGGTTAAATATATGAGGGTTTTAAAATGTTAGGAATTGTTTTTAAAAACTCTCAATTGTTAGGATTTGACTTATATTTTAATATAAAATTTGAAGTTAAAATGGCATTCTTATTGATATCATTTTTATTCTTAAAAAATCATAGTTAAAGAAAAATTGCCTCAATTATAAAGTAAGTACTTAAGGCCCTAAAATATATAAGGGTGTTTGGTAGTAATACAATAGTAAATAAAGTATTGGCCCTCAAAGAAGATGTAAGAATTTAGTAAACTCCCTTATTATTACCTAATCAATTAAAAAGAGATAGATTTAATGATTAAGAATTAAATCTAAAACTACATATTAAAGAGTGCACAATCATTAGAGATAGAAAAAGCATGTAATCAAGAGAAAATAATAGACATGAATATCATTTAAATAAGAACTCCCCCTAGTATTATCATAGAAGTTATAATCTAGTTAACCTAGAATAGATTTACCATCTAGGTGACAGAATTTTCTAGACACTAGAGTTCCACTTTCTTGACTTACAATCATCTACTTTTTGGTAGGTTAACACATGCCTCTACCAAACTAATATCCCTTTGACTGCATTAAGCCTTATGAAATCCAATGAAAAGTTTCACCCTAACACCAAAGAGATCACGTAAGTCTACTTCGAGCACCCATTCAACTCCATCTACCTAAGCCACGTTTCACTTATAAGCAAGCTCTCTCAAGTCATTCATAAGTGAATTTAAATCAGATTTAGACACTATCAAAACTAAATAATACATTAAGATCAATCAAATATAGCTCACAGATATAAATCTTAATTCATAACTGAAAATAAATAAATCCATACATGAATAAATACTAGGGTTCCCTCCTATCAAGAACTATAAAATAATTAGTCACCATCACATTTAAACCATTAAACAAACTAAGTAAATAAAAGAAATAAAAATAGAGAAAGTTCTAGATTAGGATGATTTTGATCTTCTTTTCTCTTAAAAATTTCTACTCCATGCTCTTTGAGGGCATTTCTTTATCCCCTAGTAGCTAAATCTATGTCTAAAGTGAAATGATATGAAAAAGAGTAATCAATTAAGATTTCCTATAACTATTTATAATATGATCCATCATCAAGACACAGTTTGATACTTGGTGCCTCAAATTGTGGCTCTGGAGAACTCACAAAACACAAAATAAAAAGTTGTAGATCTCTTTCTTAACTATGTATTTAAATCATCTCAATTCGTATTTAGAAGAAATAGTTGTAAACAATTTAATAAACAACGCTCAAGTTATCTTGCCAAACTTTTTAGAGAAAGACACAAGTTCTAGCATGCACGTCATTAGGCCATAGATCTTTCTATTTTCTTTAAGGATAATACAAGGCCTCTAGCATAATTTTGTATTTAAATTGTGAATGTCTCTATTATTCATATGATTAGCACATAGTTGATGGCATGATTGTGACTTAGGTTGTGTTGCTCTACAAATTTTTTAATGCCATACAATCTCGTCTCATCCATAATGGATACGTGCTAGCACACGAGCATGATCCATGTCGTGTTCAACCAAGGATTGTGATTTTTCTATTTTTTTTTCTTACAATCTCTCCAATTCTTGAAATGTTTCATCTTAAGACAACATCTTCATCAATTACGTAAAGTATAACATAAATTAATTAAATCATGGTAATTTATATGAAAGACATAGCAAAACACTTTAGTGAATTATAGATATATTTTATGTTCATCAATTTTCAAAGTAACCAACCCATCCATTTAGCAAAACAAGCATTCAAGATATATTTAAAAAAATTTACCAAAATATCTTGTTGATATTTTAAAATATAACACATTAAATTCAATATGAAATTATATCCAACTCGAAGCCCCTAAGGTGTGCAAAATGAAAATTTTTAAAAAATTTTCATTTTTCTTAACATGAAATATATTATTGACTAAATTTTGCTTTTTATTCATTCTTGATTTTGTTGACATTAGTAACTTTATCATTTTTTTATTGGTCATACTTTCTTTAATAATACCTCTATTGTAATTGAATGTCAATGTTTAATGTGATTCAATAATTTGTTTTAAATTATTTGGTCTTTCATTAGACTTGATCTCTCACAAATTACTTTTTTATGCACTTATTAATTCATTTTTATAAATTGAATTAATAATATTTTTTGATAAATCAAATAAATTCATTAAAATGAAACAAAAATAGTATCATACAATACTAGATCAAAGAATTAGGTTAAAAATCTCCACACTAAATCTGAAATTTACTCAACTTATAAAATGACCTTGGGACCCACTCTAAGACAAGTGTCCAGTAATTCAAACTGCACATTGCACTCCTATATCCCTTCATTTTTATTTCCCGAAGCTCCTTCCATCCTTTCCTTCTTCTCACTGTCTCTCTTCATTTTACAAAATATGTTTTAGCCCAGGAGCTTCCATGGTTGTAACTAGAGTACCTTGTTCCTCCTTTCATATGGATGATTTGCATCCTACCCAAAATTTCAGTCCTGTGAGTGCTTTTTTCTTTTTGTTTTCTCCATTATCTAACACTGATATTTCCATATCGTGTAAGGTTGATGATGTACATCATACATGTGGTTTACTTTTCCTAAACTTTTATGGTTTCGCTACATGATTCTTCTTCCAGGTCGTTCCCTTAGTTTATATTTCCTTATTGCACATTGTGGTATCGTCCCTGGCTATAGTCATTCCTTATACCGTACAGTTATTCTTTAATCTACTACTTAAATCCCAACGTAATAGTTTGGATAGGATTTGAATTTGTAATGCCATTAACATTATTGCTGTTTGTTATGTTCACAACAAGGAGTTGGAAATTTTCTTATTTGAACAAAATTCCTATGAACTTAAGTTCGTTTAGTTCTATTTATATTTTTAATGTAATTTTTATCATTGTATCCTTTTATTTATATTTTTCAAACAAAAATTAAAACATTTTTTGTTATTAATATCAACATAATTATACTTTAATATTAGTATTAATTAAATTTAAAATTAAATTTAAAATAAACTAAATTTATAAAGTAAATAATTTTATTTTGATCTCTTATGTAATATTTATTAATAAATTTATTATATTTTATTAAAATAATAATTTATAATTTTTATACTCATGTTTATTTATTAGATTTTATTTTAATTATTAAAAATGTTACTATTAGAATTAAATATTTGATATTATTAAATAAGTACTGAACTTTATTAGTAATTAATATTTAATAATTTAAAATTACATATTAGTTTATAGTAAAATATGATTGAAAATGCATTAAGAACTCTCAAGGGAGCTCCAGGGTGAACAATAATGTGGGCGTGAACAATAACTTTGAAGTAAAATTTTGGGTATTTTTTAATGCTTTCTTTTAGGCTTGGCAATTAAGCTCAAGCCAGGCTCGAGTTTACTAAGCCTCAGGCTTAATTTTTAAGGACTAACCCAAGGCCACAAAAATTGGAATACAACGTCATTTTAAAAAAATTAAGAAAAAATCGAGTCGCTTGTGCCCAATTTGACATATTGTTATCCCTACCTTCTTTAGTCTCTTCTTACTTAGGGAGCTTTATGGCTACCTCCGAGGGAGGCTCTACCCCTTTACAAGCAAGGCCGAACCATGTCCCCTCAATTAAAGGATCATTAGCTATTAATAATATAAAGGAGCATTCTAAATAAAACACATCATCTTCTTCGTATGAGATTCATAAAACTTGGAGTAAGGTTGTGTGTACTGAATCTTCCATTCCTAAAGCCCAAATACCACTCTTATACCTTGATTGATGATGTTGTTTACCCTTCAATTGAACTTCATCAAGAAGGATCTAAAAGCTAAAAAACACCTTCGTTAGTTTTTTCCTAAATAACGTCCAGCCTATCCCATAAAAGTATGGCTCAAACTAGGTGGAATGGTAAGGGGATAGATAGAATTTCGCTAATAGCAGATGATACATTTCAATTCAAGTTTATGGATGAAAATGGTATGAGTAAAGTGTTGGAAGCTAGCCCCTAGCTTGTGGGGGACCAACCAATGTTTATATAAAAATGGATTCTGATCTAGAATTTGATAAAAATAGCATTAAAAACATTTCTTTATGGATCAATTTCTACAACATACCTTTAGAGTATTGGTCAATGGATGGCATAAGTTTTTTAGCTAATGTTGTGGGAAAACCAATGGCATTTGATTCAACCATTGCAGAGCTAGAGAAGGAGTGTTTTGCTCAAGTTTGTGTTAAGGTAAATCACAAGAATCCACTCCCAAAAGTCTTGTCATTTATAAAGCTTAATACAACCAACAAGTTAGAAAATTTTGAAATTCAGTTAACGCATAATTGGAAACTGCAAAGGGGACACCATATATGAAAATCGATCAGTAAAAAGTTTGCTAAAGGAGATTACAAAGAATTAATGGGAATGGAGAATGAACCAAGTACTAAAGAGTAAAATGGGGATGTGAATGTGGTACCAATTCCAAGATAATACCCCCACTTATAAAAAGAATATGGAAGTAAATGGGTTGGTGGAATTCTATGATAATACTCCAACCTGTGATAAGGATAGGGATAAAGGAAAGACAAACTCTTAGGTGCAAATTGCTGAAGTAGATATGTAAATTGAAACATAAATTACAACACCAAATAGTGATATAGAGAAAGCCAATTTGGAACAAGCTGATGATTAGCAAGATGAGGAATACAATCAGTAGATTTTTTAAGAAGCAATTCATATGTTGAAGGATTAGTTTAATCCTGTATCTGGTAGGAGGTTCAGGAGGAAGAGAAGAAAACCAAAAGGTGTTTAGTGAGTCATCCCCTTGTTTGTATATATACATATGATCTTTGGGAACATTAGAGGATTTAATGAACCTCTTAAAGGTCAAGTTATTAAAGATCTTTTGTTAGAAAGAAAGCTAGCTTTGATTGGTATTTTATAAACAATAATAAAAGCTCATTATCTTAATAATATGATAAAATTTATGGGGAAAAGTTAGAGTTATGTAATAAATTATGAATTCCATTAGATTTTATTGGCTTATAACTCTCAGATTTTGCATATTACAGTGATTAAAACTTTTGATCAGCATATTTACCTCACATGTAAACTTCTAGATACAAGAAATATGATGGAAATTACTAGCATATATGTAGCCAATTTCAAATTTCATAAAGTAAAGTTATAGGAAAAACACATTTTCCCATTTATACTTCCATGAATTTGGATTGGTTTATTAAAGGTGATTTGAATTGTAGTTTGCATCTATCTGAAGCATAGGGTGATAAGATTAATGCTACTAACCTTGGAAAAGAGTTGGGGAGTGTTGTTACCAACTTGAAGTAATTGACCTCAAATCTTCTAGATGTTTTTATACATGTAGCAATAAATAGCAAGGAAGATGCCTAATCCGAAAGAAGCTAGAAAGAATTTTGATTAATCACTTATGGATGAACGAATTCCCTAATTCTTTTGCTCATTTTGATGCTTCATTATATTCATATCACTCTTGGACAGAGGTGTTAAATTTCACACCTCATATTGCTCATAATTTTCCACTCAAGTTCTTCAACTACCTTAATAAAAGGGATGGCTTTATAGAACTTGTAGTGTACAACATCATGATCAAGGGTTGTAAAGCTTTCCAACTTATGAGAAAGCTTCACATTCTTAAAAACAAATTTAAGACTTTCTCTAAAGTTGATCAACTCCTCTATAATATCAAGTTGCAAGAAGCTAAAAGAGAGTTGAGAAATGCACATGAAGAATTCTATAAAAACCCAAACAATTATGCTCTAAAAAGCATTGAATATATGAAACTAAGGAAATACATGGAAGCTCTTTGAGTTCATTATTCAATTCTTAAGTAGAAGGTAAGGTGTACTTGGATGAGAAAAGGGGATTTCAATACTAAATTCTTTCATTATTCGGTTCTGGCAAGAATAAATCTCAATTGGATAACTTGTCTCTTAGATTCTAATAACAAAATGATTACTAATAGATATTCAATAAGGAGTTTGATATTTAACTTCTTCAATTCCTTACTAGGTGATACATCTACATCAAGCCCATCAGATCTATAGGAGTTAGTAAATCTTATAGGGGCTCCCTCTGCCTTCCCACAGGATATATTACTGAAGCTTAAACAACCATTTGCCTCATAAGAGATTAAATGTGTTCTTTTCAATCTGAATCCTACTAAAGCACCAAGCTGGATTGATTCAATTCATACTTTTTCAAAAAACCTAGCAGATTACAAGTAAGTTTGTTATGGAAACTATCATGGAGTTTTTGAATTCTAGCAATTTATTCAGGGAAATTAATGCAACTCGCATATACTTGATTCATAATATTCCAAATGTAAGTAGTCTCAATGATTTTCAACTTATATCCAATTTCAACACCATCTATAAGTTGATTTTAAAGCTTCTTGCAAATAGACTCAAGAAGAGTTTGAACATGTTCATTCATGAATCTCAAAGAGAAACCATCCTGGTAGAAATATATCTGATAATGTTATATTGGTGAAAGAATTGATAAGATAATATAGTTATGGAAGACACATCAAAAGTTGTTCCATTAAAATTGATCTATTAAAAGCTTTTGATAGACTTCAATGGAACTTCATTCCTATATGTTTGGAATGGTTCGGATTCCTAAACCAATTCATTAAATGGATTCATGCCTACATTCCACAATTTCATACATTATTCTTATTAATGGATCTCCCACTAGGTAATTCAAAGGGTCAAATGGCTTAAGACAAGGAGATCTTCTTTCTCCTTATCGTTTTGTTATTGTTATGGAGTTCTTAAATAGAATTGTTTGTTATAACATATCAAGAAGATTTGATTTCAAGTTTCATCATAAATACAAGGAATTGTCTCACTTCAATATCTATTTTGCAGATGATTTGCTATTATTATGTGGTGTTTACCAAGAATTCCTTTCTATATTACATCAATATCTCATGAGCTTTTGCAGGATTTCAAGTCTTAGAGTCAATCAAGGCAAAAGTATAATTTTCTTCTCCTCAGACTTAACCAATATTGAGAGATTTTAGCATATCTTTAATCTCAACATCCAAGGTATGCCTTTTACTTAATTGGGGGTTCCTATCTTAACTAAAAGCTTAAATATCGAGATTACTTTAACATTCGAGAGAAATACAAGAAAATCATCAATGGTTGGCTGAATAAAGATTTATCTCAGGTTGGTAGAGTGCAATTTATAATCTCTATGTTAAATAATCTTCACGCCCATTAGATTTCTCATCTTCTAGTCCCTAAGAGGATTATTAAGGAGATTGAAAAATGTATAAGAAATTTCCTCTGGTCATATAAGATTGACAACCCTAAAGGTGCTAAAACCAAATGGGAGCATCTATGTTGGAGAAAACGGGAAGGGGGACTTAATCTCAAAGCCATTCGTACTTTTTAGTCCATACAAGTAGCCAAAAGAACTTAAAGACTATTCAATGACAAGGAATCTCTCTGGAGTAAATGGAGTAATGAATTTTATCTTAAGGAAACTAGCTTATGGCAAATAGCTGAGAGGAATGAATTCTTCTAGCCTTTTATTCAAATTTTGAGAAGCAGTTCCATTGTCTATCAACATATCAAAATTCAAATAGGGAATGGCGAAGGAACATAGTTCTAGTATGACAATTGGAATTCTCTCAGCCCTTTATATCTTAGAGAGGATATGTATCCTCTTCACACTAGCTAGAATCCCTTCTTAGGTAAGAGTCTGTTAAGAAATTGTGAATAACTCTTGGCATTTTCAAGGCAGGGGCACTGGGAGACTACAAAACTATTTTCCCAGCTATATGCCTAACTCATTTACTCGAAACATACCTTTATGGTCATTAAGCTGGAATAGAGACTTTCAAACTCTGCATGCATCAAAGCTTGCAAGCCTTCTCACACTCTTATTCCTTGGTATAATAGTTTTTAAAAAGGTCCCTAAAACCAAAAGCTTCTTTCACTACTTGGCTTGTAGCTATAAAGATAGAATCGTGAGATCTAAAGACAAATTATGTGACCTATTTCGCAATGAGCTTGAAAGCATAGACCACTTTTACTTTAAATGTGGTTATTCAGCCTCCATCTGGGTCAGTACCCAGCCCTTTCTTAGCCTCTACTATCATGAATCAGATTGGAGCAAAATATTAGAATGGGTTTATCACAAATTCATATCAAGGGGAAAGATAGAGTATGCTTAAGCCTCATCTTCAACAGTATAGCCTACTCTATTTGGAGAGAAAGAAAACATAGAGTTTTCCACAAGATCAATACTGATAAGCATATCTTAGCTCACAAGTTACATTGTTAGATACAAGAAACATTGGTAGCTCGTCACATGCAAGAATAATTGAGCTCTTTTTATAGAAGACAATGGAATCTCTAAATTTTAGCTTTTCATAGAAATGTTGTAAAAGTCTTGTTTTTTGTTCATGCTTAATCCAGCTTTGTAAAGACTTCATGATGTCTTTTACGGCTTAATAAATAAATTCTTTTATCATGAAAAAAATATAATGTGATTAAGAGAAAAAAATAGAACCGATTGTTACGATTTTTTTCAAATTATGAAAATACTACGAAATCAAAAGTAAAAAAGAGAAATTAAAATTCAAAAAGAATTTTATTAAATTAAAAAAATGAAAACAAACAAATCAAAAACTAAAATTAGTGAATAGTGTGTGTTATTTGCTTAAAGTTTATGTCATTTAAAGTTTGTATAAAGGCGCTTTGAATAACTTATCCGACATAAATTCACGGTGTATTTAGTTATTAAGACTTGAGAGTTTTATATGGAATTCTTTTAATTTGTAAAAAGTCCCAAAAGGGAAATCTATTAAGTTCGTTATATTGTTATTCGTAAATAGTTAAAAGAAATGTTTTGTTTGTAAAATTATCTCTCAGCTCTTATTTAATTGTATTATGGTGCAAACAAATTATGTATGAGTGTAGGGTCAAAACCTTCAAATGCAAGCAGCGGCGGAGCCAAGAATTTAAGATAGGAGGGTCCAAAATTTTAATTTTTTTAAATCTTGTAGGGCCCAATGTATCATAGGACTCCAAATAACTCCATATATATATATATAATATTTTTTAAAATTTTGGAGGGCCCATTACACCATTAGGCCACATGTGGCTGGGAACTTCAAGGTACAAGTGAGTCGATAAGGAACTCTTCTGATTTAAGTAAGGTCACGAGTTTGAACCGTTCTCATGTATACAGCTGTTTAAAACTTAGGACCAGAGTTTTACCTCTTGTAAGGAATCTACCTGATTCGAGCGAGGATTAGTCTGAGAGTGGTTGGCTTAAAGGTGTCTTCCTATATTTGAGATACTCCTAAAACATACCCCTAGGTATTAAAAAAAAAAAAGATGGGATGAAAAAAAGTCATATTTGACTTTTGTCCAAAAACTTGCAAAAATAGTTGCAGCTGCAGGACAGGTGTAATACTAGAAAGTGCCAAACATGTTCTAATAATAGTCCTGTCGTTATTCTGATGTTGCGTAAATTGGCAGTATTGTTACACAGGCGTCCTTTAAACATCCGCAAGCTACATTTTGGAAAAAAAAAAAAAGAATAAACAAAATTTGATCGATTTCTCCTTAATAATGTGCGAATAAAAAAGATTTATATTCTTCCATGCGATCAACATGTACGATACTAATATTTTGGTGTTATAAGAAAAGAAAACAAAGCAAGTTATAGAAATAGAAGGCTTAATTAAAGCAGTAAACATTCCTTTGCTCTCTTCTAATTGTACTTTTAAGTACATAGGAAAACCACTCTTACAAAATCACAAATATAAGCTACTCTGGCCATAGACCTTAGCATGTATATGTTCTCTTATTTTTGTATTTTATAACACCAACAAAGGCATAACCTTTTAGTATACTTAGAAAACACCTAACTTCCCAGGAATTCCTGGCGCACTCATGGTTTGCGAATACTCAATAATTTCACATCATCAAGAACAGGGCCGCACAGAGAAGAGAAATCGTCGGACCTCATGTGATAGAATGTGCTGTAGAACGTAAATCTTGTTCTTGTGGAATCCGCAACAAACCTAAGCTCGGCACGCTTAAATCCACCTGTGCCCTTTGACTCGTAAGGGACTTTGAGAGTGTTCTTTCCGGCGAAAGCCTCCACTATCATAGAACCCGCGCAGGTATTGCTTGCGTCTCCGACCGCAAACGTAAGGGCATAAGTTCTCCCCGGTATTGTCCTAGCAACTTGTGCGATCGCGCTCTCTTTTCCGGCAACGAGCTCCACTGCACGTCTTCCTTGCGGGACAGAGAAATGATCGGAGTCTATGTACTTGACGGCTTTGAGGGATTCTACCATCCAACCGGGAAGTGGAGAGTGATCGTCTTCAATATTTGGTGGGATTAGCACTCCCCAAGATGTGTTTGGAAACACGTAGGGTCCTTCCTCGAACCCACCATTTTTCAGGATGTTCTCTGAAAAAAAAATGAAACCATTGTTAACGCTTGGTAATATTAAATCAACTGGGACCAACAATTGCATGGCATCATTTGTTGGGAAAGAATGCTTACTGTTAGTAGGTCTCGGAGGGAACAAGGCCCTAATAGCAATAGAGTCGATGAGAGGTCCACAGGCAGGATCTTCCTCAACGCCAGGATTATGAATGACAAGGAACACCTCCGGGAACTCAGCTTGAAAAGCCCATGCATAAGAGTCCCAGCCGTTACTGCTGTACATGGTTTGCATAGGAAGCACACCCCAATCCGGCGACACCGAAACGTTAAGCCGCTCCTCTTGTGCGCAAGTTCTGGCGGCACTGAAAGTGATTGAGTAGTACATCCCCTTGATTACCCTAAAACTTTGCTTGATCGATGCCTCGTTGCCCAGCCTCACTGCATAAGCCCCTTCAGGCACCACCAGCAACATATCTCCTTGTTTTTGACCGGATTTTATGTACTCAACGAATCCTGTAATCTCCCATTCCGGAATTGAAAAACGTCCTATCACTTGCGTGCCTTTCATGTCCGATGGCTTTGGGCCCAGCTCGAAGTTGCCATTTCTCATTAGTCCTGTATGATCAGATAGTCTACTAAGCAGGATAGCTTGTAACTTCACACTAAAATATTAGGCTTGGCCCATGAAATAAAAAGACTGAAAAGTAGGAGAACTACTATTTATAGCTAGGAGAAATACTATTTATAGCAAGCAGTTTGGTGGATGTGACTGATTTTATCTTGCATCTTCCTTTTATTATATCTACTGGGTCATTAAGTTTTTATTCTATCCTTGTGTACGAATACCGACTACCGAGATACAAAATGTAAGAACACCATCAATGACTCTGTGAAGTGGGCCCAAACTCCTGCAACTGATAGGTGAGGCATTAAACTGTCAACTCAGGTTCTGATCTTTCCTCGCTTTTTCTGCAATGCTTAACCCATCTCAAAGGAAAGGAAAAGCAACTTAACAGATTTTCTTGGACATAAAGTTGGCATTTAATATTTCTGACTCTAGTAAACAGTATACCAATTCGGGCAGCTAAAATAAGCGGCGTAAGCTGGACACAAAACCAAGTAAATTAAACGGCAAACCAACCAAGCAGCAGAGTAAAATGGAATGTAATCTAGACTTGTTTTCAGATGAATATGGCGACACCAAAACGAGGTTCTATGTGTACAAAGATTGAGCATAAAACAGTTGAGTCCAACTGGCCAGGTCTAAGAGGAGTGCCAAGTTGGAACTGCAGTCCAAACTACGTTGAACCTAAAATCTCCGTCGTCGCCATGTTGATCAGTGGAAAATTATTAGATGCTTCTACTTCGACGAAACAACAGGAACAAGTTAAATATGATATTAAAGACCTAGTTCCAAGAATTTATTTGAAAATGAAAGTGATAAAACACATAGTTTGCAATCCCATACTATACGTGCGCAAGTATGCACATAAAATAAGTACTACACCGTGAAAGCTTACCGTCTCTGATGGAGAAGGCGACGTGGATGGTGGTGCAGAGAAGCGCACAGAGTAGCACGAGCCGTCGCATTCTGTGTCCTTTTGGTTTGAAGGGAGTGAGAGGAAGGGAAGAGAATTGCAGTGAGAAAACAGAGCACATCCGCTTATATGCATGCCCAGGTCCATGAAAGCCCCTAAATTTCCACCGAATATCGAGAATGGCATTTAGTTGCGCTGACGAAATCACCCTTTTGGGGCTGTAGATGGACCAAATCTACACGCGAAGACAAAAGATGGAAGGAGGTCACATGGTTTTCCGACATACTTTGCTTGCGTGGGCCACGATCTCCGCCGCTTCTTGGCCTCAGATTTTATCCATTTGAATTCGGCATTTTCCCTTTTCCTTCCCATCCTCTATGTTATAACATTTAGGCTCTCTTTGGTTTGAGGAGTAATAATAAGATAGGATGGACTTATATCGTTTATTTAAAGGTTTTATAATAGATTAAGATAAAAGCGGAGGGTTTCATGTTACGTTCCATTCTATCTTAAATAGTGAAAATAAGAAACTTCTGATTCGGGAAGTTTAGGATGGAACGTAAACTAATAAATATATACTACCTAATATACCCTTAATAATTCTTCTTAATATCAACTCTGACCAAATCATAATATTAATATATTAAATAGAATATAGTAATATTTAATATA
>JANIJH010000008.1:26042836-26057606 GCA_024520975.1 Erythroxylum areolatum
ATATTAAATAATTAATAATAATATTTTATATAATTAATAATAAATTGTATACAATTAATAAAAAATTTAATAAAAATTTTATTAATGAAAATAGAAAATATGAAAAAAAAAGTATTCTTTAATTGTTTGTATATATTTTTATATAAATAAATTATTTTAATATAAGGGTATAAAAGTTATTTATTATACATTACATTCTATTTCATCCATCTTCTAAATAATATTTCTATACATTACATTATGAACCCTTCTAAACAACTTTTTACTATTTTACATTCCATTCCATTATAAACCATTTTATTCTCTTTCATTCTATTATATTTCGTTCTATTAATTAACATCCAATCATACAGGGCCTTAGAAACAGCCTTATTACAGGAAAGGCTTCGCATTTTAGTACTGATCCATGTTATCCTCTATATTATACAACTTCTAGCTTTATTTAACTATCAAATATACACCTTTAATATTAAAATCTAATTCGGAATTCCTTAATATTTAAATTAATCAAAACTAAAATATAAAAATACAAAATCAATAATTCTAAGTGAGACTTCGCTAAAATGCAGAATTCAAAGAGCTCTAATAATAGACAGTCTTATTGGCAGTTTTTGGTAAAATATAAAATACCAAATAAAAAATTTAACAAGTGAATTTTTTGTGTACATAGTGGAAAATTTGATAAATAGGGCAATATTCATTTGTTCTGAGAGGGACGTAGGAGGGTAAGAATTGATTTTTTGTGTTAGAGCTTCATTACTAATAAATAAATATTGGTGTGTTCAGTTATATTTATCTACCAAATTTAGTCGAAAGTTAAGGGATTATTCAATAGTTCTAAAAGTGTAAGGGATAAGTGAAAAAATGAAAATTATATTATAATTAAGGAGCGACATGTAATTAACTCTTACCATCACGATGGTTGGTACTCTGGAAAACCTACATTCACTCCCTAAATTGATATTTTACGAACCTCTTCTACAGTGGATTAAGATCCATTCTACAAAAGGTACTTACAACATTCACAACTAATTTGCAACACCGATAAAGCAGTTCCTCCAATGGAATATAAGAATTCACCTTAAATATATATTTTAGTACGAACTAAAAACTCACAACACTAACAAGTAAAATTCAATTAGTGTGTTTGTAATTTAACGTAATGAATCATTGAATTCACTTGATTACAATTTAATATCAAAACTTATTGCTATAATTTTTTAAATAAAATTCGGGTGGTTGATTTTTGCAAAATTTTGAAAGATAGAAGCAAATTTCAGTTAGTTTCAATCAAATTTTAAGAGTTCTGTTGATATAATAAACTCTTCTTGCTTAAAAGAAAAAAAAATAAAGTGAAGTTCGAGCCCTTAATTCTTTATTAATAGAAAGATTGAGTTACAAAAGAGAATTGCACTTTTTATTATTCTTGACTTTTACTTGTTTTGACTAAGTTTCCTTTTTATATTTATCTTTTTAGCTTATATGTTTTCCTTGATTCTTTATCTCCATTTGATAATATATTGGTATCCAAATAAATTTAATTGAGTGTTTTTGATGATTTTTAATCAATTAAACATAATCTAAAATAGGTATAAACAAATGCATTATGTAAGTTAAGTGGTTAAATTAGTGGCAATTTTTCTTTAAAGATACCCCAAGGCATTCCTTCCATCTTTCATCTAATAACCTTGCAATCTTGTTTTGGGTCAAATTAATCCTTACAATTTTAACTCGGTAAATTCTTTCCAATTACTTCACTAGTATAACTATATATAATTCAAAAGGAGTCAATATGGTTTATTTAATTTGCCTATAACTATGGTTTCTATTAGGCATAAAGATATTCTTCATAATTTTCCAAACATCAACTCCTTTATTTAAAAATAAGAGTTTCTTATAATAGTTTTCCAATATTTGTAAGTATTACCTTCAAAGAAAAGGGATCTACCTATACATTGTCCATCTTGACTAAAAGTTCACCAAGAAAATGTCATAGTAATTTTTACTCAAATTGCCAGAAAAATATGTGGAGTTAATGATGCCAACCTTGATACTAATTGTTGGTCCCTATATAATACATAAGAGGAGAGTGAATCATGTGTAAATATTTTATTTAGTTAAAAAAATAATGAATAAATTGATAAAGAATTTGAATATGTCAATGTAATATGCATTTACAATCCAGCTCAAGTAGCCATAAACTTACAAAGTTTTAATGGAAACACAATAATAATAAAAAAACGTACACAAAACTAATTTATAGTGATTAGGCCAAAAAACTATTAATCTATGTCCACATACCAAGGTTCAATAGAAATTTTCACTATTTCTCTTTCATTAATGGGTGAAGAGGAGTCCTTTTGTATAACATCTTCTTTAGAACCAATAAAGATGAACTTTTACAATCGTCTTCCTTTGTTATAGTTGAATATGAACCGTTAACAACTCTTGTTCAAATTCAAAAGGAATCCTTACAATTTGTAACTCACAAGATCCTTTCCAATTGCTACAATAATACAACTATATATAATTCAAAGCTCCCTTTTTGCTCACACCAATAAACCCAGAGTCAAAATGATTTATGCAATTTACCTATAATTTTGCAAAGATCAACTCCTTCTCAAAAAAGAAAACTTTCATAATAGCCTTCCAATATTTGTAATTGTCATCTTCAAAGAAAAGGGATATACCTATACATTGGTTATCTTGACTAAAAAGTCATTAAAAAATGTGTCATAGTAATTTTTACTCAAAGAATATGAATATGTTAATATAATATGCATTTACAATTTAATTCAAGCAACCATAAACATAAAAAGTTTTATGGAAACATAATAATAATTGGAAAAGATACATAAAACTAATTTATACTAGTTAGGTCAAATAACCATTGGCCTACTTTCACTTCCCAAGTTTCAACTGAAAAATTCACTATCTCTTTCTTTAATGGAGGAAGCTCTTTATCAATGATAAAGAGGACCCCCTATAATCATCATTCTTTGTTATGGTTAAATATGAACAATAGACAACTCTTGTTCAAGGTCGAAAGAAATCCTTAAAATTTGTAACTTAATAAAATTTTTCCAATTGCGACACTATTACAACTATATACAATTCAAAACTTCATTTTCTGCTCACACCAATGAACTAGGAGTTAATATAGTTTATGAAATATACACATTAATTTGATAAGAATAAAATGAAACACAAAAACAATATTAAAGAATCATTAAAGTAAGTGCACCTATAGTTTCCTATATTATAGTTTATGTGAGATAAGTGTCAATCCTATATGAACTATAATTATTAGTCTAATAGTCTTTCTCTTATCTATCTAAATAAAATAATGATATAAGTATAAAAGGAAATAAACAAAACTAAAATAACAAATAAGAGTTAATTGGTCAAGGTGATAATATGAATAAATAATCATTAGATAGAATAGATTTAGGTGAGGAATTCCCCATGAACTTTAATATACTTGAATTTATCCTAACTCAATCACTAACTTTAGTTACTTAGAGTGATAGAAATTCCTAAGTTATAATTATATTCTCTCTCAAGTAATCCCTATCATCAAGTTGATTAAACAAAATCTTATAATAATCAAAACAACCTAAGAATACATTAACTCACTTTACAAATTCTGATGATAGGTTTTACCCTAACTTTGAAAGATCATATAGTTCTGTCTCTAGAAACATACTCAACCCTCATTATTCATTTTGTGATCTATTCATAGATATCATCTCCCTATGTAAATCCAATTATTAAATCTTCAAATCTTATTTATTGAGAATGTAGTGGCAATGACAAAGGAATTCAAATATCACTCAATGTGTGGCAAATTGAAACTAGCCAATCTTTGTTTTACAGATGGCTTGAATCTACTCTTAAAAGTTTATGCCATATTTATTTCCACCTTGATTAAAGCTTCGAATATGTGACAGACCCCTTTCTAGTGACTAGGCAACCTACGTGGCACCCCACAAAAACTCTCCAGTCAATATCTGACAATGCGTCATAATACTAGTCAAAATAAAATAACTAGACTTACTACTATAACAATGGTGAGTCTAGGTAGATCACATAGAGAGTGTGTGTAAAATTGTTGAAATGAAATTAATCAGTGTTTAGGTTTAGCAGGGCTTTTGGATTTTGAAATAAGAAAAAAATAAAACTAACCTAATGAAAACAAATTAAAGAAAATATGTGAAAATGATAAAAGTGAAAAATTCGGTAGGGACTCGATTCTTTGGTTCAATCTCGGCCTACACCCTAATTATACATATTTCATTGATTTGTTGTTCTCAAACCTCGCTTAGCAATAATTAATCGTGGGTTAATAATTAACCTGAGTTTTCTCTTAAGTAGTATTTAATCAAGATAAGATCATTAATTAAACCTAAACACTGAGTAGCCTAGGATACGATCTCTAGATTTAATTAGGCAGTAACATTACTAATTAGAAAAATCAATTAATCAAGGCAACAATCATATGCGATTTGTCATTTAATCTAGGTCATGTTATCCTTAATGATTACGAATCATTAGTCACTACATATGAATTTCAACATAACAATTACAGATTATATCGAAATTCTAACAATGGGTTTGTAAATAAACAATTCAATGAACATATTAAAATCATCTTTCTACAATGCCCAATGGGTTCATACACAAATAACTAAATAACAACGAAAATCTAATTATCCATACACAAAACCCAAATCAATTAGCATAGGATAACTCAATCAATTTCTAACGAGAGAAAGAAATAACAAAAATAGTAAAATATACTTAACCCTGGGTCGTCGGTATCGATCTCACCTCCGAACCAGTGTCGAGAACTTAGCCTTACATGGGTCTCTCTAAAGAAAATGCTTCAACCCCACTCAAATAATCCTAGTAGAAACCCCCTCGGTTCTTTCTTTACTAGACCTCTACTCGTCATTATACGCTCACTCTCCAACCTCGCTACTGTTATCTTGATGTAACAAATTAATATTCGGTCAAATTCACTGTTCACTTATTAAAACCTCCACTACTTCCACTAAAAACATCAGCATTTTATAGATGCCGTCTACGTGAAACGCATATGTGGTCTGCGTTTCACGTAGATCATGCACAACATCTACGTGAAACGCATAACGTCTACTTGAAACACATATATGAGATGTCTCCTAGCTACTATGTCGTTTCTCCTAGTTGCTCCTTACTTCTACATTGTGTTTTGCTCCTTCATCTATTGTCGTTTTGCTTCATTCTTTCAATAGCCTCTTGCCTTCATTTAATTCCATAAAACACGCTGCATGGGCTTGCATGGTCCATACATAAAAACAACTTTGATTAATTTTTGTTTCTATTTTTCTTGTTTTCTTTTTTTCTTATAATTTTCTTCTTCTTACTCCATAAAGACAAATGAACTTAATTTTGAAAAATGGCCTAATTATTGGCTTTTGACTCACTTTAACTTCTTTACTTCCGAATTGTGCCTAAAGTCACATATAAATCAAAGTGAGTATCTTAAGTAATTTTATGTTAATAATCACTAAATGTTAAGGAATAAATTAATAATCAATTCAACATATGTCAATATCTAATCCAACTGGAAAGTTCCCCTTGAGCTAAGCCTTTTCTCTTTTTTTCAAAATATTTTAACTTAATATAAAGAAGGGGTAGTAGTGGAAGTTTTTAAAAGTAATATTCAATAAAAATTTCGACAACATAACAAATGTTATTTAATAAAACCAAAAATTTTAGGCTCCTGAAAAGTAATTCAAAACACTTATATCCACTTAAACAAAGCACGACTACTATTTTTGGACTTCAAGTCCATTCAGAAACAATCTCAAAGGTTCAAACACATTCATGCATTTAGTTAAAGAAAATAACATTTATAAATAACTATATTTTCACAAAACCAAGATCAAGAAATATTTACGAAGAAGATGAACTATACGTAGTAAAACAGTTACAATCTATCTTTACACAAATGATGTTCAAAATATGTTTATAATTATGCAATACATGTAAAACAAATGCATAAGCAAAACTACCTATACAATCGCACTTGACTAAGGTAGCTACTCAAATGGTGGAGTCCCGACTACTGAAATCCCTGAACATACCGAAAAAAAAAAACAAAAAATAAAGGGTAAGTTAGTTTCCATTCAAAAAGTTTATACAAACATTAACCGCTATATAAAGCAAAAATAATTTCCTTTTCTTTTCAAGCAATAACCAATGTTTTGACATAACGAATTCATATAATCAACGCACATGTAAAACATAATCAAGTTCTTCTTTTCTCGTAAAGTGAAAAGAGATGGCAATCGATGGTTTTATGAACTTTCTCTTTTAAAATTCTCTTTGCCATTTGGTACTGTTAAGTGTAAGGCCACAGTGTTGGTTCTGCACCGTTTACCCATCCCTGGCTAACCTCTAATAACGAAGCTGGTTCTGCATCAGTTACCCACACTAGGTTAACTACTATATACTGATTGTTATGGAGCTAGTTCTGCATCACTTACCATAACAGTCCTGACACTATATATAAATCAATAGTTATAGAGCTAGTTTTGCATCACTTACCCGTAACGGTGCTAGCACAATATACACTCCATATGTGTAGAGGGCAACTCATAAGACATACTGATAGATACGACACCACCCACCGTTAGTGACAGACCGACCCCCACCTGCCCCCCCAAAACCCTACCATGCACATTAGGATATACTCTAATCGGTATAATCATATGTATAAGGAGACCTAACAGCTTACCACCAGCTAAACGACAATTAATACACATATGCATCACATTTTTATACCAATTCAATTTGTGTTCAAATTCCATTGTCGTGCCAATTCAGTGCATATGCAATTTGAATTCAATGCCATCTCAAAGCATATATATAATTCTCATAAAATTTTTCTTTCAAATTTAAGTAGTAACACTAATGAACTTATTCATAAACATACTTTTCATAATAAAATAGAAACCATTTTTCTTTCATAAAATTATCTTAAAGATACACTCATAGTTTTGTCATTTATTGCCAGGTACGCTCACGTGTTGAATGTCTCTTCTTGACCTACACAATTTACAAGTCGTTTAATCATTTATTTCCACTATAGGAAATAAAGCATTACAACTATCAATTTGGTTTTAACTACAATAAGTTATTCCACTGGTTTCCATTTCAGAATCTAACTCTAAAATTTACTTAAAACTTTGTTTTAAACATCATCCCATCTGCTTAAATCATAATATGGCCACATAGGTCATGCTAACTTTTTTCATTTGATTTTTCATGAAAACAATCTTAGGATTTTGGGCTATTTACACCTTAACCATAATTGAACTTCGACGAATCACATCGTCAAGTACTTTCCTCTTTAGGGCCAAATTGTCCTCACCACACATATATATATACTATTCCACTTTCTTTCAAACTTTTCAACACATTTCACCTAAGGTCCATACCAAGCATCATTTAAACTCATCAAACTAAAAAGTACAAATTTTCTCAAATATTTCCTAGCTTCGCCGAATACACCACTCTTTCAATATTCTTCCATTTTTCTTAACACATCTTCTCTTCGTTACACATAAATTAACTCAAACCAATACTAATCCAATCTTTTTTTCATTTCTTTACTTCATTGATATCAAATCCATATCATGAACATCTTAACCCTAACCTTGGTTTGGTTTCTTGATTCACTTTTGTTGTTTTCAACCTTTACAAGCTTTCAAGTTTATTATCTACTCCATAATAAGTCAAAAATAACCTTTAATCTTAAATAACTCCATTCCATATGAAATCCACAAAATAAAAAACTTAAACTAAGAAAAACTTACCACTTTTTCTCCTAATCTCTTAAAATTGGTGAACACCATTCCTAGGTCAATATTTCTTCAATTTCTACTCCAAATCCACCAAAAATGGCACCTCTCTTCTTCCTCTTCTCCTTAGCTGAATTCTCCCTCTTTATCTCTTCTTTTCTTCCTTTCCTTTTGGTTCTAATGAATCCTCCTTTCAAAATGAACCAAATTTTGTCTTATTTTGCCTTTTTATACTATAATACTTTACACATGTCATTTTCTTATTAAACATCTTAAATGACTCATCAGCATCTAATTTAACGTTTCTTAAACCATATGGAGTCTTGTAATTGGTCAATAAATGTGAGTCATTTAAAATTTATTAATTAACTGCATTTATGTAAAAAGACCAATTTGCCCTTTCATTGATTCTATACCAATAAATCATATTAAATCTTGAAAATATTCCACAGTCGACTCACCATCAAATTGACCGTGAGATACTTTAATTAGGATCAATACTTAGTAATTAGGTGCCTCAAAAATTTTGAATGTGTTTAAATCATTAATATCTATTATTTTCCAAAAAGGGTATTTTTGTCCTAAACTTATGAAATCCCCGAAATTCATCCAATTGGACTTGTTTTCGATCCATTTCAATGTCATTTGACTTTAATGCCTATTCTGGGTATTTTCAATTTTTTCAGGGTTAAGTCCTCAAAATCCCTATTCAACTAGAAATACAGTTTACCCGAGTTCACTATTCATCCAAAAATACTATCTACCCATAATAAAATATATAATCCGATAGAAGGGAAATTTTAGGGTTTTACAAGATGTTTCAAAGAGTCTCAAGATTGCAAATAAATTGTTCCAAAAGTAGTATATTTCTATCCAGGGGTCCCTTAGAGCTTCAACGATTGATTTCAACTTTAACTGGGTTTCAATCATAAGAATTCCCAATAAAATACTTAGATATCCCTATCTCTCCACATAGATTTAAAGCAAGGGATTACACTAAGCTGCATGATAGAATACGAGCTAGAATTTCAACTTGGAACTCTAGACATCTTTCACGAGTAGGGAGAATATAACTCATCAACTCTATTCTCAAGTCCATCAATACCTATTAGTCTACCCACTTAGCTTTTCTAGGTTCAATCTTGAAAGCCATTGATAGTATATTCTGTAATTTTTTATAAACTAATAGCAAAGACAAAAGCCACAAAACTATGGTGAAATGGAAAGAAATTTGTAAACCTAAGGAGCAAGGTGGTTTGGGAAATTTTCCCATTAAAAATATGAACTTTATCTTGCTCACAAAAAGGCTTTAGAGACTAATGGTGGACAAGAAATCTCTAGTTCAAATGGATACAGAGCTACTACATCAAAAATAGGAGTGTCTGGGTAATAGATTGTTCACAGTTTCCCTTTACTACTCTTAAAGCCATTATAAGGATGAGGGATAAGCACAAGACTGACTTCATTGTGCCGATAGGTAATAGGAAGTTAGATAATTTTTGGTATGATAAATGGCTTTCTGTGGGACCATTGATTAATTGCAGCGTAGCTGACTCCCTAAAGAATTCAACTCCCTTACAAGCTTTAGTCGCTATAACATTATAATACAAAGAAAAATTTTAGAACTCAACAATATCTAATTCACTAGCTAATGAAATCTCTGAAACTTACTACAATGCAGAATCTGACAATTACATTTAGAGACAGTCGCATGATGGTAAATACTCTAATTCCTCTTACAAGAAGTTACTTTTTAAACATCTCCCCAAGTTGTTATGGATCAATGCCACCTGGTCTAGTTATCTTTAAATTGGATCATCATTCACTCTATGGATTGTGATGAAAGGCAGATTAAGAGCAGTCGATAGGATAGCCAAGTATGCATAACTTACAAACCGGTACTATTTATATAGAAAAATGGAGGAAAATAGTGAACATTTATTCTTCAAATGCCATTACGTTAGAGACCTGTGGAGGGGGTTGTACAACAAATTCATTTTAGCTGCTAAAATCAATAATCTGGACAACACTCTTTATGGAGAGGGCAAATATGAGAGCATCTAGAGATGGCTACTTACCAGTTCGATGTAGGAAAGACTCCAATAAACTAGATCACTACAAGACTATCTTAAGGTGCAGTGTAGCCAAGAGGCTACCGAGGAATATTTGGTGGGATACTTCATTACGCCATCCATTCCAAGTGGGTCACTATCTTGATAAGGAATATGTAGATGACTAGATGCACTAGGTCATTGGTGCGTAATAAACTGCACATTCTGTCATTCTGTCTAGTGGAAGTGACTTAAATGCTACTAAGATGAGATGACAAATTGCTACAAATGTATAAACTCTTTTGAATTGCCTTTAAGGCTTGATATTTTCAATTTTTCAAAAATAATTGAAACAATATATAATCATTAACAAATTTAGAAAACTAGAAACTTTCATTAAATCAAGAAATCAAATCAAAACACAATTCTAGAGTTCATCTCATCTAAATCTATATCTCAATTTAGTTCATAATAAAACAAAGAAAAAACTTAAGAGAAATAGAGAAAACAATTAAAAAATAGAGTTCTCCCAAGTTTAATGTTGTTATTTCTTGATTGTTTTTTATAAGATCTTGCTTTACTCTAAGATTGCTTCTTCTTGATGTTCTTTTGAGAATTCTCTACCTTGGGACTGATTTTTGTTCCTCCTAAATGTCTCTCCCCCCTCCCCTCTCTCATCTCTTTTTCCTTTGTTTATTCCATGAATCCTAGGTTTTATGTCAAGCACAAAACTAATATGAGCATATATTAATCTTGTGTCCCTTTAGCATTACCATAAATCCTAATTTTTGTTAACTTCAATGCTAATACATGTAAGCAACATAGTACCATATTAATCTTATGTTAGTTATATGATAAATGGATATTTAACCATATTTATACACCCATATTTGACGTATTTTGCTTGATATTTTCTAATTTTTTTATATATTTGGTATTTAATTCGCTCCAAGTGCATTTATAGGTTATAATTGCCTTTATAGACTGTGTCTATAACTATGTAATTCTCTTAGCCCATGTAGAATTGTAAATTCTAGAGATTTTAGGTTATATATGGTCCAGTGCACACCCGTGTACCTCCTAGAAACCTTAAAAATTGCTATAAAAGGAAGTGAGTGGAGGCAAAAGAGGAGGGAAAACTTATAGAGGCAATACTAGACTTAGAGATTGTTCAGAAGGGATATTGATCCAAAAACATAGAAAACATGAAGAAATCATCAACAGATCCAATAGAATACATCATCAAACCTTTACCTTAAAAGAACATTTAGTATAAGAGAAAGGAGATTTATAATTATGAACTCGATGTTTTCTATTTTTTTCTTGTTTATGTTTAATTTCGTTTTTTATCATATGTAACTAAAAATTTTTAGTGTCTAGGTATGATGAATCCTAGTTTGTGCTATAATAAGTTTTAACTCTTTTATTTTATGCAATTGTTTTGGATTGATGTATTGTGATTCAATTATTTATTTAATATATGTTCTAATAGATCCAAAATATTAGTACATAATTTGATTTCATAATATAGAGACTGAGAAATCTTATTTATGAATAGATCTATCGTAATTGAAAGGAATTTATTGCAAACCTAGAGATAGGTCAGCATAAATCCTCCGGATCAGGGTTAAACCTAATTGAACAATTCACAAATCGATAGTACAAATTTAGAAACTTTAACCTGAGTAATTAAGTTAATAAACCTAAGATTAGTTGTTAGTGTTCTTAAGTGAGTTATTAGCATACAAAAGGAATTTTCATGGTCCAATAATCAATAAAACAATTACATAATAAAAGATTAAGTTTCTAATGGTTTTAAGGGTGTTCATTACCTAGGCATTAATTCTTAATAGTGATTGTTTTTTAAATGATTTCTTTGTTATTTGCTCATTATTGTTTCCTATTTATTTTATCTATTAAAGCTGTATTTTCTTTATTAAAAACCAACACCCAATTCGTAGACTAGATAATAGGATAACAGTAATTACTAGTGTCAATTATCTTCATAGGATTTGATTTGTACTTACCGGTACTAGCTATATCGTACACTTGTGGTAAAATTATTATTAGTATTAAAATAAACCTATTAGTCTATTTCTCTTATTTTCATGTTTGAGACTTCTCATTTGTAACACAAGCTTGGACATGATATTGTGTAGGTGTTGTGTAAATGAATAAGGGGCTATATACAAGTCATGTCCTTTAAGCATCTAATATGTAGAAGAAGTAGAATACCCTTTTTTGTAACATAGGGCTTATATAGGGATATGTATGCACCATGTTCCTTCATAACTAAGCTATCGAAGAAGCAAAATGTTCTCGTTTGTAACATAGTTTGAACATAGTATAATGTAGGTGTTATATTAATGAATACGAGGCCATGTCCAAATTATGTTACTCTTAAATCACTTTAAAACTTCTTCAACTCAGCTCCAATTTGTTGAAATTCACTTCTTCTTTGTTGGAGATCTAAAATAAGGCGTATAAATGAAATGTGAGCTAAATTAAGTAGCAAGTAGTATAAATTCCTCAAAATACAAGCTAAATCCCCTTAAAATCATGCTAAAAACATTATGTAATTAGCACATATCAACTAACATCACGTTTTAAAAATTTTCTTATCTTTAAAAATTCAATTTCATTACCTTTAACTTAAATAAGAAACAACTATAAGAAAATGTTAAACACATCAAAGGTCACCACTTTTTAATGTTAACTTTTTTCTTTCGTATAAAGCTAGCAAAGTGAATTTATTTATGCTCTTTTATTCATACTTTTTCCTTTTTAAATATTTTTTGGGATAATAAGAATGCTAAAAAAGAATTAAAATTTAACTTAATATGTGTACAAATTATATACAAAGTATCATAACGCAAGTCAATTATCCATTCTCAAAATGAATGAATTAAATTAAAGTAAACATAATCCTCAATAACTATTTGCCTAAACAAATCAAATCACAATAAAAACTAAAATTGTAATGGATCATCATTCTCTCACAGTTAAAAATTTTCCTAGAAGTGCTCCTATTAAGCTAATTATAACAAAGTTGATAGAATAATCATTAAGTCTCTCCCCACAGTTAAGTTATAAATTATACTTAATGTACAAATATGCAAAAATAATCAAAAATACAATAAGAAGAGGTAAGGATATCTAGTACTCTCTTCAAAATAAAAATCATCAGCCTTGTTCAATACCATTAATATCTATTCTAGGCTAATGAAATTTTTTATATTATAACACTTTAAGGTAATATTGCCTCTAAATCCTGCAGAACTCCATCAAATCTCATCTTACTTAAAAGTTAACAAATATAAAGACAAACTTGAATCCATAAGTTTAAAACATAAAAAAGAGACTAAACTACTAATTAAATTCCAACCAACTACTAAATCAAAACAAAAAACTAAATATTGGGTTGCCTCCCAAATAAACTTCTTTATAAGTCTTTTAGATGGACTTCTCCTTAAGCTCTTTGTTCAACCTGGATCTATAATCTTTTTTTTTCACCCTTCTTCTCAAACAAGGGTTTATTAGCTTTTTGATATGCCATATGCTATAGTATAGTGAGGATATAGTGCATCAAATTAATAATACCAAGTAAATCCATTAATTCCCTTTTAATTGACAAACTACCAATATAGCAAGGAATAATAAAACCCCCTTAATCTTTGATTGGTTAGTTCTTTGTTTTGTAAGTTGTAAGAACCCTCCTCACTTAAGGTTACCATCAACAAATTCCTCAACAACAACTTTTTTGGATCCTCTTCTTTCTCTTCCTCGTTATCGTCCTTCTCTTCCTATTCTTTCTCATCCTCTATTTCTTCAATCTACAACTTCTTTCCACTCCTCAAACTTATTGCATCCACTTACACCCTCAGATTTGGTTCGATGTAGCTAGGTAAAACATATTGATGCCCTTTAGAAATAATTTTAACAAGCTATCTAATTTGAATTTTTAAGTTATTGTTGGAGGCTTCAGTCTTTTGGAAGTGAGCCTCAATTATAATAATGAATTTTATCATGAACTTCTCAAGACTTAACTTCCCCTCTTGCTATTTTTATTATAGAAACCTAGATAGAGCTTTATTATTCTAAGAAAATTAGTATAGTCTCTTCACCATAGATTATAAGTATCACTTTAGAATATGTTTTGAGGCTAATTCCTGTGAAATTTGGCTGCTTGTATGGTTTTCATATAGTACGTATAGTAATTCTCTCTCAAGCAATACGATCCATATCCTCAAGTTTATTATACAAAATCTCATTTTAATAAAAGTAACTTAAGAATGCATTAACTCACTTTATGAATTCCTATAAAAGTTGGAAACAACCTCTCTACTATGTAGGGGTAAGGCTGCATATTATCAGACCTCCCCAAATTTCGCTTTATTGTGGGACTTCAGACTGGATGTGATGATAATGAATTCCTATAAAAGGTTTCACCTTAGCTCAAATAGATCATATAGTTCTATCTCTAACAACCTATATAAACCTTATTACTCTTATCGTAATCTATTTATACATATCACCAACAAATATAAAGAAATTAGGAAATTTTATTAAATTAAGAAATCAACTTGAAACATATTTTTTGGGTTCTTGTAATAACCTATTTCTACATTTAAAGGATTTAATTGTTATATTAAGTCAAATCATATGAGAATTCATGAAGTGCATTTCATTTCCATGCATCATATTCGCATCTATACATGAATCATGATTTAGAGACATTGTAAAAATAGTATATGCACTCATTTAACATATCCCGAGGTATGAAAGATCTTAGATGATTATGATGTAATTGTGTGTTGATTATGACTTGAATTTTGTTTGATGGATTATAATTAGTGAAATGAGAATTTA
>JANIJH010000008.1:26063428-26081349 GCA_024520975.1 Erythroxylum areolatum
TTATTAATTTTACATTTAGTTTTAAATATTAATTACTTAATTATTATTATTGTTATTGTAAGTATTATTATTATGATCATAAATATTATATATTATTAATTATCTTCTTCTTCTCCTCCTCCTCCTTCTTCTTCTTCTTATTATTATTATTATTACTTTCATTATTATTATCATCATCATCATCAATAAATATTATATAAAATATTTAAATAAAAATATTATTTTAGTCTTCAAAATAAATTTAATTTATTTTTAAGTTTTATTTAATTTACAATTATTATTAGCAATAAAATATTTATTATTATTTTAAAAACTTTGAAAACAAATGGGGGAAGGGGAGGTAGGAGGGAGGGACGAAAATTTTGAAAATTTTTGAAAATTTTGCAAAAAAGTCCCCCAATTTTTTAGAATATTAGGTATTGGCCAGTTTTTGACCAGTATTTTGAATACCGGCCGGTACAACCAAAATTGACCGGTATCGACCGATATTTTTCACCGGTACCACCTATGCTCATACTGGTACCAATTTCCGACCGGAACAGTAAATTCTGGCCGGTACATAACGGAATTTAAAACACTGCTAGTCATAGTAATAATATTCGTCATTATAATAATATAAATAATATTAATAATAATATAGATCATAGTAATAATAATCATAATTATTATTACACAAATAATAATCAACATAATTGAAATATCGAAAAGGAATTTAATAATAATAATAATAATAATAAACAAACAAAAGGATAATAATAATAATAATATTGCTGAGAATAATAACAATTTGCCAGGCTCGCGAGAGCTAGCGTTGGCCCTCGTGACCCTGGCTAGAAATGGTCAGCTTTCTCGCGATCATGAGCATGGCCTTTTAGGTCAAGCTCGTGAGGGCGAGCGCTGGCCCTCGCGAACCTGGCCAGAAAGGCCATGCTCGCAATCGCGAGCAAGCCAAATTGTGGCCAGGCTCGCGAGGACGAGCGCTCGCCCTCGCGAGCTAGGCCATATTATCGACCGAAAATATATTCCGTCCCAGTTTACAAACGGAATTCCATCCATGATATATTTTCGTCGCAAAAATTTCTCGCGAATATTTCCCTCCAAATTTGGCAACGAAAATATGTTCCGTCACAAGTTTCGTGAACCATACTGACGATATCGAAAATTTCGTCGCATTTTACATATGAAAACATGCCGTCGGTATGTTTCCGTCGCTATTACACATTTTTCTTGTAGTGATCAAATTGGTAATTATACAAAGAGAGATCTTATGTAAGGACCTGATTGTCTATTAGATTACTTAAGAACTAATTAGAACATGGGTTAGTTTGTTAATTAAGAAATTGCAAAATAAGAAATTCATATTCAATCAGGGATTAGGATTTAGGGTTTAATGTTTAGGACTTGAGAGAGAATAATCAACCTTTCAAAATTCTAAGACCGATACCAATTACATCAAAAGTAATTAACGTAGTAATTGACAATCGAATGAATCCACTCTTCCCATAATTATTTGATCTTGTCTTGTGTGATTTCTCAATTGCTAAGTAGATGTGCTCTAATTTGATTTCCTTGTGTTAATTTCATAATTTGAATTTCAATCAATTCATAATAGAAGCTTGGATAAGTTATTGTATAGGTGTTATGTTAATAGAAATGGGGTTATATCCAGGTTGTGTCCTTTATGAATCCAATCTATTGAAGAAGCAATAGATTTTTATTGTGATGTTTAGGTAGTCGGTTAAAACCTTATACTATTTTAACCTTTACATAATTCAACTTTCAAAACACATTAAATCATCAATATCAACACTTCAATTTTTTTTAAAGCATAAAACACCCTCTTTTAATAAAAACTTAAAAACATTTTAAAAGTTTTCTAAACTTTGTTTGAAGATTAAGAGCTCCCTTTTGAAATAAACAATATCTTCTTGATTTCGAAAACATTTATACATTATTTCTTATATGTAAATAATCATGTAATGATTAAACCCCAAGACCATTTACCAAAAGAAAATTACATTAAAGATTATAATGATTTGTTACTTCTTGAAATGCTTAATTCCTTCTTTTTCTTGGTTTTTGAATTGCATTTTCTTGAAACTCACTTAAATTACATTTGTACTTCACTTTACTTAATTTTTTTCTTTTTTTATGTCTCAAATGATTTAACTTCTTTTTTTGTTACTTTGCCCTTCTACTGAACTTGATCTTCTATATATTGTTTGATTCCATTTTAATTAAGAAATCAATATCACCAATAATAAGAAAATTAGTAGCAATATATTTTATAATCATCAGAACTATCAGTTAGGACCTAACTTGCTCTATCAGTATAAATATTCAAATTTGCATGTATGGAAAAAAAATAAGTAATATAAATTGGTAGCTAATAAGGTTCGAGGGAAGAGAGAATGTTACCACTATTTGTAGTAGTTTAGTCCCCTCCTTGGGCCTATGCCGACTCCCTGAAAACTTGAGTATTTAATTTATTATAATCTTATTTAAGTTATTATAATCTTCTCGTTTAACTTAAGCAAAAAGAAATGCTTGTATAACATACTTCTTTAAGGGTGAAGAATAACCTAAAAGTATACTTTTTATTGTTGAATTTCCATAAAGACTTACAAATAATATTAATTTAATTTTTAAAAAAAAATCACTTTATTAAATATGACTGAGCAAAACTCTCAACAAAACACTTATTAGCTAACTCATATAAGCACCCAAAAAGTCATTCTTAATTTATTTCAATTTACATAATTCCTTCATAATATAATTTTCATTTGAATTTTCTACTTTTATACTTTCAAAGTTTATTTCTATAAAATATTTCAAAACCCTTAAAATATATGTTCTTAAGAGTTTATCTATACTCCAAACTATTAAAATATCATTTGTAACGTTAATATGGAAATTGTTGTATAGCCTTAATATGGTAGGTACCGTTATGCAATATTCTTCATGATATGGTTAATTACCTATTCAACTGGTTGTCCAGAATAAAATTGCGTACTTAGCTTCTAGTGACTTGATAGTAGTGATATCGTTTCACACTCTTCTAAGCATATTGATCACATGGCAATGTATTGTGCAAGGTAATCTTTTGGTGCTTTTCTAACCACACATTCGTAGTTATGTTCTACATGTTGTTTCAAGCAAAGTAAATATGCATATAGCCATACAACTTATAGTTGATTTGCTTGTAAACTATATAGATAGTTCCTTTAAGTTAGTTTTAACTTCAACATATGACCTCAAACTACCCATTTATTTAAGAAAGAGAATAGAATTAAAAAAAAAAATGACAGACTTACATGCTAGACAGTGGCTAATTCATTCTCAAGTTAAAACCAACAAGTAGTGTTATATTGGTTATAAAGCCTCTTTTGTAAGACAATATTTCAATTGTAGTCCTAAAGGGTCAAAGATTCAAGATGATATTAGGCTCAATATATCTCAAAATCCATTCCATTATTTGAGCATTCTAACTTCATTTGGTATATTCATCTTTATTCTTGTTTTTGATAGGAACATAATTGATACCATCAACATGTCCCCATGAATCCTTATCTTTAACAAGTATCTTGAAATGGTATGTACAATTTGAGTAATTTTTTGGTTAAAATGTACTGAAAGACTTTCATACTTATTTGAGGATATTGTGTTGACATTAAAAGAAAGGATAATCAAAGAAAAGAAGTTGAATATCTAAAAGTTGGGAGTTGGATTAGTTTTTAGATAAATAAAGGTGGAACTAAAGTTAAGTTGGATAAAAGGCTAGATAAGGATGAGATTAGATAAATTGCTTTAGTACCATGAAAACTTAGAAACAATTTATAGAATTTTTGGTCATAAATGAATGAGGATTTCCTAACATATATATATATATATAAGTGCAAGTTGAACTTCTATCCATTATAAATATCTAAACTATTTATATAGATAACAAGTCCTATTTAAGGAAAGATTTTCAAATTCTTATAGTTATACAAAAGGCATAAATTTTCCTTTAATGAGGTATGAAATCGACCTTTTATAGGGCTACATGAAATCAGCCTTTTAAAAGGGTGTATCAAAGTATTAGTTGTCGTACTACTGTTGACAAAAATGAAGTTAGGTTATTAGAGGTTAGTGTTGGAGGTTTTTTGCAGTCGCACGTTATTTGAAGCTACTTTAACTATATATATCTATATTTTATGTATCCAAGAAAGTCTAATAGCTTACACATGTTAATTCATCTGTCACCTTATCCTCAAATGCTAGGTCCTTATTATATGATACATATTATGGGCTTTACCATAATTTCGCAATATAAGTTATGATTGCTAAATTGTATAAATTTTCCATTATTAGATATTCTCGTCCTAAACCGGTTACAAAAATGCAGCTCTAACCTTGTTAACCAATCTTGCAGATCTAAAGACAAAGATTATTCCATAGCTACCTTATTTGATGATAACTAGGACAATTTTAAACATAACGACTTAATCAGTTTATCCACAGTTGCCACAAAATAGTATCTTCATATAAGAAATAAGAATTATAACCACAAGAATATGCTCTATCTCAACTCTCTGATCCAATTTCTTTATAATACAATTTTCAAATTCTATATGTATATATATATATAGGTATATGATGAAGGTGTAACATATTGTATATTTCTACCTTTCATTATAGAGAAAAAATGATAAAACAATTTTCTTTATGTTTTTTAAGTAGTAGTTCTAAAATAAATAAGATTTGTACAAGTATATGTGATGTTTGTTCTTTCCTTGACTTCTAAATAATGATACATGACTTAAGAAATCACTTTTTTCCATAAATGTGAACTTATTTGTTATTATTCATAAATGGCTCATACTCATACACGTGTTTACATTGTAAAAGCAGTTTTGGAATTGTTAAAGATACTACTAAAAGTGTATATGGTTCCATATTTAATGTTTAAAACACAAAGAAAAGTGTCTAAATTTTATTTCTTTATTAAACTTTGAATGACAAGGACTGTAAGTTGGTAATTTCTTTTTTTAAATGTGTTCATGTTTTCCATTTTGTTATTTAATTTTTATTTTCTTTTATATATACATCTAGATTAGAAACAATCTCTCTATTAGTTAAGGTAAGGTTGCGGACCGTCCAAACTTCAGATGTTAGCAAGATTTTTGACTTATTTGAACCATTTTATATACATTTCAAGATTTCTTTCTACTTGAACTTCTTTTTTCTTTTACTCTTTCTTATGGTGGAACCTTGAAATTTGATATTAGTGTCCTATACTATTAATAACAACATTATTTTTTCTTTAAAAATCACTTTTTTCTTCTTTATTTTGATCTCTTTTCCTTTACACTTTGATTTTATTGAATTTTACAATGAAAACTATTTTATCTTCGTCGTCACTTTTTGTCGAGGTGGTCATCTCATCATCTTTATTATCATCCTTTAAGGCTTTAGAAGGATTTTTTTTTAATTATACCTTCCACATTTTATACCTCTTAAATCATATCTCATATGTGAGGACAGATTTAACCTATTCTTTAAGAAGAAAACTATTTTAATTCTCCACTTTTTAGATAGTCCTCACCTCCAGAACCCAAGTCCTTAAAAAGTGACTCATCTTTCCCACTAATTTAAATTTAACATGAGTTTGCTAAGACAATTTGATCAATGTATAATATTAAAGAAATGAGCATATATTATTAAAAATAGGCTCATCATGCTTCATATAGTATAATTCATATTAATATGATAACATATTTACTTTACTTTTTTCCACTTGGAAATTGCCCTCGTATGCAACTTCAAGTACATGTTAATTTTTATGATTGGTTTCCATATAGATATGCTTTGAAGCTCATTTATTTTTAAGATATTATATGTAATATGTGCATTCTTACTATTTATGACAATAAGTCTTTTTTTGTTTTTCATTAACCTATTTATTAAAATATTTTTCTTATTTCAGTCCCATTTAACTTTTTAGTGATGGTTGTAGTTATACCCGTGGTTTTGAATTTCTTTCCATACCAAAATAAAGGTTTTACGTACCGGATATAAATATTGGTCAATATCGGCTTATTTCGTTTGGTATCAGCTAGTATTTATAATATTAGTCATATATTGGCTGATACAAAAAATTTTGAAAATTATAGGAACTTATTAGCAAAATTTTCAAAAAAAATTAAAAATTTGCTCTTTCTTTTTTCCAAAAATTTTTAATTACTTATTTAGTTCAAATTTTATTCTATTTTTATAATAAAATAAATATTTTATTACTAATAATAATTATTCATTAAATAAAACATAAAAATAAATTATTTTATTTAAATTTATTTTAATATTTTATATAATATTTATTGATAAAGTATTAATAAAAATATTTTATTTTTAAAATAAATAATTTTAAAATTATTATTCATAAACTAATATTTATTTTATATATTTTTAATTATTAAATCAAATTTGACTTCAAATTTATATTTTAAAATTATTTTTAAATTTAATTGTATTTAATAATAATTATTAAATTAATTTTATAAATTCAATTAAATTATAATTTTAGTAATAATTAATTTTAATTAATTAAGTATAATATATTTAATTGATAGTAAATTAAATAATATATGTTTTTGTTTCATATTTCAATTCTACTTAGTTGTTTCCTTATCACAAATTCTTATTGTAAATTGTAATGATTTGAGAGTTAAGAATAATTATTATTCTTTTTATTGAATGTTTTGATATAATTATTTTTTATTATATAATAAAAATTGAAATTGTAATATTTTAAATACTTTATATTTTCTTAATTTTATATTTGTGTAATGATGATTGTCTTTTTTTCATATAAATTGTGGTTATTATTTATATATGAAATATCTAAAAATTATTGTATTTCATATTAATTGCGAATATGATTTATTATTATGATTTTTAGAGACATGGTTAAAAGTATACAGTACAACTGCACAATATGATAATGGATTATTTTGCAATTTTTAAAAAATTCAGGGACTATTTTATAAATTTAAAAAATTACCCGAAATGGTACTCGATATTAATCGGTATCAATATAATACCGTACTAGAACAATTCTGGTATCAAGTTTGATATGATATTCTGGTCACACCACTTATGAAAAAGTATTTAATTACAATACGATATAGGTCAATTTGTTTAACTATTAAAAAGATTCCATATCAATTTTAGAATAAAAATAATCATTGTCATTATTGGCGCCCCTACTAATGTTATTATCCCTTTTCACTAAGTGATGATCTCATAATATGCTATTTATTAGCTAATTCGAATTAGGCTTTGATACTAATAGTTAGAAGATACCAAAAGTTTGGTTTGATACATTTCTTTAAATAATCAAATAGTATGCTAAAAGAATGCAACAATCAAATTTATGTAAATATAATTGATTCAATTTAAAGATCTCATACAATAATAAATGATTAATAAAGTAATATGTCACTTCAAGAAAAATAGGTTTTAATGATAGAAATTACCAACAGAAAATCTTTATTTTCGATTGGGAAACAAATTTAGGAATGGAAATTATCAACAAAAAGAATCGTCAGAGAAACAGTCGTAGGTAAATTTTAGTGATTGATATTGTGAATTCGTCTCAAATTTCATGACAGAATATTGTAATTCTGTCACTAAATTTACTGACAGAATATTGCATTTCCATTAATACAATTACCGACAGCAGTACAAAATTTTGTCACTAAATTTACCGATATAATTACAATATCCATCACAAAATTTTACCTACAGATAACATTTTCTATCGCTAAATTTTTCCTAACAGAATATATCGTTCTATCGGTAAATTACCTACATAATTAAAATATTTCATCGCTAATTTACTGACGGAATATTGTAATTCTGTCAAAAAATTTAACTATGATAAATTTCAACCACCATTTCCCTCTTCCTACTTAGGTTTTTTGTCGATAATCTTTTGATTGTTTTATACATTAAATTTCCATAAATAATATAACATTGATTGATAATATAAAATAAAAATTATCCTTATTGGTAATATAATAAAAAAATTATAACACACCAATAATATCTTGAATATAACTATAAATTAAAAATTCATACAAAAGTTTAAGAGTAGCAAAACATCAAATACGTTCACTTATCCATCTAAGCTATGCAGTTAGTGAAGGTGAATATTCTGATTGCTACAATGAGGTCATGTCCTTCCCCTTTAACTCATCCACCTCATTACAGAGCTAGATTATGCACTCCATGAGCCTCTCTACTGTGTTCTCAAGATGAATGACTCTCTTATTTTGATGTAGACCGCCTACTAGATCCAATTGTAGTGGATATGTAGGATTGCGATTAGCATGTGTTTGTAAATAAACCTAAGTTGAAAATCTTTCCACGATGGTTCCTATTACTCACTGCATCAAGATATGTCTGACTCTCATCAACAGTTTCAGAATTCTAAGACTGTCGTTTAATGCTTTCTTATATTTGGTCTTATCATTATAATTGTTTATATTAAAAAGTGAAAATTTTAAAGAATTAATATTAAAGTATATATTTTACATACATGAAATTGTCTGCATCGAGTGTTGACGAAGGCCACATCATCTTGCTTCTTAGTGTGGGTGTGTAAAAAGAGTTGGCATACTGTAGGCTTCCCACCTATAGACTTTTTTTGTATTAGAATAAATTGTTTAAGTGAACTATAATTTACAAAAATTTCGACAGAGTTTTCTCTATTTTTATGATATTTATCCACTGTTAAGCAAAAAAAATTACTCAACAACACAACCATTAATGGCACTAGATATTTATAAAATTACTATTCTCCATAATGCACATATATTTTCATTCTAATTTCATACATAAAATTACATTGAAATCAATTTTCATACATTAATGTAAAAAAATCAGAATATAAGTGTAAAGTTTTGATACTTACAAGTTTCTTTGTATGCTCCTGGTGGGTCATAAATCCTTTAGTGTGTACGAGTAGACTCTCTTCCTCCAGTCCTCTATGTCTGTTTACAGAATTGTGCTCTGAAATGGACATTGCCTCGGGTGATGTTCAATACTACTACTAACGACTCCATATTTTTTCAGATATATAAGGAGGTCATACATCATTCTTGTGTATCGAGCTAAGAAAATTTCTATAATATGTATGAGCTCATCTTTCCCATACAATATAAATTACAACATCAAATTTTAAATCCCAAAAAAGATCTTTCTAAAAAAAAGAAAAACATACTATAAGCACTTATAAACTACAATATTAATCTAATTAATGTATAAAATTATATTAAATAAAAAGATTAAAGAATATATTTTTTGTACCTCAAACTCCTGATAATAAAAATTCTTTATCGCCTTAGAGATATTCTTCCATATATAACCCTCATGATCTATCATCTCCCCAAACTTGGATGAGATAATTCTAAAGTACATTTCAGACGGAACCAACCTGATATATAAGCATTTTCAGATCATTGTCAAATTAGAACATATAACTTAAGTATAAAAGTATGGTGTTATCATGTATGTATTACAAAATTTTAGAACTTCACTAACAGATTGTTGATAATTATGATGTAAGTTCTTCTATCAACTCCCCAGCTCTAGGTTGGAGGTCGTCTCCATCATTCGCAACGTTTACCCCTGATATCTCTATTGGTATAAGGGTGATGGACGGTGTAATAGGGGTTTGGATGGTGTAGGAGTAGATAGGGAATGTGACTCTACAGGGGATGTAGGTAGGGAAGGTGATGCTTGATCTGGATGTGCACTAGCTGGACATGCAGCATCTGATTCTATAGCATCTACAAAATGTGACGATTCACCAATCATTAGCTCCTCCAAATTGGTAACCTGAACCTTGGCTGCATCATATCCTGTTTTCTTTTTTGTGACACATTTTTAAGCTGAAATTCATATTTTATTGATTATTCCACTAATATAACAATATAAATTAAATATATAACAATATATTGTTGATGCAATAATACATTTATTTATATAATATTTTATTACTTACATAAATTAATTGTCATCACATTTAATTGTAAATCAAAATCATCATCATCTTCTTTTTCTAAAGAATTAGAATCAAACTCATGCTCCTCTTCAAATCTCTCGCCCTTCTCATCTTCTCTAGATGAAATTTCAACATATTCATTGTTTGGATCGTTCAAAGGTTCATTTTCATCATATGTTACACATGCATTTATATCATGAACATTTTCTTAAAACGCTTCACTTTCAATTATCTTATTTTCTCCTTTTCCATGTAATTCAAAAACACCTCTAGGCTTTACTTTGCAAACGGCTAACTAATCTGACTTATCTCGTCGTAGGTTGCGAAAAGGGATATAATACACCTATATCGCTTGCATCACAAACATGAAAGGTTTAAATTGTCTAAATCTTTTTTTATGGTTGATTTTAACTACATTGTATTGGTTGTGCATTTTTGTTCCAACATCAGGAGTTGGATCAAACCATTTATACTTAAACATCATGGTCTCACAATTTGGCCAAAATTCTTAGTCAGCTAACTTTAGTAAGTCAAAAAACCTTTTTACATGTGGGTTTGGTTCTTCTTTAAGATTTTTTGTATTTGTTTGAAAGGTATAACTAGTTGCATCATAAACCATTCGGATGTAAGGATTTTCAGTTGTACCCATATTATTTGTTATAAATCCAATCCCCCCTTTAAACCCATCCAAATTTATTAATGAGTTTACTTCATTACCCCTTGAGGGGCTACAAATTAATAGCTTCTTATGTCTTGTCAACTCAAAATAATTTGGAATAAACCATTTTCTTAACAAATGGAGATTTACTTTATCAATAGGAAGAAAATGAATATGTTTTCACTTTTTACATAGACAACTAATCTTTTGACCATCTATATTGCAAGTTGAAAACATGCACAGTGAATAAAAGCTTCAACTCCCTCAACAAACTCAGGATTAATGAAGCCATCAGGTTTTAATCGTTTATACATCCAAGACTATCAACATTACCCATTTCTGCGAAACTGTTATTTAAAAAAGTGATTTCATAGTTAGATATGATACTCATTATGGTAGTATCCTTATAATCTTACAAAACATTTAATATTTAATTTACACATCATTAGATCCTTCATTTCTCCTAAGTTTTTACAGGTATATGACCATTTCCCCTCCAAATTGAAACCAACCTATCCCACCATATGATTTCATAATTAAAAAACTCAATCACAACCAATTCCACATTAGTGAATGGACAATCATCTTATTCTAATTAATAAGAACCTTACAACTTCATAAAATAATTTTTGAGGAAAGATAAGGCTATGATCTTTATTATCCTTAATATATCTTAATACCCTATAAGCAACCTACAAATGAATTGTACTTGGTTTATTGATATATTGACTTAATTGATGGACAACATATGTGAGTATTAGTCAAATAAAGCAATTTGCCAAGCAATATCCTGTAAGAAGTGACATTAAGTAAAAACCAAATTTTCCTCAAAAAGATCATAATCACATTTTTTGCTTACATATATTAATTCCAACACTAGATTGAGCAATCTCATTGAAGGTCAAGTCGTTATGTTTGAATTAATCACCAACACGTTCATTTCCAAAGTTTGATTTTAAACAAGCACTATGGTACGTGGCATTGCTAGACCATATTAATCGAGAAAGCAAGTTTTTGCTTTAACTCCTAAACTCATAGAATTTTTCACTAATAAGCCTTATAGGAGTTGCATCTCGGGTCCCTATATACCATTCTAAGGGTTTATTATGCAAAGAATTGTTATGTCAATTATGTGAATTTCTTATGTTAATACTAATTTTGAATTAATCACATTGAAGTTCAAGTCTTTATGTTTCAATTTAAAAAAATTTGAAAACATAAATACTTACACTATTAAATCCTAGCCTAAAAACTCATCAATCATTGTTAAAGGAAAAATTGCGAAGAATAACACAAAACCGATCACATTATAGATATTACTTAGTTTAACGATTTAACTTAATAGACAGACAATCACAAACTAGAAAGAAGACAGATGAGGTTAGACAATTATCGACACTCTTCAACACAGAATACGGCCTGAAAGAAAGACAATAAAAAACTATCTATTAATGTTTTCATCTCCTACAACTTATAATATTTGTTAAGACATTGAAGCCTTAATCTCTACTTGAAAAGGAAAATTTAACCTCAATTTGATCCTAACCATTTTTCGCAATATCACATATGGACAAAGACAACATATAAAATTTTTGCAAGATTATAACCATTGTTATGCAAAACCACTATTATGGACAAAGACCACAATTAACTTTATTTAGGTTTTTTTTGCATAACCATTTCTTTATACACATTAAATGTTTATTTTTTAAAACTCCCGTGAGATATGGAATTGGTTTCATGCATACCAAGTGTTTATTTTTAGCTCAAAACAACTTTAATGATAGGAATGGAATTAGTTTCACTTAAGGAATTGCATTAAAGAATGCCTAGAGTATTTTTCTAAGGGCCAAGCAATTATATGACGAGACTATGTATAAATCTTCATATGATCATATTGCATTTTTTTTAATGTTTGCAAAAAAAACATTCCCATCTATCATCCTCTAAGTCCCAAGAAAAAGGAAATTGATGTATGGATCACATTCTAAACCTAGAGGGTATAACACTCAAGGCAAAAATAGGCACAATTTTTATGCGAGGTCATCTCAAAAGAACTTGCAACCTCTTTCTTATTCATATAGGCCTCTTTCCCATTAAAATGGTATAAATCAAACTCACAATCATTATAGGTCTCTTTATAAGCATAAAGGCATGATACTTGCCCCCATTTAATATTAATCCTTACGATAAACAAAAAAGCATTGCATTTTCTCTAAATCACCATAGGTCATATTTTTATGAAAAGAGTATATATCATATGTTAATCGTTTATTAAGCTCTACTATCACACAAAGATAACCCCAAATCCCATTTAATATGGACCTTACAAGAAACAAAGAAGCATGACATTTTCTCTAAATTACCTTAGGTCATATTTTCATTAAAAGAGCATAGCATATGCTAAACCATTTGTTAGGCTCCACTATCACATAAAGAGAACTCTTAATCCCTCACATGTCGAAAAGAAAGCATTATATGACCCACTTCCTCTAACTAAACCTAAAAATGCATATAAGTTATACTCTTAAAGGTCTTTCTCATATGGTAATGGCACTTTCAACTCTCATCATGTGAAATGCTATTTTATGGTGATTATAGCATATTTATAGAAGTTTCTCTTTGAAATAATGCTTACGAAGCAAACCAAAAAAGATACAGGTTGAAAGAAAAATTAAGAACTAATCTTTAAGTACCAAGTTTGTGTGGGTACCTAGAATTGATTTTTTAATCTAGTAGGACCAGTTATCAACGCTTTTCAACACAGAACATGACCTGCAAGAAAGACAATAAACAATTAGTTATATAGGCTTTAGTTAAATGCTTGGCTTTGGTTGACAAATGATATTTTTATCCATTTAGTTTCTCTTATCCATTGAATTATATTGTGTAAGAGTTCTTGATAATTCTTGTTTTGTTTATTAGAATTCATGTTAGTTCTTTCTTTCCATATGTAATAAACAAAATAGCTAAGTGTCAACTAAATCAAGTTTCCTAGTTCATAGTTTTTATTAGAATAAGATATAATCCAAAGTGGAGAGCTTTTCCAAGGACATATCTAGTGAATATTGAAAATGAGTAGCATAGATTTCCACGTAGATTGAAGAAAAATATAGTTTAAACGGAGGTGGTTAAGGCTTTCGCATGGTTCAAGGAATAAAAAGTAGCTAGTAGAAGGTAAATTCATAAACGAGAGTTTATCCATTATTCTCAATTTCTATTTAAATGCTAACTATAACATTAAGCTACCTTTTACAACTAAACAAGACCTATATCAAAGAGAGGTTTAAACTAAACCCCTTAAGTGCTTTAATTTAGTTTTTCTTAAGAGGAAGTATGATGTATTGCTAACACAAATGATTGTCTTTAATGAGACCCTCAGGTGCTTTCAATTGATTTTACTTATTTTAATAAAATGTTAATGATATTTAAATTATTAAAAAATATTCTATGATGTTATAAATTTAACTTTTTATTAATCATTTATTAAATTGTTTTAATATAAATTGTTATCTAACTAATTATTAGGTACATGATTAATTTCAAGGTCATTCTAAATATTTTATTTTTAAGCTCGGACATCCACCTTTAATGTTTCATTTTTATTTCAAGTCCTATGATATAACTTCAAACATTTTCTCCATTTTAAAGCCCTAATATTCATGCTAGGGATTCCATTTCATTTTAGTTTAGTTTTAAGCCCTAAGAACTACCTATAGGCATTTCATTTTCCATTTCAAGTCTTATGGAACTACCCTAGGAGGTTTTATTTTCCATTTCAAGTTTTAAGCCCTAAGAACTACCTATAGGTATTGCATTTTTATTTTCAATCTCCAACCCTTAGGTAAGACTATAATTAATGTAGAGTATAAACTAATTCTAAAGGTGCAAAAGACATGTCAAATTCCTTTCTGTCCCCACCAATGTCATGCCATGAATGATTTGTCTCATTTAATTGCTTTTGGTTCTAAAACTAATCAACTTATACTTAATTCACCATCATCATTAGGGCTTTTCCCAATATATGTTTTAACCTTTTGTTATTGTTAACAATTAAGATTCAGGAAACCATATACTAGTTTAATTATGTATTTTCAGTAAACTAACAATTTTAATTGTTACTACGCAGCTTTTTGTTATAAAAGTATAAACATTGTGCTCTAATGCTCCTAATCACACATATAAACATTGACAATCAATTTTAACAAATTTCAATACTTTTTTCACCAATCAAGTTATTGGTTGAAAACAAGTAAATTGCTATCCGTACTGTATCTGAATCCATTTAACTTACCATACTAAAACAAAACAAAATTTTGAAATTAAATTAAATAAATAAAGTAAGAAACAAACAAAAACACATTCAGACGCATAAGAAATTGCAACACTTTATAGAAACACATTCTTTAGAACTTTAAAACTAAAATTTATCCCTTTATAACTTTCATCGAACACTTTAAAGGCATAAGAAATTTACCCCTAACTATTAACAAAAATACCGATACGTGACATTCTTCACCAACAGGAACACATTTAGACACATAATGAGCCATTAACAACTGAAATAGACGCAAACAACACAAATGACATCAACCAAAACCAACCCAAACAGAAGCTTCCCTAGCGTTGATAAGTAGAAATATAAAAAATCCAAGAGCAAAGGAGGAATAACTAACCATGATGGACGATTAACTGGAGACCAAGACGACAATGACAATGTAGGGAACTGAAGATGATGACAATGACAATGTAGGGAACTAAAGATGGCAACGACGACGAGGGAAGAGGAAAAAAATTACAACTTTTTCATAGACATTCGACAGAGAGGAAGGAGAGGCTGTCGGGTGGTTTAAATGTAATAAGAAAACGACGTTGTTAGTGGTTGAACAAACGACATCGTTTTTTTTCCAATTAAAACAACAACCCTAACTTCATTTGAATTTACCAAAGAAAAAAAGTTTCGTTGATAAATTTCGTAGGCATTTTTTACTGGGAACCATTTACCTACGGAAAGCAATTTCCGTCGCTAATTTACTACAAAAAATTTTCCATAGGTAAGTTTCCGTTGGTAATTTACAATTTTCTTGTAATATGTAAAGACTATATGGCATCAGATATTACATATATTCTTCATGCTTTATTTGAGAAGTTGAGTTTATTACAAACCTCTTTTCAAGAGAAAGAAAACATTAAAAATCTCTTTCAAGTGTTTGCAACTTGTACTTTTAAATTAACCCTTAAATGGAATAGAATGATGAAATATTGAGTTTGATTATCAAAGTTCTATTATCTTAACTTTTTATACAAATTAAAAAGCTCTCAATAATTATAGTGAAGATATAACTTTATGTTGAATTCTCAAAAGATTGTTAAGCTCCTTCAATATATTTAATTATAATTTTCTCACTTCTCAACAACTAATAAGATCTTAACTAGGTCTCTTTCTTACTTAATTATTTATTAGATCCACTTAATTACTATTTAACATTGAAAACAAATTGTCACATATTTTAAAAAAATGCAATTGATCACATAAAATTTGATCGACTGATTATTACAATATAAAAAGTATAAGAAAATGTTTGGTTAGTTTAAAAAATCAAACCACTTGAACACGGTTAATTACGTTTCTTAGAGTAAATGCCTTCTTAAAGATGTTTTCAACAACTTCTTAGATCTTTTTAAACATTTCAATTATCTAAGAAAAATGTTATTGATCTTATTATAAAAGCCTAAGTAAGACTTGATTTAGTTTAAAATAAATAATGAACTTTAATATTCTAATTCATGAAAGATTACATTAGAAAGAGAATTATCTATCTTTTTAATCTTTTACTTGACTTGCTTCTATGCTCTTCAATTCATGAAAGATTACATTAGAAAGAGAATTATCTATCTTTTTAATCTTTTACTTGACTTGCTTCTATGCTCTTCGTTATTACTTAGGTCAATTGATAGAGTATTTTTTAAATATATCAATCAAATTATTAGAAGAATCATATTTTGTTATCATTAAATTTATAGCTTTAAAATTAAACGCATATAAGAGAGTAGTATATAAATTTAATATATAATCATGAATATAAAATAGACAAATTACCTTTATTGTAGAATAATGCATAAAGCCATTTATTGACCATTTAGTATATGGTAAGAAAACATCGAATATATTAGAATTTACATCATATATAGCGATATCAATTGCAATGAATCCCCTGATATTGGTAGGTCCAAAATACACAAAGCAACGGCACATGTAGACAACTTGCATGGATATTCATGTTCCTAAGTCCTACGCAAACCCATGTGAAATTGTTACCCCTTGGATGACCGAAAAGGCCCTAAAAAATAAAGGTGGAGGCAAAGAAAAGTTTTATAGGCGTAATGTGAAAAAATGCATATCCCCAGGAACATGGACCCAGGTAATCAGTGAGGTCGAGGAGATAGCGGGATACTGTACTGAAGACACGAATAAGAAAGTAAGGAGAAGGAAAATTGTTGGTGGCCTTTTTATTGGGCGTTTTATCAAACAGGTGAGGAGCATAAATGTATAGAATTAGGAAAATTGTGGGTGGCTTTTTCATTGGGCGATTTGTCGAACAGGTGAGGAGCATAAATTTATAGAATTAAAGCCAGGGAGGAAGGGCCGGCTTCATCCTTGTCGACGGTTCCTTGGGCGGATATTCAGGGATGGGATGTGAGCCAGTAATAATAGACGGGCATGGGTGGATTCAGTAGGAGGATTTGAGAAAAAGAGGCGACCCACCGGACGAACTGAACTGGACCGATCTCTTCTCCTCTGTTTCGTACACAATCATTGGACGGTGACTCAACCTATCACGTGGCTTGCATTTAATGAGCCTGTCTTCTACTGGCCACACACGACACTATTATATATTACGAGACACCAAATAAAAGAGTGTACGATTACGAAATAAATATTCACTTCCATAAACATATTAATCCGTTGCGGCAGAATTCTTTACAACGTTGTTATTCCCAATTTTGAAAAACGATTAATGAATCAGACGCCTATTAACTTTCTTTAGCAGGGCTAGGCTCGTTTGCTGCCAAACATACATATATATCTATTATGATTATAAGCTACTTATTTATATATAACCTAACTAATTAACGATTTGAGTATTATTTGTTAGTGCAATCACTACTCGAACAACTTCTTCTGAAACAATGAAAGGTTATTGATTTAGTTTA
>JANIJH010000008.1:26081449-26102523 GCA_024520975.1 Erythroxylum areolatum
TTATTTGTTATTGCAATCACTACTCGAACAACTTCTTCTGAAACAATGAAAGGTTATTGATTTAGTTTATACTACACTTGAACAGGCAATTTAGGATCATTTTGAAAGAAGAAATCTTTATATTAAATTTGAATTTGGACTTTCTGTTCCATCCAAAACACACTTTTTTTTTTTTTTTGTCTTCAGAGATGGGTTTTGTCGGTGTAGAGAAATAATAATGCAATAATAATAATAAAAAAGAAGAAGAAATGGATTAGGACATACATCTACTTTCCTAGGAAACGAATCTTTGAGTAGATACTGGACTGGAAATTGGTTGTCCAGATTCAGCGGTATTACATTGCCAACTCCTAACTTGCTAATTCCAATGATTGAAGGCTAACATCCAAACGAAACTAAAATGATTAGTCAAACAGTTTTATTGGGTTTGTTTTATTAAAAATATCAATATATAGCATGAATTTAAACTTCATGATGTTCCCTTATGAGATTGTTACATAAATTTTTTTAGGAGTCAATTCCCTAACTCAATATGCATTTACTTTTACAAGCTACTTATTTTCAGTTTGTTACATTGTACTCCTCTTTGGTAAATTTTATTATTAGAATAGGCAAAAAAATAACTTCATATTGACCAGATTTTTTTTTTAGTTGCCCACGAGGTATTCTAGGAGGGTCCCAACTATGAGAAGGCGCCTTTAAGTCATCCACTCTCAGACTAATCCCCGCTCGAGCCGGGTAGGTCCCTTGCGGGAGACAAAACTCTAATTCCAAGTTTTAAACGACTGTATATATAAGGACGGTTCGATTGACCAGTTTTCAAAGGAAGCTTGGTATTGAAAGGAGAGAAGAGTCGGTGACAAAAGTCGGAGAGACAGGAAAGGAGATGATTCATTATTGTACAGAGAGGTCTTCTCATAAAAGCATGGGCTCATGTAATCACATGGAAATGTCCATTTGTAGATAGAATTTCACAAACTACAATTTATCACCAGGGGAACACAAATAAAATTGATGGGGACGAAAGCCGATCGACCCTACCTTCAATCAAACTCATCAGCCCCTCTTCATCGTAATTGTGGCAATTTGCAGTCCAACCAAACTGACATGTCTCCAAAACTACCTTCCTATTTATTTTTTTCCTCCATCAAAAATTCTTTCAGTGGTTCTGCGATGGTACCGGTGAACCTAATGAAATTTTCGATTTTGGTCATTTTAATTATTTAATTTTATTAAATTTTATTCACATACTTATATAACACTTTATATAAATATTTGGATGATATTGAATAAAATATAATAAGAATATAACAGAAGATCCGCTTAACCTGCAGATTGTAAATAGCTGTTGTACGTGCACGGAGTTTACGCAAGTAAAAATAGTATTGTCATATACACAAAATCTACTTGACACAGTTTCATATGCTCAGCAACGACCATGTAATTCATATAGACTATCACTTTTTACTTTGTGGTTGTTGGTGCATGCAGCCATGCAAACTGTCACGTCAAGGTTGGTACTGGGAGAGCATATTCACATGGAGAATTGGCATCTTGGAGACACCTAAAGGAAGTTTTGAAACAGATGTTGCTTGTTGTGGCAGTAAATATAGTTGCCACTTAGACTGCGATCCAAAATGCGCATTTTAATTTGGGTTAATTAAAAAGAAAATTTAACTTTTACTAAGTTTTATAATTATAACACAAATTTGACAATTAAATACTTAAAATTTTAATATTATTCAATTTTAATCAGATACTAATATTTTAGTTAAATTTATCAACGTAATTTGGTACATGTTTCAGAAGCCTAACTAAATTATATCATTTAATACAAGTCAAATTAACTAATTAAATTTAACTAAATTATATCATTTAATACAAGTCAAATTAACTAATTAAATTTAACTAAATTATGTCATTTAATTAAACTAACAGACTAAGATGTTATTTGGTTCCACATCTATTTTTATTGTGATTTTTAGTTTTTATTATTTATTTAAAAATACAAAAACCTGTTTAGTTGAGATTTTTAATATAAAAACCTGCTCATTATGGGTTTACTAAAGACGATAATAGAGATAAGAAACACGAATCGATTGATTTCTATCAAAAAAAATACACTGTCAAAATATAGAGAAATATTATTTTCTTATTTTCATAAAACTGTAGTGGTTTTTTAATTTTCATAAACAAGAAATCGCAACATACATGGACTAACATATTTTACTAACTTGTTTCATTTTTTACAAAAATGATGACAACAGAAAATAGAACAAAAAAATAAAAACAAATGGCTCCCTATCACTCAAATCCATAACCTCCCTTACTCCCTCCTCACGCCTCACTCTCGCGCTGATCCAGAGCCTCACTCTCACTCTCACTTTAGATTGTAAGCCTCTACGAGTAAGCGACGCAGTCGGTGATTGAATCAGCGACTGTGTAAGGGCTATAGTGCTCTAGAGGACGAGTAGTGGTAAAGACCAGAAAAAAGACTATTTCTACGTTACAAGAATCGAGGAGGGGGCTCAGCTTGTGCCTTGTCCTGCACCAATTGCGAATAATATCCAAGTGAGACAACCGTTTGGCCCTACTTTAACTGACTCTATGGTTGTTAGTCCCGTTTTGCGGCTACTGTTGAGTTGCATGCAAGGCCACCACCTTCTTTTCGTGATTTTTTGGAAGGGCAATCATTTAGGGCAAAGTCCACTTCTTTGGTAAGTCTTAGTTCATCTTTTGATCTTTGTAGTCAGTGAATGGGAAAATTTTGTTTAGAGTATGAAGGGAATGATTACTTGCGCAAAGGTTCTGGTTGATGATGATATTATCCAGGAGGTTAGTGGTAAATGGAAAGATGCTCTCATTGTTAAATTTTACGGGAGGTCTATTAATTTACGTACCTAGAGAATCGGTTGAACTTGGTTTGAAAGACTTCTGCGGAACTAGATCTTATTAATGTGGAGTTCAGTTTTTACCTTGCCAAGTTTGAAGAGAAGGAGGATATGTTGGGAATTGTGTCCGATGGTCCCTACATTGTTAGAGGTCAGCCATTGTATATTCATAAGTGAAAGCCTCGTTTTCAACCATCTACGGCCAAAATTTCCTCAATGGTTACTTGGGTTCGTTTTATTAAATTTCCAATGGAATTTTATCGTGATGAATTCCTGTTTGCAGCGACTAGTGCTGTTGGAACGCCCATTAAGGTGGATAGGCAGACATTCGTGGCTACTAGAGGATGTTTTGCTGGAGTCTTTGTTGAATTGAATCTTGAATAACCTCTTATTCCCAAGGTTTTTCTTGGAGGTGCATGGCGGAGTGTGGAGTATGAAGGTATTTTAGGGGTCTATTCAGGATGTGACTGTGTTAATCATTGTATTGGAAATTGTACGGAGGTGGTGGTTCTAGTGACTACTGGACTGACGAGCGTTGATGTAGCTAAGGATATGGCGATGGTTGATGCTAGTTCAAATTCTAAAAATGATATCTTTGGCCCATGGTTGGTTGCACAATGTACACAAAGGCATATTGTTAGAAATAAGTCTTCTTCTATTTCTCAGAAGAAGACCGTATCTAGCACTATCACTGGAAATCGGTATGAATCTTTGTAGGTGGAGAATAGCATGGTTTCAAGGTGGATAAGGGCTCTGTTGGGCCTAGAAAGAGGATTTTTAGTGTTAGTGGGCTTGTGGATCCAAGAGGTAAAGGTAAGAAGCCTATGATGGTTAAGGGGATTGGGAGGTCTGGTAGTGAGAAGGGTCAGTTTCAGCCTGGGCCTGCTATAAGTAGGCCTGTTCCTAAGAGTTCAATGATTGTAAATAGGAGAAAGGAGGCTTTGGAGGTTGGATAAAGTTCTGGGTCGAATGTAGAGGGTATGGTGTCTAATGCATCAGACCAGATTTTGGTTGTATAATCTCAGATTCTTAGCATTTCGTCAGTAGAGGTGCCTGTGTTACCGATGATTGATAATGTTGGTGGTGGGGTGATGGCAAAATTTGTTTTGAATGAACCGAAACCTCCTGACCCAATTGCTGGTGACATCATTGTGTGTGAGAAACGAGTGGTAATTTTAGAAGCTTTGACTAACAAAGTTGGTTGTTTGGTGAATGATGTGGTTTTATCAGAGAGCGATGATGATATTTCAAATAACAATGGAGATTGCGGTGATCGTTGTCAGAGTCGAAGCCCACCTAAAAAGTTATAAGATTTTGGCTCCTTATTTTAATATTTTTTTTAATGGATTTAAAAATAATTCAGTGGAATTGTGGTGAAGCTGTGAAGAGGAGTTTTTTTACCCATGTAAAATAATTACGTCGTCTACATCGTCCAAAAATTCTAATTATTGTGGAGCCTCGAATTTCGAATGAGAGAGCGACTAGGGTGGCAAAGAAGGTAGGTTTTTCTGACTTCTTCCTTTCTCATTCTGTTGGTTTTGCTAGTGGTGTTTGGTTGTTTTAGAATAAGAATGTTTGTGATATACGTTTGCTACAGACAAATACTCTATTTATTCATTGTTCAGTTAATATTAGGGAGAATAATAGTTGGTTTCTTATTGTGGTGTATGTTTGTCCTATTCTTAGTAGGCGAGATTTTTTTGGTCTCAAATGTATGATATTGCAGATTATGTAGATGAGTCTTGGTTGTTATTTGGTGATTTTAATGAAATTGCATATGTCTATGAGAAAAAATGGGGTGATTTACCATATGTCGCTAACTGTAGTAGGTTTTTACGGCATTGGAACTATTGCTCCCTTATAGATTTGGGTTGTGTGGGTTGATAGTTTATTTGGACACGCTCAATTGCTAGAATTGGTGTTATATAAGAACGTTTAGATCGGGCTTTGTGTAATGTTGGTTGCGGCTGAGATTTCCTGAAGCTTCTGTTATGTCTTTGTCTCAGCTTGTTTCTGATTATTTTCCTTTGTTATTGTCTTTGAGAGGTTTCTCTTCCTTTCCTTTGGAGAGACCGTTTTGGTTTAAGGCTACTTGGACTTTACGAGAGGAGTTTAAGTAAGTTGTTTCATCAGTATGGTTTGCGCCTTATGATTTTATTTCTAGTGCTCTTTTAACGGTCCAAGAACAAGTTGTATGTTAGAATAAGGCAGTTTTTGGTAATATTTTTCAGAATAAGAGATTTTTACTAAAGCAAATAAAGGATGTTCAATTGGCTATTCAGAATCATCCTTCTTCTTCTCTCTTGTTGCTTGAAAAAGATTTGTTATACTAATATGATTTGTGTTTGAAACAGGAATAGACACTTTGGTTTCACAAGTCTCGTGCTATCTGGATCAAGGATGGTGATCGATGTACTAAGTATTATTATGCAATTACTAGGGTTCGTTAGAGATAGAATAAAATTGAATGTTTGAAGAATGATGCTGGGGAGTGGGTGTCAGATCCAACTTTATTGAAGGATATGACAATAGGGTTCTATGAGAAGTTATTCTCGAATGATGGGGTTTTTAATACTGTAGATTTTGCGAGTTTGAATTTTCCTATGTTATCTGAGACGGTAGTTGAAGATATGTTGAAACCTGTTACTCGGGAAGATGTTTGGTTTCCTGTTTCGAGTATGGGTTCTTATAAGGCCCCTAGGCCAGATGGTTTTCAACCTATATTTTTAAAGAAGTATTGGGATGTGGTTGGTGATGGATGTTTAGGTTGCTAAGAGTTTTATTGTGCTTCTTCCTAAGGTTCATGCTCTAGAATCGATTTCTCAGTTTCAACCTATTACACTTTGTAATGTGTTGTATAAAGTGATAATAAAGGTTTTGTCGAATCGTTTGAAACCTTTTATTGATGGTTTGGTTAGCCCGTTCCAGAGTAATTTTATTCCTGGGTGTACCACTCCTGATAATATTATTATTACTAAGGAACTGCTGCATTCTTTTAGGTGGAATAAAAGTAAAGTGGGCCATTTTGCTTTGACAGTTGATTTGGAGAAGGCCTATGATAGGTCAATTGAGACTATCTGCAGTTTGTGTTGCAGGTCTTTGGTTTTCCTTCCCGGTAGGTTAATCTGCTTTTAAGTGCTCTTTCTTAGTTTTCATTGGCTATTCTATAGAATGACAACCCTTTTGCGTCATTCTCTGCAACTCGAGGGCTTCATCAGAGCGATCCAATCTTCCCTTATTTATTTGTTCTTTGTATGAAAGATTTGACTATGCTTATTCAAAGAGCACTAATAAGTAAAAAATGGATGCCAATTAGAGCATCTAAAGGTGGGCCAAGTATTAGTCATTTATTTTTTGATGATGATTTGTTGATTTTTGGTAAGGCTTCAGCTAAGTAGGCTAAAGTGGTCTGTGAGGTGTTGGATATGTTCTATATGGTGAGTGGGCAGAGGTCTAATGTTTCTAAGTCAAGAATTTATTTTTCAAATTTTATTTCTCGTGTTATGAAGTCCCGGTTACAACAGTTATTGGGAGTAGCAATTACTTCAGACTTGGGCAGGTATTTGGGTATTCCGTTATTGCATGGTTGTACTTCGATTACTCATTATAAGCATATTGTGAGTTCAGTGGAGACTAGGCTAGCTAATTGGTGTTTTAAATTTTTGAGTCCCGCTGGGAAGGAAGTGCTTATTAAGTCTTCTATTTTTTTTGCTACCAATTTACACGATGCAAACAATTTGGTTACCTTCCTCTATTTATGGTAATTTAGATCTTTTGACTCATGATTTTTATTAGGGTTCCTCGCAGGATAGGTGTAAGCTGCATTGGTTGGTTGGAATTGGCTTATTCGGCCAAAGAGTTATAATGGTCTTAATTTAAAAAGTTCTAGAATGATGAATGTTGCTTTGTTGGGTAAGTTAGGATGGAAGTTATTTTTGAATGATTTTGCTTTATGGGTGGAGGTGTTATGTCATAAATATTGTAATGGTGGGTCTATTCTTTTTTTTGCTAAAGGTTCGGATTCCAGTTTATGGAAAGGGTTAGTTAAAAGTTTTGATTTATTGTTTCCTCTTTCGATTTAAAGATTTGGGGATGGTTCTCATATTAGTATTTAATTTGATAATTGGTACTCGAGGGGTCTTTTAGTGGATCATATGGATGATTTGACAGTAGAGGAAGAACATTTTCAGGTAGTACATATAATTAATAATGGTTTTTGGAATTTTTTAGGCTTACATTTTGTTATTCTAAATGATCTTAGGGAGGTTATTCAGGCAATTCCTTTGCCTTTATTTACTTCGGTGCAGGATATTATGTCTTGGAGTTTTTCTTCGAATGGTACATATTCGATTTGAGCATCTTATAAAGCACTTCTTTTGGAAAAGGTGTCTAATGTTTTTGTTTCGTCTATTTTTTCTTGGTTGTGGAAGGTGGCTGGTCCAGTGAAATTGAAAATTTTCTTGTGGTTACTTGGCGACTCATGTCTTCTAACAAATTCTTTGCAGTTCTCACGAGGTTTGGCTACTTCTAGTTTGTGTGGAGTGTGCTCTTTATATGCTGAGTCTCCTTTGCATTTATTGCGTGATTGTAATAGTGCGGTTGCATGGTAGCAGCAGTGGGATGTTCCTGATGATTTTTTTATTGCGGCGGATTTGATTGATTGACTAGCTTTAAATTTCTGTGCTTGAGCTGTGGGTCTTTTTGGTTTTGACTGGGCACATTAGTTTTTGGCAGGTATTTGGTGGTTGTAGAAGGCTAGGAACTCAAAAGGAGTTTATTTCCTTAGAAAATTTGAATGGTTATGTCTTTAGAATTGAATGGATATGTCCTTGACTTCTGATTCAAAATCGAAGCTTCAAGGTGTAAGGCGTTGGATTGGTTGGACTGCACCGCCAGCTAGTTGGGTAAAGTTGAATTGTGACGGCAGCTCTATTGTTAATCCTAGGCTAACTAGTAGTGGAGAGTTGTTGCGTGATTCATTTGGTTGTTGGCTAGGGGGTATTCGTTTCGAATTGGTGTTTCAACTATTTTGATGGGAGAGTTATGGTCCATTCGGGATGGTTTGATTTTTGAGTAGGATCACAATTTTCGGCAGGTCGTGGTAGAATCTGATAGCATGGAGGCCGTGTGGGTAGCGACTTGTGATGTTATCTCTTCACATCCCATATCTGTTTTGTTTGTAGATATTCAAGCTTTACTTGCTAGGAATTGGAGTTGTTCAACTAGACATGGGCTTCGTGAAGGTAATTTTGCAGCAGATTGTCTGGCTAAATTGGCTCATGACATTTCTTTAAATTTTTAAGTTTGGGACGATATTTTTGAAACCCTCTCTTTGATTATATGAGTTGATGCCTGTAGTATTTCTTTTATGAGATGGTTTTGATTTTCTCTTAGTTGTTAAAAAAAACTTAAGGACATCAGTTTTGGGCCAACCTATTTCGGCCTAACCCAGAATCCTATAAGTAACGTAAAGATGACAGTTGTTTTGTAAAAATGATATTATTTTGAATTTTTTTTAAAAAAATAATAATTTTATATCAAATAAAACCCTAAACCTGGTTAAGTCTCAAGCAAAGCCCCAATTTAAGAGAGTAGGGGCCCCCACCTGAGCTCAGCCTATTGCCATACTAAGGCCTCGTTTGGTTATTAACCAATCAACTATTTTTTTAATTGATTAGTTGATTTTAGCTCTTTGACTCTTCAAACAGCTAATAACATTTTTTGGAGAATAGCGTTTTCATCAGCTGATTGAAGGTAAACAGCCGAAAATACAAACGCTGCTACATACCAGCGTTTTCTTCCAACAGCTAAAATTATATGTATCAAAACCCAACTGTACCCTTTCCTACACCTATACTATTTTAATCTAACACTTTCTCATCTCCAGCAAACAAGAGCGGCCTTTGTGGCCAACAAAAGCATCAAACAAAAAGGTCGAAACTTTTAGTAGAAAGACCAAGTGATAACTCCATCTCTAATTGTTTCCTTGGTAATGGTGTCTATGCATGTATTTTCTTAGCTTTTACCTGGTAATCAAACTTACCTTATCATCTCCATGTCTCTTCAAAAGATTTGTAGTTATGTAGAAAAATGGAAAATTTTCTATGGGAAGGAATTGAGACACAGGAAAAGAAATGAGAATTGAAATCTAACGAGAATTACAAGGAGGGTGACAATTTAAACAGCCAAGAGCTAACATTTGCCTTTACAACTTTGCTTTCACGCCAAAGCACAAGAGGAAAGCGACGGAGAGATTATATATTCTTGTTTGTGTTTGTTCGATGAGCATTTGATTGACAAAATGGACATCAAGACTCTGTTTAAATGACACAAGACTACTTGTGTTTATTCGTCAAGAAATTTAAATTTTAATTAAAAATTAATTAAATTAAAAATAATTAATTTATTTTAATTTAAGATGACTTTTTAATTTAGAAATTTAAGCAATTAATTAATAAACTGTCATTTTAAAAAATGAATCAAAAATTAAACACAGAATAAAAAATTTAAGGTTTAAAGGTTCAATCGATATTAAACTATTATAAAATTTGTTAAAATTTTTAAAAATTTAAAATATAGTTGTTCTTAAAATGAAGCTTGATTTAAAAAAATAAAATTTTAAATAAAAAATTATTTAATTTATTTTAATTTATAAAAATTTATTAATTTATAAAGATTGATCGATTAATCAATTAACAAATTAGGTTTTAACAACAAAAGTTATTAAAGTAAATTGAATTGTGATTTAAGGTTTTTACGATTAAACCAGTCGAATTGGTTAAATTTTTTAATCATTGTAATAAACTGGTCAGTTTTTAATAATAATAGTTATTAACATAAATCAAACAAAAAAGTTAAAACTGAACAAAAAAATTAAACGAATTAATTTTTTTTCAGTTGAACCGATCAAACTAATTAAATTTTTTAGTCGTTAACTTATAAAGGAAATGGAGGGGGGTTAATTTGGTAACTTAGTCATAAATTATAATATTTTAAATAACTTAAATTAGAATGTATTATATTCCAAATCTAAACTTTAATGTTACCTTATTTTGATTTTAATAAAATTGATATGATAATTTATATATAATATAAATAATATTAAAACAAATCATTTTAAATATAAAAAAACTTAATAGTTTAATTAATTGAATCAATAATAATAATAATAATAATAATAATAATAATAATAAATATTAATATTATTATTAAATGTTCTATGTTTTTTATTAAAGTTATAAATTTAATTTTTTTAGAATTAAATATTCGAAATTTAAATTTCTATAAGAATATTCAACAAAATACTAAAATATATAATATTCATATCCTTACATTTTTTTTAAAATTATGTCTTTATAAGTCATTTTATACATAAACAGTTAATATTAAACAACTAATTTTATGAAATATTTCCAACAAACAGTTAATGCAATCAGTTAATAAAATCAAATATTAACGTATAGCTAATGGAATCAACAAACAACTAATGCAATCAACTTTTTGTCAAACAGGATATAATTCAAATTTTAAAACTTTTCAAGCTTGATATACACCTATATAATATGAAATACCATAATCGAGGATTTAGTAATCATGAGCTGTAAAGCACATCATAATTACTTTCTGATGTGACATAAAAAGCATACCAACGTCATATTATCCACGTCTTCCATGAGCAACTTTCAACGTCTTCTTGAACGTCTTTCAATCCATTTTTTTGTTAAAGGGAAAACATAAATTACAAAGTTTGCCTGAGGAGGCTAACCCCTGCCATGTCCTCTAAGAGGATAGTGGCACACCTAAAGGATGCGTTATCAAAAATGGTGAGCCCAAGGCCCAAAGTAAAAGCATGAGTAGCGAGTCAGTCAGCACACCGGTTACCCTCTCTGTATGTGTGGCGAGGAAGAACAACCCAATTCCGGACAAGTAACTCATTGATGCCCCGGACAAGAGGATTGAGAGTGAGGGATCGTTGCGGGCCATCAGAGAGGAGCGCTGTAACCACGAGGGAGTCCAACTCCATCACCACACGCCGAAAACTAAGGGTCCAAGCCAATGGGAAACCCGAGTAGACCCCCCATAGCTCAGCCGAAACAGTGAAACAGCTACCGATTTTCTGAGCAAACCCACCTAGCCAATCCCCAAAGCTGTCCCAAGGAGGTGTCTCTGCAACATGCGTCATCTGTATTCAGTTTGACCCACTATGGGATAGGCGGGCACCACCCAATACATCGGTCAGATCGCAGGTGAGAGGCTAGCCTGAGGTGACTAAGCGAAGCAAAGGCCTGTGAACTCAGACAGATATAATTAAGAACGACCATCACGGGAGAACTCGGCCAAAAAAACTGGTTGTCGGAAAGGACCGAATTGCGCCAGGTCCATAGGATTAATTCATCGTGCGTATCAATTTATTCTATTCCACTGTTTCAAGCCTTTCATCCACCATTGGAATAAATAAATGAGGATTGAACGAATGAAAAGACTCAGGAACAAAGTGTAACAGAATAGGAGGATGAGGAACAGTCGATTTGTTTCCGGAGGGAGCATGTGTAAGAATTATGAAACGCTTCGTCGAAACTCACTTTATTCGAGTTTTAAAGTCAACGGGTTCTACATGATTATTATAGAACTCCCATCACATAACCACAAAGTAGTAACAGTATTTTGTAAAACAATTACAAAGTAAAAGACACAAGCATGCCCCCTTCTGCTTCACCAACAGTTCAGTCCAATAATAAATATCTAAACCCTCGCATGCTTAGGGAATAGTCCGCTGACAGAGAGGTAGAGCTCCTAAAGCCTCACGTTCTGCCCCCTCCCTTTTTACCTACAAAATCACGAGTTCATTTAACTAAAATAAATAAAATAAACGAAGTTCGCAACTTTGACCTATACATCACATGAAGTCATTCAACACAAAAAACTTTTAAACATGAATGGCAAGTACACGGAAATCATTTTGATGTCTTCTAGAAACCATTAACTGGAACTATCGATAGCAAAACACCAGAGCATCCATCATTGCTTTATTGGTACTAAAGTTTACCCTTATTCTCAAATCTCGGCGTCATTTTTTTGCATCAGATGCAGCAGTGCTGCTGTTGTCTTTCAGTTCAGGAACCCTACTAAAGACCACATGAACAAAATACAAAACAAAAAGAATACAAGAACAAACAAAACGAGGAAAGAAATAGTGAAAAAAACAATCAGGGCGGACAATACTCTAGCAACATACTAAATATAAGGCAGCCCTAATCTATCAAAGTGTTACAATCTCTTTCTTTAATCACTTTGATTGCTGGTAATTCAAGAGTATGAGAATAAGTCCGAAGTACTGCTTTGGTCATTGTAAGGATGAAGTAATTCATGTTTTGGGAATTGCTGCGGAGGTCCAACTTTTATACATAATGTATTTCACATATTCCTACTTGTAAAATAACCTCTTCTTCGCATGTATCACACATTCTTCCCATCTGTCATGTAATAGCAAAGTTATTTTGTTTTTAGCAGATGGTGCTATTCGTCCTCTAATGTTTCGCATAATGTCTAAAATAACCCATGCCGTTATCTTGAGTGCCAATTTATACCTTAACATTTATAAAATGACACAATTTACACCCTTAAAACTGTCAATTTTCTGCCAAATCTTCATCATAGCTTCATTAACTTGTTATGTTTGGCATGCCACTATGGAACTCTAACCGCGTGACTGCTAACGTGGCTATTATGTTCTTTAAAATTTTGCCAACATTTCAAGACAAAGTGATATTTGCCCCCTTACGTTCGCGTAAAGTCTTAAGATAACCCTTACCTTTATCTATAATTGGATACTAACTTTGACAAAATAACAAGATTTGCATCCTCAGATCTAATTCCTTAAGGTTCTCGTTAGATCTGTCACCACATAATCAAACTGTGCCAACCAAGCAATTATGGCCATGTGGATTCTAACGTCACTTATAAAATTATTTATTTTTTTAATTTTGTCAACATTTAATTATTATTAAACATATTACTTTTTTTTGCATATTCAACTTTTTATCCACTTAACTCAAAAAAATAAGAAATTGAATTAATATCAATATTAATTATATTTTAGTAGTATAATATGAAAAATATTATAACAATAATCTATATTCACATAGAAACGATTTTTCCCATATTTTCTTCAATTTTAAAGATGCAAACGGGCATTTTTAAATATATTAAAAGGAATATACGAATTAGTAAAAAAAATTGTATAATTATTAATCACAGTATATAATTTTGACAAACATGTAAAATATTTAAGTCTTTTATTGTAAAATTAAAAGTTTTACTTAAGAAAGCGCAATACACTGTTTTAGTAGAGTAATAAGACTATTAGAATAAATGAACATAGTATTTAAAGTCAATCTTACTTCTTATAAATGGATGTCATTTTTTTATAAAACTTTTGTATTATGTTTTAATTATTATATAATAATAAGTTTAACATTTAACATTTCAGAATTAAATTCACTTGTTCTTTACTAAATATGTGACAAATAGATATAATAACCTTATCATACGCGTATATTTTCTAATAAATATGACAATTTTTTCATAAAATATATTAAAAATATTTTTACATTGTACTTCAATTTTTACAACGGATAATAATTTAAAACATGCAAAATGTTTTGCTTACAAACTTTTGTTGCATAAACAACAATAATAATGTAATATATTTTTGTTTTAATAAGTTAAATAATTAAATGCTGATAATTTTTTTAAAAATAAATTTAATAATAGCCATGTTAGTATCTATGTTGCTAGACTTGCACAGTTTACATGCCATATGTCAATTTAAAGGTGCCGTGACAACGATCTGTCGAAAACATAATGAAGTTTAGTTTGAAGGTGCAAATCCTACCATGTTGTAAGCATTAAAATACAAATTAGTATCATAACTAATAGTAGGAACTATCTTAAACCTTATGCAAAAAGTTAGGAGACGAATCACAGTTTTTACCTTAAAATATTGACAAAATTAAAAATTTTTAAAACATTCACGTTGGCATCCACTTGGCTACAACCACATAGTTGAGATGCCACGTGTCACATGTTAATCGCGATCATCTAACGGAAACCTAATAAAGTAAGGTTTGAAGGTGCAAATTAAATTATGCCATTTTGTAAACGTTAGGATGCAATTCGGTACCAAAGATGACGGTACAAATTATGCTAAACCTTACGACATGTTAGGGGGGGAAGTTGTACCTTTTGCCTTTTGCTCTTTTGATCCACATCAAATGCCATACAAGGCAAATGCTTAACACTCAATTGTTTTGGAGAGAAGATAAATGAATAATTTCTCAGTGATGGTAAATTTGGATTTATAAACATTTTACTAAGATGACTGAAACCCATAATTCTAAGAGAAAATGCTCTAGCATAGATGCACTAGCTTAAAATAGATGGCATGATCAACATTATTCGCCATAATGCACATAAAGTAAGAAAAAACATTCATAGCACATGATAGAAAAAGGCAGCAGATACTGAGAGACTTACAAAAAGAAGTAACATGACAAATATTAATGACATGAAAAATACAGTTAAACTGGAACAGTTGAACAACCAAACTGGCAATTCAAGACGGAGATCTAGATAGAAAAAGCTCAAGATCATATGGGAAAGGTCTTAGAAAGTATATTCAGTTAGAATATGCAATTTAGGATCAATCAAGGTACTAATTAACCTAATAATATACCTATAGATGAATGGATCAAAGGAGTTTGCATTAAATTTCAACTAACGCAACTGAACCTAAGAGAGAGATAAATGCAAATGCACCCATCTAATTCAAGGATCTTTAATGACCCGTCTATTTGTTGAGCTAAAAAAGAAAACGCTAAATAAAGTAAAGCCCATGTGGATAAATGTAAAACTTACATCAACGGAGTAATTAATAGTTGAACTTTGGCTTCCATACTTTTGAAGTTGAATTACTAGTTGGGTGATTGCCACCATGGTTTTCTTTATTCTAAGTAATATGAATTTTTAATTCCATTATAAGCTCAATGAGACAATGTTTTGGACTACTTTACATAAATGAGCTGGGTTTTTGAGATACTACTGAAGTTTTTCAGTAGAGATGTGACATTAAGGTTTATCTAACAAAGTCATAAATCATAAAGTGAAAAGTGCTCATCCATGATCAAACATCTTGATAAGAACATTTAAACGTTTATGGTTTTCACATTTCTCAAAGGAGAATTTAAAATGTTAGAATCTTCGGACAGCATGCTTATGTTTGTCTACATAATTTTAGTAGCAAATTGCACAGCCCTATCCTAGGTACATTCCTAGTGGAATAGATATAGTATCGCAACTATCTAGAATTTTAACACAAATGCATAGACTATGCCACATTTCATTATGCCCCAAATATACAGTGACCTAAAGGTATTTAGTAAGTCTGCAACGAAGTGTTACTAATGCTTGTGAAATCTAGACAAGAGAAATGCAAGATAAATTGAACTAGAAGCACAAGAAAAGAACAAATAAGAATTAGTCTTCAACAGGAGAGTATTTTAAAGCAAAATGGAACATGCACTCGACTACTTCATAAGTTAACACGATCTATATTAAGTGAAGTAAACCCGAGTGGACCACCGATTGGGACATCATTTTACCGCAACTTATGTTGATGCGGGCTAAATGTGATTAAGTGGTTAAAACTAGAAAGAAGTATCCAACTTTTTCTTTCGTCAAGAGAGAATGTCCAAAATAAATCAAAAATTTGTTGCCAACACAGAAAACGTATGGTAATTGATAGTAGTATAGCTTGCATATATGATTTAGGAAAGAACTTACAAGAGCTAACATATCTTGAAGGTAGCTCCTGAAAGGTGTTTGCATTGCCTACATATGAGTCAATCAACATTCAACAGGTAATATGAGTCAAATAGAAAAAAAAAAAAAAACAGAGACATCGAAATTCTTTTTAAAGAAAGGAATAATAAGAAAGTACCTGAAGGTCCTCCGGAAGGTACTGGTGCTTCATAGAGAGGTCCATGGCGCGCTTGAGTCGCTGGTTACGGGCGTCCACGATTTCCCGGGGGAGCCTATTGAGCGCCTCCTTGATGTGAAGATCGTAGTAAGGATCATAAAGATCATCGTATCGGAGGCCTAGCACGACCAATTCAAGCAATCAGGAAGAAAAAAGAATTGTTATGAATTACGGGTATTTTGGGGGAAAGAGCAAACCGTATTTGCGGAGGCGATTGGAGAGAGCTTTCATGTGCATTTTGGCGAACCAGTTCTTTCTTGGATCCAAGAACGCTTCCAGAAACGAGGACGCCATTTTCACCTCTGCAATTTGAGAACCAGGTATTGATCTTTTCTTCTTGCTGGTGGTATTTTCTGGAACGATCTTCTTAGTAACAGGAAATGACACTAACAAAAGTAAGAAGACAAAAAGACCCTGGCGGTTTGTCTCGGGCTCGTTTGGGCTGAGAAGCCTACCCTAGATTCGTAGTTATAAGCCGCACCAGTTACACGCATTATCTATATTCACTTAAGATTTTTACTAAAAATTAAATTTAAATTTAATATTATATTAAAAATATTATTAAATTTTAAATTTTTATATAAGTTCCGTCAGTCATATTAATGTGATTATTTTTTTAGAGTTGAAACCATATAGATGACGAACGTAATTCTTAAAATTTCGAATATTATTTGTTGTCTCTCTCCATTTAGAGCTTCATTGGGGCTGGTCTATTTCACCGCCTCTCCGTCCGTCGTTGCTCAGAAGTAGAACCCAAAGCATCCTCGAAATTGCCTAGCCACATAATCTGAAATATAATTCCATGTTGTAATTTCTTTTCCAAGTTTGAACCAAAAGTGCAAGATCATGTTTAAGAAAACAAGAAAGAGAAGTAACTAAAATTAATCAATCAGTTTAAGAATTGACATAAATTTTAGAATAATCCAATGTTTAATTTGAAACTTCACAGGTGCAATGTAACTAATAAAAAAACTATTATGTTTAATATGTAGAATTGTGCAACGCAACAATTTCGGAAGTGTTACTTTGACTGAGATAAATGCTTGGAATAATAGCAGCATGTAGTATTGGATATGGTACACCAAGTGACTGAATCTGCAAAACGCAAGTAGCATATTATCAATAAGCAAACAAACTAAAAAGGGAGAATTGAGATTTCATCTACTCCATAATTGTTCTAAATCAACATATCTTGAAAGAAAAGCTACCGCATAATACTTCTGAACTACGACAACAAAAGGGGCCTTTAACTTACAAATCCTCTCCGCTTTAAGAAGCTTCCCGTTTTGATCAACAAATATTCTCATAAAATTAAAAGGATCTTATAGCCCGACCCTATATATATATATATATATATATATATATATCTATATTAGAAAGAGAGACATAGACAGAATGAGAGAGATCAAGCATTCCAAGGAAAAATACTTAAACAAGTTCAACAAAGTGCTTCTATATGCAAATGAGAAGCTAAAATACTTGGAGACACGTGAACTAAGTTCATAATGATGATTTAAGGCTTGGAGCAACATGTTGGACTTATTGAAGAAGGTGAATTATGCTGTGCAACTAGAAACAACTTGTTTGTTGCAATTTAGTTGTTTTAAGCATATTTGATCCATACAGTGTAATCTAATTAGGCCAATTTAAATTATGCTTTGGACATCTTAATTAATTTATTTAGGACTTACCGATGTGGGTTCCAACCTTAGATAAGCCTACTTAGTCGTTTGGTTTGTTTTGGCCTTAAACAACTTGTTTTGTTTGTTATAAGTTTTTGTTAGGGCTAAAATCCACATCCTCTCCTTGTGGGATTCAACCTAGGGTAGTAGTTTTAGTATGTAATAAGATTTGATTGATTTTTAGATTTAATAAACATACTAAGTTTTCTTTTTATTTCTTTAGAGAAATCATTTTTGATATTCTTTGACGACTTGAATTTCATTCAAGCACGGGCTTGTGAAGATCAAAACCCATTCCTTATCACCTTCAATCCCTTTCTAATTATGTAGGTATAGCAAAAATACCTTCTTAAGTTGTAAATTCAATCTTAATTCATATAAAATGATCATTGGACCCTAAATCCATGATTTGTGCTTCATCAGATCTGAGGTGAAGAGCATATTAGTTTTTGGTATTAAAGCCTTCTTCTATTTTCAAGATTTGTCTTAGCTTGTTTTTACCTTCTGTTCCAGCTATGTTCATTGTGTTCTTTAAGTTTTTGGATCTTCTTGATTCTTTTCTTAGAATCTTGAATCTATTTTCTTAAAGTCTTGATCGTTTCTTAAATTTGTTTTAGTACATTTTCCTTGTCCATATTTTTCTATTTTTTTGAATTTTTATGTTGGATAGAACCAATCTTAATCATTTTTATGTTGGTTAATTCCAATCTGTGTGTACTTAAAGAATTTAGTTTGGCATTATCTTTTAAGTTCTTGTTAAATATTTGAATTCAGCCAAGTAATCCAATCAAATCTTGCAATTCTCACTTTGAATCTTGTTTCTTGATTCTATTTTCCTGAGTTTATTGTTAAAGAAAGAAAATAAAAGATAAGTGAAAGGAAAGAAAAGAAAAAGTCAAGAAAAAGAAGAGATAAGGATAAAAAGAAAATCAAATTTGGTTGGAGTCTTCTTGATTAGTTATCCATATGTTATCAATTCCTAAAGCTACAAGGATTAGAAAAGTCAAACTTAGGTGGTTAGGGAGTTACAACGAACTAGCTCCAAATTTGTTTTTGGATTTCTAATTCCTCTTTTTAGTTATGGTCCTAACTGAATAGCAACCTTGGAGCTCAAGATTGCAATTCCTAATATCTAAAAATAAGAATCTGAGGCCTAAAAATTAAAGAAAACTAAGGTTCTAATTTTGTTTTATAAGAAATCGACTCTTTACATTTAAACACATTGCAAGAACTTAAAAAATCTTAATTCTTGGATGTTCTATTTTTATTTGCTAAGGTAAATCTATAGGTTCCTAGAGCCTCTAAAATTCTAGCTTATAAGTTTCATATTCTCTGGCCTCTTAGTTTCATTTTCTTTATTTTTCTCACATCAAATTGCTCTTTGGGAGTGGTAACTAAAGGGGAATATATTTGAACTTTTTCTTCTTGAAAGAAAAGTTTAGTCCGCAAAGATCTCATAGAGTAAGAATATTAGAAGGTGAGTTATAAGTGATTAAGAGAGCAAACACGTCCGGGAGAGGTTGATTTCTTATTGACATTTTTTTACAAGTTTTAAATCATGTCTAATACTAGAAATTCATCTTCTACTTGTTGGACCCCGAATTTTTTTAAATTATTTATTATTTGTTTAATTATTTAATTGTGAATTGTTTGTTTAAGTTGTATTATTTTTCCTAATTGAGTCCATTGATTTAGTGAGCCTAAGTAGAAATTAGAAAATTAAATAAAGTGTTAGAATTAAATTGGTGTTTGATTAAGGTATTAGATTAATGGCCTTAGGTAAGCAGACTTTGGATTAAATGGAGGAGGGTTATTTTTGGAAAGAGTAGATACATGAAGGGCAAAATTGGAAGATTAGACTAAAATGTAGTCTTGGATTAGAAGAAAAGAAGGGAAGTGTTGTGGAAGAGAGGAAAGAAGAGGAAAGAAGAAGAAAAGAAAGAAGGAAGCTAGGGTTTTTGGAGATCTTGAAGACTTTGAGGCTAAAACAAGTAAGTATAAGCATTAACCCTTCTTGATTGTTGGATTAACCATATTTAATGATAGTGATAAGTAAAAATGAAGTTGAATGTGTGTAGGAAGTGGTTGATGAATGGAGTATAAAAATGTTTTAATCTTTTAGGGTTAATGATTAAAGATAGATTATGATGTATTTGTGAATAATTTTGGGTTGAATTGGAGTTGGAAATGAAGTAGAAGGGATGGTTTATGTCTAAGATGGGTTATTTGTGAGAGGTGGGAAGTAAAATCCGGAAAATGAAACACGTTCTGCGTATGCCTCTACCAAAGTTTGTCGTGGCCACCATTCCTTATTTCGTCGTAGCCAACTTGAAGGGTGAAGTTCGCCGCGGCCAACTCAGGGGTTCACCACGACAAACTTGTAAGATTTCGGGTGAAATTTTCCTTTTTGAAAAAGTTCGCCGCGCGCGGCGAACTTTTCAGCACCAAACATACTTTGGTATTTTGAGAATAATGTTTTGTGAAGTTATCCAAATGAAGTGATTTTTAATTTAGAGTAAACTAGAGACATAGGGCTATAAGTGGCATGAACAAATTAAGTTTAAATTCAGTCTCTAAGGATGTCAAGGTTTGGAAGGAAGTTGAGTATAGAATATTGTTTCAGTATAAGAGCAATCCAGAGTATAACTTTCGAATTATTGAACCAAATTGAATGATTTTAGTGTCATTAGAAACTTAAGACAATGGGGAGTGTTTTTATAGAAGAAAGTGTTATCAAATTCCTTCGTTTACTTTATCATAACGATCATGCAAAATTGACCTGAAAGTCTAGGTTTTGAAATGATTATAGTTCAATTTTAGCATTTTGATTATTGAAGCCTTATAAATTTCGTTTGAATGAGAACTTGGTTTATTATAGGAAACTAAGCAAGCCCGATCCAAGATCAAGAGGAAAGACAACATTGAACTTAGATTGTCAAGCAAAATTAGGTGGGTAATGTATTTATAGTTATTGTGTCATATGGGCAAATTGTCTTATTTGCTTGTATGTTGTGTGTTAAATTGCTTGTTTTGAATTATGACAATTGTTGAAAAGGCATTGTGATTGTGATCATGTTATGCCTTGAAATATGTCATGGTATTTTGTATAAATGAAAAGAGGAAAAAGCATGATGAGTATGAAAAGTATGAATGAGTGTGAAATGAGTTAAGCATTGCAATTTGATTGTGTTTGGGCAACAGAGGAATGTTTCGTTAGTCACATGCAAGTCAACATATAACCTTCTCTCGGTTGCCTTCTTGAGGTCACGAGATCCTGAGAAATTGGATTCGTTTTGTTCACGGTATAAACTTCGGTTTATCAGTTTTGTTCTACGAAACTCTCGACCATTTGTTGTGCATTTCATCATTGATTTGTTAGGCATGATGCATAATTGAGTGTTATGTTATGATGGATAAATTACATGACATGTTCTTTGTGATGACACCTTGGTAACTATGAGTTAT
>JANIJH010000008.1:26109967-26128111 GCA_024520975.1 Erythroxylum areolatum
TCGGATTCATCACAGAAGGTAGACGACTTATGGATCCGAACGGCAACGTACAGTTCAGCCAAAATCCGGCAGAACCAAATAGTATGTAAATATGATAAGTCAATAAATCAACCCCTTTGACACATGCCTGTGTATGATCTACAAATTCTTAATCATCTCTTGTTCCATAAATATTCATATGAAGAAAGTTTGAAGTTTTAACGAAAAATGTTAATGAATGGAAGTCTAGAAAAATTTTAAGTAAATATGAAGACTTTTCACAAATTTTTTTAAATAAAGTTCCTTTTTTGTAAGATCAGTAAAATTACAAGAAACGTAAATGTTGTTTAACCTTCTTATGTTTAATGTAACAGATTTAACAAGATATGCAATATTAAGATAATGTTTTGCTTCTTTTTACTTTTTCTTCTGTTAACATAATTTGTGCATCACCCTCCCTAAGAAACAAAAAACACCAATAGCCCACATGGATAGCCCAGTTGATTATTGGGAAGAAAAGTGAGTCTAAAGTTTTGGGTTCGAGTCTCGGCAGCGACAGTGTGAGAACTCATCTAATGTGATGACTTCTTGTGCGCACCGAGTACTGAGCCGCCTTCCCAAGAAGCTGGCTGGGATCAAACCGTGATTTACCTCCCTCACATAATGTCGGGCCGAAATGTGAAGGCGCCTAAAGTGAGCATTCCACCTTTTGAGTCCAAAAAACACCAATAGTATGACCGAGAACGAGTGACATTCAATTATTGCGATGCTAGCAGTTTTGCAGAGCTGACAATTTAAAATGTTAAAATCGATGAAGGCCATTGGCTGTCTCTCTGTTCTCTTATACAACCATAAATGCGAAATTTCGATTAAAAATCACCGTCAGAAACAGGCAACTTTATATATCTGCATAGACTGTAAAGAAGTAATTGCATTGAAACCTAAAGTTAATAGAAACGACAGACAAAAAATTTACCTAAGTGCTGACCACAGTTGTTTACACGCATGTTTCTGCTTTACATCCAACTCTACCAGATTAGTAGCCTGAAGCTTGCATTACCTATAAACTAACAGGAGTTCAAATACAGGTAGCAAGAATCATATATACCAAAAAGCCTGCTGGCTAAATGCCATCTTTAAGCTTTCATCTAGGCCCCTCTTCCCTGAGCTATCACTTGAATACGAAATTTTAGCACATCAAGAGGATAGCTTCACGGGTACGACCTAAAAGTCTTAAAACTGTTGCAGCAATGTGATGCCCAGTTAGTCCAGCAACAGCAAGCTGTTCCTGTGGCAATGCGTGTTCGATATAGTTGTCTGGTAACACAATTGGTCGCCACTGCAGAAAGTTAGAGCATAAAGTTATAGCAGAAAGTTATCAGAATAAGAACAAAAGTAACAGGATTTTGATTATAAGATCTGCCATCACAAAATGAGCAAGCTTTTGCAAAGGAAATACGACCATGCTTTTGAAAAGGTAAAGATCTGCAATCACAAGATGAACAAGCTTTTGTAAAGGTAATATGATCAAGCGTTTGAAATGGTAATCTTTTGATCAGAAAGTGAAAATCCAGACGTCAGTGTTTCAGGAAGATACCCCATGGGTCTTTCTGTCTCTCTCCAAACCAAATAAACAAGTGCATCATATCATAAGATACAATACCTTGATCCTACCATCGAGTTGTCCATCAAGTGCAATGAACTGTGCAACATGGGATCCAAATCCTCCAATAGATCCTTCCTCAACTGTGACCAAAAAGGTGTGATTTTCACATAGTTCCCTGAGGAGGATTGAGTCTAGGGGCTTGCAGAATCTTGCATCAGCGACAGTTACCTTGATATCAAGTCTTGAAAGAAGGGCCTGAGCTCTAATGCAATTCTGGACCATTGCCCCATAGCCAAGCAATGCAACATCTTTGCCTTCTACAAGAACTTTTCCCTTCCCAATCTGCTCAACAGAAGTTCCTTTTCAACAAAACTCTAAACAAACTCCATTAGAAGTTTTAGGGAAGACCAGGCAATTCGAAACTTTAGAACAGTTGTACAATAGTCCTTCGTAAAATGTGATCAAGTATATACACAAGGACTAAAACAAAGAGAAGTAAATTAATGGATCTAACTCAATTTTTTGTAGTTCCCTTTTGGCCATCAGAATATTAGTAGACATCTCAAACAACCATAGAGAAGCAAAGAATGAAAGGAGAGAAGAAAAATATCAACTGAAATGAGCAAGACACTCTTTGTTGAGGAAAAGAAGTGTTGATAACAGTAAACAAGACCCAAAATTTGAACAAGTGAAAACTGCAAAGTAGGTTACCTCAATTGGAATCCCACTGCGTATGTAATGATCTGTCCTGACAATAGCACCCCTTGGATACCGGAAACAAACTGGACGATCATTTATGTGGACTGCAGTAGCCACCATGTCCAAAAGCTCATCTTCATTCGATGGAGCCATAACAATCATGTTTGGTAAGCATGACATGAATGTTATATCATATGCACCACATTGCATAGGTCCATCCGAACCTACCAAACCTGCACTTGTAATGACAAAACGAACTGGAATTCTCTGTCGATCTACATCATGAACCACCTACAACAGGCTCAACCAAAAATGTTGTAGCATTAGACTTTCTATTTCCCAATTGCATATAAGCACAATAAAAATAATGTTAAACTCAATATGCCCAACATATCCTGGTTTCATTCAGAAGTTTATTCAAGCATCAATTCAATGGGAGATCATTTTTGACAATGACATTTCTCCACTACTCGAGGACAAAACAGACGCGATCCACTAAAGAAAATTTTTAAAGCATGCTAGCATGTAAGCCACGAGAACATGCTTGTCTCCACATATTTCTCTCTCTCAAGCACCCATACACATGCACACACACCCACTAAGAGAGACAGAGAGATGGAGACAACCTGGTCATATGCTCTCTGTAGAAAAGCAGACGGGATTACACAGAATGGTTTCAAACCCCCACATGATAAGCCAGCAGAAAATGTCACAGCATGTTGTTCTGCCATTCCTACATCAAAATATTTATCTGGGAATTTTTCCTGAAATAGATGCAGTGAGGGTTCCATCTCCATTCCTGCATGAACCGCCACAATATCCTTGTCCTTCTCTGCCTGCATAATCAAGGCTTCCACAAAGCAATCACTATATGTTCGAGTATCAATACCAAACAGCAAAGAATCAGATGGGCATGAACCTGCAAAAGATGGCAAATTAGGTTCAATATGAGATGGAAAATTGGAAGTCACATTTCACTGCTTTAGAGGATAACTTGGCATCAAAGATGTGAACTACATCAGGGAGAAGTCTCTTCAAGCAAAACAAAACAAAACAATTAACACTATGTAGTAGAAACAACACCATCCATATACAGACAGATGAGATTCATTCTTGAATGCAGCAATAACAACAAAATACCACAAAATGAAATTAACACTAACCATATATGTAGTAAAAATGACACCCTCCGTATGCGGTCCCTCCTAGAATGTGATAATAACAATAAAATACAGATAACATGCTAACTTTAATGCAATATGTTGATAATAATGTATAACAAGAGAATTTATCTAAATTACCTTTCTCTAATTAAAAAATACATTAATGATCCTAACCCACCCAATTCCCTTAATTCATATGGTATGAGAGTCATAACCTAAATCAAAACTCTAGCCGTCAGCATCTCCTACAGATGATTTCGTCCAAATCATTTTATCTTCTCCAGCAATCTTATCATCTCTTCCCAATGAGTTTCTCCCAATCCTCTTTATCATCTTCGGCAACTTTATCCTCTTTCCAGCAATCTTATCTCCTGCAAGAAACTATCCACTACTACTTTCCTTTTTCCGGAAGCTATATGTTTCTTGTCCTTCCTTTTCTCCAAGCTGTTTGTATCATTTCTCTTTCTCCCGAAATTTTTCCCGACTGTACCACTTCTTTCACTAATGAAATCAGTAACATTACATCTCTGCCACAAATGCTGATTGCCATCCCTCTCCCCTTATAGAAAGACAAAGTTACTCTTTAAGCTGCCTTCCTCTATATAGTTTCAACTACACCAGTGATCACTGAGAAGCATCTCAATGATCGATATTACTCCTTTTGGTCCACTACTGTTCTCATTTGATTCCATAGTCAAGGAGTTGAGAATCATCTTACAACTCTCATTTCTAATGTTTCTTTTAATGAACTTTCTCATTGAACCCAGGTTGATGCACTAATACTATCTATTTTATGGCAGTATGTGAGCACTTGATCTCACTGTTTCAAGCATGTATTTCATATTATGTTGTTTGGAATTAGACATTTCAGATGTTCACGTGAGATTCTACTCGTATATTTGACACTATCAACACTTTCGTATCTTTTTGGCAGAGACAAAATGGATCTTACCACCTATCCTGGCAATTCTAGATGTTACTATAGGCTATTATGAGTTGATGTCCCTCACTACTGATCTCACAGAGCAAGCTCATCATCGAAACATTTTCCTCACCATGATCTTTCAATCCAGCCTTCATCATAAATTGCAGTCAACTTGCGCTCAACTACTTCATGTCAAGACTGCAACATCCAATTTGAGGTATATGCTTTATTCCAAGTTACATAATCCATTTCATCAACCCTTCTACTAGGATGTTTTAGCTCCTCTGGCAATCTCTCAGCAGTTCCAGTGAATTCTGCCTCACAAGGTACAGTCGTGGCTCCTCCAAGCAGCACCTTTTTTAAAGGTACTGGTCATCGAGGAGGCCATGATAATTGTGGAAGCCATGATTTATTTATATGTACTGCAGAAGTCTAGGGCATGACGGAGAAGAGAGTCATTCTCTACATGGATATCCTCCTCAAACTGCAATTGTGACTCAACCGCCTTTCTAGCCTACACCTACTTATACAAATCCTCCAACATGTGTAAGCCCCTCTACAGTCACATTTATTGAGGAGTATCTTCATTCAATCCAGTCTTGTCCCCCCATGGGACTCAACCAACTACCTCTGTCATTCATTGTTCTTATAAATACCAAACCCAATCTTTGGATTCTTATTAAGGTGCTTCTGATCACATAGATGGTAATTATCTCAAATTGGCCTTCTCTTAACACCTATAGTACTCTACCAATGTCACTCTTGCTGATGGATTTACCACACAAATAGGTGGCACTAAAACAGTTACCTTTGTTTTCAATTTTATGTGCTCCTTATTGATCATTTAATCTTATTTCTATCATCACCTAGCTCAACCTTTATATTGTTTTGTAACCTTTTCTCCATCTGTTTGGATATAAGATTTGAAGAGTTGATACTGAATGTGAGCACTTTAGAATGTGTTATCTACCTGGATCACTTTCATGTCCCAAACCTTGTATGGAAACTTCCTCTCCTCTCCTAAAACATAGTTGTTTTAATCACCTATTGTTGTCTGTTTTACAACAGTCAATACCTTATCTATCCACCTTGTTTTCCTTATATTGTGAGTCATGTCAATTGGAGAAGCATTATCTATGCACTTACCACATAGTATTACAAGAGCCTACTTTTCTCTGTTGATCACTGCAATATTCGGAGTCCAAGCTCAATCAGTCTCAGCTTGGCTTTAAGTATTGTCCCTTTTAAGATGATCATACTCACTATAGTTGATTTTCTTCTTGAAAAGTTTTATCTAAATGTTTACTGTTGCGGAAGGAAAACAAGTCTGAGCGCTGGAAGCCTCAACCAAGAAGATGAACTTCAAGCAAGAGATGACAGTGTATTGGTAAAGGATTACTAGTTCAATCGCACTGTTTGGATTAGCAGTAGTAAATGAATAAGAAATAGCCAGATGTCAATTTTTTAGTAGTACAACTGTTGTATAGCCAGCAACTCTTATTTTCTCTTTCTGTTATATGTAACCATTGCACAATGGACACTCTTCAGGCAATAATAGGATAGATTTTCCTCTCTCTCTCTCTTTCTCTATTCCCCTTGATACTTTTCATGTCTAACAGAAGCTACGTATTTCCGGTCAAGACAAATTAATACAAAACAATCTGGTATCAGAGTGATTGAACCTCAAAAACAACTAGAAATGTTAGAGGGAATGCGTGCAGCTGAACTACGACAGATTGAGGAGAATGTGAAAATCTGGGTGGAAGCTCAGGTTTGAAATGAAAAGATTTTACTAGAAACTAAGGCCATGGCTGATAAGCAGGAACATGAGATGGCTCAAATCCATGTTTACTCAATTTTTGCGACAAGCTAGAGTGAACCCAAGGGATAGCGATAAGCAGAAAGGAGAGCTCAAGCGGGGTGATTCAAGCTACCGTTGACTCAGCAGAATCAACTTCCCAACGTTAGATGGAGCAGCATCAAGACCTAGTCGTACAGACCACCAATCTGAAGGTAGAAATGGCAGTGATGCACCTAGAAGAACAAGCATAAGAATGCTACCAATAGGATCTGAAGAATTAGGTGAAGGAGGCATCTGTCAAATGGAAGGAGTTTATCGAATCGTTCAATTAATGATTTAATGAGGAAATTTTGAGGATCCCGTGGGAGATTTGAAGGAATTAAGAAGGAATGGTATTGGCATGATGTGTGAAATTTGATCGATATTCATATCGATTATCCATGCTGGAAAATTACTCAATTGGGTGCTACCTTAATGGACTCAAACCAAAGCCAGAAATGGTGTCCAGCAAGCTTACATGCTTGCCAGAAAGCAAGAGGTAGTGGTGGCTGCCAATGTAGCTGTGTACATTAGGGGGTGAGGGGTCAAGCTGCCTAGCACCCTTGTAAATTCTAATGGTGGCTCTCTGCCAAAGGAAATTCTCAAGGGCTGAACATCACTAAAATCAACCCACAGGAAGGAGTCGTTCCCACCCTGATTAACCAACACAACAAGATAGGTTAGCTTAGAACAAGAAAACACCAAAACCAATAAGCAGCAGAGAGTTCAACAAAAAAGCCAATTTAACAAAAAAAGGGCCAAGGACCTATGTTTTTGGTGTGACAAAAGGTACACCTGTGGTCATAGATGCAAAAAGATACAGCCACATTGCTTAAGGAAGAACAAAAATCAAGTATGGGGGAATGAAGAACCAGCCAATGATGAAGATACTGAAAATACTTTCCCTAATGTTTCCTTGCAAGCTATGGTTGGAATAGAGGGGGAATGGGAGTTCAAGCAGATTCATGACACACTGGAATTCACCAAAAGAGAGCAATCCACATCTCAATAGATAATGGGAATACCCACAAATTTGTGGATGTGTCTGTAATTAAGAAAAGCAGATATAATGTCGGAGAAGTAGCAACATTCCAGATTACAGTAGAAAGAGGATTGAAGTTGGATTGTCATCGATCTTGCTTGGATTAGAGTGGTCAATGTAGGGAAAGGAGTTTCCCATGAATGCTTTGGTTATAGCATTAGGTGGATTTGGTGTGGTCTTAGGGATGCAATGGTTGGTGGGGCTTGATGATGTGCTATGCAATTTCAAGAAGAGGACCACGACTTTCAAGTAGCATAACCAAGTATTCACTCTCGAGGGTAATCCTTGTAAAGGGCCTAACATGATTTTGGGAAAAAACCTCAATAAGGTGCTCAAAAACACAAGAAGAGGGCAGCTTTACAATCTTCAACTGACATAGCCGATATAATACAAGCTACAATAATCAATGATAAGAGATGAACAGCCAAGCACTTTTGATGAAATTAATGGGATCTTAGTTGAGTTTGCTTATGTTTCTCAGCAATGTACTCACTCACCTCCAAAAAGAAAACAAGACTACAAAATTTACTTGAAGGAAGGGGTAGAGGGAATGAACATAAGACCGTACCATTACTCCAGCATACAAAAGAATGTGGCAGAAAACTCAGTCCAAAAACTGATGAAGCAAGGGTTCATGCACTATAGCATGAGGCCTTATGATTCTCCGGTGGTCCTTGTCAAGAAGAAGAATAGCTCATGGTGGATGTGCATAGGAATTGAGCAAAAACACAATAAAAAACAAGTTCCCTATTCCTCACATTGAAGAGCTATTAGATGAATTACATAGTTCCAGTAGGTAGAACAACAAGCGTTTGATCAAATGAAAAAAGTTGTCACCTCTGTAGCCATTCTTACCATACCAGACATCTAAAAACTTTGTAATTGAAGTTGGCGCTAGTGGAGTAGGAATTGTAATAATCCTTTATTAGGATAAACATCCCATAGCTTTCCTAAGTAAGATCTTGGAAGTAAAGTATAAAGGCTTATCAACATACGAGAAGGAATTTCTTTTGGTGATCAAGGTCATTAATTATTGACATCATTATCTCAATGGAAGGTTCAAACAAATCATAAAAGCTTAAAATATTTGTTGGAATGAAGAATCTCTACTCTTTTCTAGCAGATGTGGCTCCCCAAACTCTTGGGGTACGGCTTCAAGGTGCACTATAGGAGTGACATAGAGAACATAATTGAAGATGCATTACCTAGGCCCCCAAGCACATAATTTCTGGTTATGACATTATCACACGTGCAAACTAATTTGTTGGAAGAAATTAAACAAGATGGAAGTTCGATCCTTCGATACAAGATCTCACTAAGAGGTTAGAATCAGGGAAGACAAAATCTGAAGCCTATAAATGGAAAGATGGGTTTTTAATGTCGAAAGGGCGGGTGGTAATAGGATTTAACCCAGAGCTAAGAACCAAGATTATTTCTATGGGACATGACGAAGAACAAGGAGGAACTTTGGGGATCTTGTCAAGCATAAAAGGCTACAAACCCTATTCTACTAGAAGATGTTAGCTAAAGATGCCAGAATTTACATAAAACAATGTCTATTGTGCCAAAGTATGACTACATGGCCTATCCTGGACTCCTTCAACCTCTTTTGGTACCTAACAATTGTTCAAAGAAAATTAGCTTGGATTTTATAGAGAGCCTTCCACCTTCAAAAGGTAATTCAGTCATACAAGTGGTGGTTGAAATTTTTAGCACATTTCATTGCCCTAAAACTTCCTTATTCTGCCTTTGGAGTAGCTCAATTGTTTATTAATCATGTTTGTAAACTTTATGGAATGCCCGAGTCCATTGTGAGTGATTGGGATCTTCTATCCCTGATCACTTTTTGGCAAGAGTCATTTAGGTTAAAAGGATTAAGTTTGAAGCTCGACTGTCCATCCTCAAATTTGATGGCCAAACAGAAGCCATTAAAAATTATTAGACATACTTGAGGTGTTTTTTCTGTGAAGTTCCACAGAAGTGGGTTGAGTGGATTTCATTAGCAGAATGGTGGTACAACAAGAACCAAGCTTGACAACAATTGAGGTGGTATTTAGTTACCCTTTCCCATTATATGTCCCTTATTTTACAGGAGATTTCAAGGCTTTTAGACATGGATCAAGCTATGAAGGCGAGGGAAACAACATTGGCAATGACAAGATTTCATCAAAGGAGCTCAACATAAGATGAAACAACATGCTAATAAGAGAAGAACAGACAAAGAAATTTAGTTGGGTGGGTACTTCTCAAACTACAACCCGAAAAGCAGGATTCACTTCAAGGAAGAACCCATCACAAACTCTCTCCTCATAGGTAGCTTGTAAATTACAGTTACTACAGGGACATTAAATAAGATACATCCTAAATTCCACGTGTCTCAACCAAAAAGCCGCACATCATGACCAGTCCCTACATCACCTGACCTCCATAAGCAACTCCCTACAATTGATCATACATCTGTTGCCAATTTGGAAAGGAGAGTAGAAACAAGACATAATAAGCCAACAACTTAGTTTTTGTTGCAATGTGTAGATGGTTCAGCTTAAAATGCAATATGGGAATATCTTTTCGACTACAAAGATTTAATGAAGCAAACCTTGTAGACAAGGTCGTTAAAAGGGGAGGACTTCCTATGGAAGAAAAACAAAGTTGGGTGCAATAAGCCTCAACCAGGAATATAAAGTTTAAGAAAGAGATGATAGTGCATTAGGAAAGAATTGCTAGTTCAAGCACACTGTTTGAATTACTAGTAGTAGACGAATAAGAAATAACCACATCCCAAGTTTTAGTAGTCCAGTTATTGCATAGCCAACAACTCTTATTTTCTAGTTCTATTATATGTAACCTCGGAAAACCCAGCCATTCTACAAGCCAATTTTAAAAACTTGTCATGAAGTTTGCACCTAATCACTATTGACATCCATCAAGCAACTCCAAAATGTTTTATATGCCCATTTAACACCTATACCAAGTGTTACTTCATAGAATTAATGAGTAAATTTGACATGAATAGTAAATGAGATAAAATGTATGAAATGAGCATACCTTCCTGTTGGTTTTCCATTGCCTCATTTTTATGTACATCTTGCACCACCTGATTTTCCTCTGTTATCACATGTACAAATACAGGACCCATTGAATCCAAAGATGCAACTTCCTGTAGAACACAAACTAGGTCTTCCATGTTGTGTCCATCAACAGGACCAATGTAGTATAGACCAAGTTCTTCAAAGAGAGTTGATCCCTTGGGACCCATCATACCACGTGCATACTCATCAACTTTGGCAGCTAATTCATGCATACCTTTACCAATCCTCTTGGTGACACCCTTTGGAAGCAAAGAAAAAAAACACAGACACAAACAATTAACTCTTAAAGACAACCTTTTGGTGTAAGGAGATGCCGACATGTGGTATGGAAAACCCTATACCATGCACAAAGTATACAATTTTACTTATGAAAGAAAATAGTTCTCAGCTTATATTAAAGATGGACGATCAACAGTTCCTTATAAGTGTAGTCAAGAAGAAATTAAAATGATAGGGTACCTTTGCAACTTCCCTAAGTTTCCGAAAAGATTTACTTGATTGGATCCTGCTTAGGGTACTAGATAAAGCATTAATAGGAGTCTTCACATCCTCTTCAATCTTTGGATGTAAAGAATGACGAGTGTCATTCAAAATCACAATCATATTTGAATCTAAATAGCCTGCATTGCTCATTGCTTCATATACTTGTCCAGCTAGAGTTGTCTTATTGCTAATTACTGTGACAACACGTTCCCGTTTCCCTTTTATATCTCTTGCAATTGCCAATCCTAGTGACAAAATAATTATAGTCAATGTTATGAATTTTCATTAAGAAAATAAGAGCATATTAAGAGAAAACTTGAGTATTTGAGTTCATATGCTTATAACGTGTTACAGTTTCAACATACTACCATTAGTAGGTCAATATGTTCTAAAAAAAATTAAAAGGTTAATTATCAAAAAATAAGCTAATCAAAATTAGTGCAAAATACATTCACAAAGAATACTTAAGGGGATTTACCACCAAAAAGCTATGAAATAGCTATTTAAAGCTGAAACAAGAATAACAAGAACAAAAAGTTTACCAAGTCCAGCAGAAATACTATTGCATCCATGCCCTGCCCCAAATGGATCATATTCACTTTCTGAGCGAGATGTCAATCCAGAGAGACCATTCTTTATTTTCATTGTATGCATATGGGATCGCCTTCCAGTTAGAATCTTATGTGCGTATGCCTATCAATGAATAATAAACAGATTTGTAAAGAAAGAAGAGTCAAATGTAAATCCACTAGCTATGCACCACACTCCAGCTTCTCAAATCAGAAACATGAACAATAACTATCCAACCCCCATATGCACCTTGAAATGCCTGCTAAGAGATCAAGGAGCAAGTTTTAAATGTTGTTCTGCCTCCTTTACATGCTTAAGCACTCATGATTACGAATATCAAAGCTACCTTACCTGTTCTCCAACATCCCACAATATCTTATCCATTGGAGCATGGAAAACATAATGAATGGCAACCGTTAGTTCCACCACTGCTAAACAAGCCTTGTAATATTTTTCTTTCTTTAAAACTATAGAAGCCAACTCTAATCTTATTTCACCAGCTAACTGCTTAAGTTCCTGCACAAAGTAAATTCCGTGAGAAAAATAATTATGACCCAACGTAGAAATTGAAACATTGAAAGCATACATCTAACCTTGGGGGTTAAATTCTTCAAGTGTATAGGGTTTTCAATAACATCAAGTAGAGGTGTAGGTACTTTCTCCCAAAAAATATCATCAATATCTGGTAGAGCATGAACTCGACCAGTGAATCCCTACAAAAACAAAGCATCTAGATCACTGGCAGTGGCTATCAATGATTATACAAGATTTTTTCTATTTCATAAATTGTTAGTTTCTGACAATCAAAATGCACCCAAGTAGGTAATTTATGCCAAGGACGATGCCACAAACAACCTTCAACCTTGGCATTAATACAAACCCTATTAATTGAGAAAAGAAAAACAGTCAATATCTCAATCAACAAAACTTTAACTAAAATGAAGTGTTTGTCATAGAAATAATTACTCGAGGTCGAAGGATTAGCCTAGTGGTTGGCACATACAAGCTCTCTCTTAGACCAATAAGTCTTGGGCTCAAATCCTCACCTGGGTGGGACATGGCACCTTACTCACAGACCCATTAATAAGTGTCATTGAAATTTTAACTGTTTCATATGCTGACTAAATGATCAACGTTATGGTTACTACAACAATACTCTCACTTATAATTCACTCTTTATTAAAGAAGTAACGAAATTCCAAATGTATTAGATGCTAACTAAATGTTCACTATGATTCAAGAAATAATTACATATAATTCAATGTTTATCAAATAAGTTACCCATCTTATTTAGGATGCAGACTAGAACCCCTGGGATCAAATAAATCATCTAATAGCCCAATTCAAAACTAAGTTTTCACTTAGATACTTCTTTAAGCCGAAGTAAAAGGTCCTTAATGATTTCAACATTTTACTTGTTTGCTATCATTGACCACTCCTATAACCAAACATCCAGCCTAGCATTCTTTTAATATTTCTTTATCATCAGAATTCCCTGATATATCGGAATTGCACGTCCTACCACTTGGTTGACCTACACACCTTAAAATGCACCGTTCAAAGCCATGTTAAACTGCTTTCGTAGTGGAAAGGAGCCTTTGAAACTTTATAAGTAATACAACGGTTCTTAGTTTTCCTGTAAGTTCACTAATTGACCATAAAATAAGAATTACACCGCCATAGTTTCGTTTATCAATTATCTACTCCAGCCAATAAAAACAGAAATTCCTATGTCACAATTGGGTATGTCCGGCAGTAAGGTAAAGCTCAACTTTCCTTATAAAAGACCAATACAAGTCCAAAAGTTGTGTTCTTTTCTGGGCCACTTGTTTCTATGATAAATGAGACCATTTAACTCAACAAAGATGAAGAAAAGAAGGCGAAGTTTGGGTGGTACCTTAGAATTAGCGGCAGACTCAACAGTAGGTCGAAAGTTAAATCTTGATAATTCTAATTTACGAGGAAAGCTAGAGACTGAAGCCAATTCTCGGCCCAATCTTCCATAGGAATGATTGGTGATTGTATGTGGGCATTGAGCAGCTGCAGTACCCATCGCCGTATGGAAACGGAATATCGACCCACAAAAGAGAAATGATTTACATTCGGCGATGTGATGATGGGGGAAGTGAAGAAAACCAAAGAAATGCAAATAAAGGCAAGAAACAAAAAGGACATGTAATGTAACAGAAAGAATCAACCAACATGAGGCCCTGAAACAAAGGTACAAATATAGGAGACAAAAATAGAATAAATTTCAGAGCCAAATTCCATTACTACTTGTTTGCTTTTCTTTAGTTACTAGTATCGTATTTTTTTGGGGTTAACGAAAATAAAATCAAAGCTAGAAGTTTTTGCATTGCACGTTGCAGTAACCGACAGTTGTTGATCTGTTTGCGGTGGAAAGTGGGACTGGGCTTGCCACAAATACAAAGAGAACCATAAAGGATAAGGATCATATTCACTTAATCCTCGGTGTTATAAATATATTTTTTAAAAGAATATATTGTAGAATTATAAATAAATACTAGAAAAACAACTAACTATTGAATCATTTCCTTAACACTTATCTCATAACTGATTAACATGATCTTTGAAACATTCCTTAACCCCTAATACACGTTCCTCACTTTAATCATTCAATCCAACATCAACTGGGCTCATTCAAGATCACAATTAAGCCGAAATATCTCATAGAAAAACATTAATAAGTCAATCATCTAGGCAAACAAGATTATCTTGGAAAAAAAGGCATAACTTATTTTGTTGATGTTAGATTAATGTCATTTTAGGATAATTTCGAAGAGAACTTTAAGAACTACAACTTTTATGAAGACTCTAAAAAGAGATTTTGCCGTCTAGAGGGTCAAAATCACAAATTTGTGTAAATGTACTGTAAATGTCCGCTAAGCGGACATACACCCCCTAACGGACATAGACAGGGTTGGGACATTTTTCAGACCCATGAAGGTCCATTTAGCGGACCTAAAGCCCATTTAATAGACATAGATGAGGCTGGGAAGTTTTTCAGACCCGAGAAGGTCCGTTTAGCGGATCTAAAGTCCGTCCAATGGATATGGGAGAAACACAACTCACTCAAGAGCACTACCAACGGTTTTTAAATACATTCTAACACAACTTTCACTCTAAATTTTCCCAAATTCACCTCTTCTAATGCAACATATTTTTACACTAATTCAACTATCAAATTGATTTCATTAAACTCTCAAACATTTACTCATTTGATTCATCATTCTCACTAAAACTCATCATTTATGAAATCCTATCATTTTTTCCATAGCATATCTCATTCATAAGTCTCAAACAATTCATATTCAATATTCATCATTTCAAGTTGATAAATTCTTCATTTATACCTCAATTTCAGTTTAATAACATCCACACATAAATCAAAATCCATACTTGATCATAAACACCAAAATAGAACATATTCTTATACATTTTCATCATAAATTTTCTACATATGTTCTACTTCATTTCATTCCTAACTATTACCTTAATGCATCTCATTCCGAGAACATAACTCAACATCTTGGTTAGCCTAGCTTTCACTTTCATTAAACCCTTAATTCTCAACTCATAACATCTACATAACAACTTATCACTTATGGTTTTCATATTCTCAAAACAGAGCATAATCACATGTGTTCATCCACTAATTTACTCCACCCAGTACTCAACTTCAAGTCTAATTTTGAAGCTCTTAAGAATAAAATTTAAATTTGATGTCTTCATGAAAACTATAGTTATATATTTCTAGTTTAATCCAAATCAATAATCATCTCATTTAGAAAACTACAAAACAAGTTATGGCTAAATACAGATGCTTAATTAATGAAAATGTTACACCTAACATTTTCCAGCTCTCTCTTTCTCTTCCAAATTTCCAGATTTTTATAAGTTCCTACATTTTACACCTATCACATCTTGTACATAGATCATCTTTTCTACCTCATTTCTTTTTCATTATTAACTCCATTTCAACTCAATATCATTCACAAACAAATCATGATCTATATTTGATCATTAACTCAAAAACAGAACACAGACATGTACCCATCCATCATCAATTTTCTGCACTTCATTCTACCTCATTTAGGACTCATTCTAACTCTAAATCAACTCTACATCAATTTGTGAATCATTAATCATCATACATATACAAAAGCAAGACATTTACATAGACATTTCATCACTCATGTTCATCATACATAAACATCATTTATGTCCATTTAACCTTTAACTATCATCATACATGTTTCATTTAACACTACCTAGCTACTTACTTGATTTAGCTCTAAATCTTCAAAATATCACTCAACCCTAGCTCCCAAGCATCATACGATCTTCATCTTCTAAACTTGGTAGGGATAGGTTTTTATTGACAAATAGGAAGAAGATAGCAAAAATGATAGTAGCAAATGGAGGTGAGAGTGGTCTTCGACGTTGATGGGGTGAGAGTGAGTGAAGACAACAAAAATGGAGAAGGAGAAGAAGAAAGCATAAGGCAATTGTGAGAGACAAAACAAGGATGGTCTTTCAGGTTAAAAGAACCTTGGACTTTAAGACATGGCTTGGCAAGTGACACTTTTCGTTTGCCACTTGTCCAATTTCTTTGAATTCAAACTATGTTTTCTTATTTAACTAGTCCAATCAATTCCAATTTCTACTCCAATTGTCTCCGTATCTTCAATGACACTTGTTGATAAATCCCAAAGTCATTTATCAAAATTTTCATTACCATTGGACAATAATTTTTACTATCATTTATTAATTGTCTTGCCACTTGACATTTTTCCTAGTCCGAAAATACCCAAAGTTTCAAAAATTTTCTAAATTTTACCAAAAATTCTAAATCAATACATATACCCTCCAAATCAATTTTCAATACATAAAAACCACAATTATCAATATAATCTCATTTATAGAATCGATTATATCCGAAAATGTGAATAAATGCATGTACAATTATTTTAATGTGCAAAAATCAATATTCACATGTGTGTGTATGCTATATTATGCATGAACATGAAATGCACTTTCTAACTTCTCAATAAACTCTCATATACACTATTCTAGGGTTTCAACCCTTAACATGGGATAACAGGATGTTACAAAGATATTACCAAAAAGTAAGGCAAATGCGCATATCATTATCAAGTACTATAATGGTAAGTAAGAGTTGATACATTAAAGAAACTGATATAGATTAGAAAATCTAGAACTAAAATATAGTCTAAACTAAATAAAAAGAGTGATGATGGTGGATTTTGATTAATAAAATATAAAATAAAACAAAACTTAAATTGGTAGCTAAGAGAATCAATGAAAAGGCAAATTATCCAAAAAAATATAATCTTACATCGATGCTTAGATAAGTGCTTCTTTTAGGATCATGTTTACTTCATAATTAAATTAACCTAGAATGAATATATTAATCTAGATTAGTATAATCTCTTAGAAATGAAAAATGCACTCTCTCAGACTATATCTATTTACTCTCTAGTTGGTTAACTCGTATTATGTTAAGCTAAAATCCCTTTAAATGTATTAAGATACATAAAACCTCATAACAACTTTCTCTTATTACATCAACTATAGTACACTTACAAGTAATCTCTCTTTAGGCTTTTGTAGGTGAATTTACAGATTCAGTAACCAGCATGACTAAATTATGCTCATGATTAATTAAAATTAGTTAACATTAATATGTCCTATTTCATAAATTAAAACAAATCAATCTATATATAAAAATAAAAGCTAATATTTTTCCTATCCAGGCATGGAAAAACTTTTAGCCATAAAGTTAGTCAAAACAACTAAAGAAGTAGATAAAAATTAAGGAAGTCATGGTAGAAATAAATCTAGATGAAAGTTATGATTTCAATGATAACTTGATCTTCAAGAAAATAGCGTTGAAATTGGTCTCCTAAGGTTTTGGAACATTCTAACAGCTAATCATAACATTTAGAGAGCAAAAGATATGTAAGATTTGTAAAGTCTTTAAAAGTCTTCGAAAAATTAGTTTATGTCCATTATATAACTTTTGATGCCTATGGAAACGATTTGAGTCACATTAGTAGCCTAGTTAATAGGTCCTTGTATTTCCTCTAAAGAAGAGATATGGTCTCTAGCACATTTGTACCCTAAACTATGGACCTTTATGTTTTTTATGACTTGCACAATTTCTAGAATGACCATTACTCAGGCCTGTTGCTTTCTTCTATGCCACACAGTTTCCTCAAGTCATGTTCTTGATTGTGTTCTCTAATGAAATATATGAGAGTGACTAAAATTGATATACTTAAAGACAAATAAAAGCATAAGTGTGAGATTATTTGACGTGCATGAAATAAATCAATTTTAGTCACTCTTAACTTAAATAGGTGCAATTATAGGGAAATTCAAGAAATTAATTGGAATGATTATCCACTCAATTGCATTATTCGTGAACTAGTTAAACATTTATATTCTTATAATAAATCATAAATCAATTCAATTCACTCCAACAATTCTTCAATCATCAACTTAATCCATATAATTTAATATAATGTTGGACCCCGAACTTTTCTTGAAAATGAAAATTTATGAAATGAAATTAAATGAGGAATTGGGTAGTGAATGTAATGCCCTATTGTGTGTAGGATTGCTTCAAATTGTATAAACGTTGAATTGTGGTGAATATTTGAAAATGCATGAGGAAATATGATATGTTTCCTTGTAATGAATG
>JANIJH010000008.1:26156542-26171392 GCA_024520975.1 Erythroxylum areolatum
TCTCCATGACACATTTCATTCATCTAAACCATGTTTCATGCATATTCAAGCATGAAGAACAACATATCTTAACACCAAAGTCAGAATCCTAATGTAGAGAGAGATGAGACAAAATGTACGTAAATCTTCCTTTAGTGATATCTTCAAATCCTTTGAGAATTTCTCAAATCTAATGATAGATTTGAGTTCCTTGTCCCTAAATTAGCTTAGAACACTTTGATTTCAATTGGAGAAACAAAACAAAGGGTAGGGTTTAGTGAATAGCCAAAAAGGTCTTCTCCTCCTCTCTTCTCCTTTCTTTTAATTAAAACAAAATGTTTTAAGTCTTTAGTAATGGGATGCATGACCATAAATGAAGAAGGGTCTAGAATATTGACTCTTCTTTGACCAAAATATCGTGAAATTACCTTTTTACCCTTAGGTTATGTGAAATTACTATTTTACCGTCCAAACTTTTCCTAAATTGCAATTAAGCCCAAAATTTGGGAATCAACAAAATTTTTATTTTTATTTTGGTCCTCAGGCTTTTGAGAATAATAATTAAGTCTCTTAACTTTATAAAATTACATATTGGTCCTCCAAGAATTAAAAAATTACATTTAAGTCCTTTAACTTTTAACAATTTGCAAATAAGCTTTTATGTACATCAACTTTTCCGAAGAAGCTTTCTAAGTATCCAGTAAGTCTATAAATCATGTCTAATCACCTCTAAGGCATTAGAACACATTTAATTCAACCACTATGGTCATATCCATCTAATGAACTCGGTTTGACTCACTTAAAAACTTATATGTCAGAAATCTCTAAGATTTTGCATACCGACGAATTCAAAGTTCATGTAAGGGCATACAACATTATAAATCATATATACCGAAAGGACTTAAATACATATTTGAACTCATATACAACCATGTATGTATGTAGCATCTCCAAGTATAGCATAATACAAAAGGCTCAGTGCTCAAAGAGTCTGGCATTACAAGTTCTCCCCCCTCAAAGGAGTTTTATCCTCAAAACTCCTAAGTTGAGGACACAAATAAATAAGGGTACTAATGTCTCATAGTATGCTCAGGCTCCCATGTCATCTCTTCGACCATGTGGCTCTTCCAAATAACTTTGACTGTAGGTACCTCCTTGCTGCAAAATCTCTTTAATTGTTGATCCAAAATCTGAACTAGTTTCACCTCAAAACTCAGGTTTTCTCTTAGCTCTACTGGAGGTGTCTCCAAAACATGAGATGGATTCGGTAAGTAGTTTTTAAGCATCGAGACATGGAACATATTATGAATCCTATCTAATTCTGGTGGCAATTCCAATCGATATGCCATAGTCCTGACACGCTCTAGGATGCGAAAAGGTCCGATATATTAAGGGTTTAGCTTCCTAGACTCTGAAATCTAATAATACCTTTCCATAGTGATATCTGAAGAAAAGCCTTGTCACCAATTGCAAACTCTAATGATCGTCACCTCTTATCTGCGTAACTCTGTTGATAATCCTAGACGGCTTTCATCTTCTCTTGAATGATTTTTATCTTCTGAGCGGTGACTTCTATCAATTTGGCTCCTTTGATTTTTACTGTACTAACCTCATCCTAAAACAGAGGTGTCCTATACTTCCTCCTATAAAGTGCTTCATATGGTGGCATACCGATACTTATCTAATAACTATTCTTGTAAGCAAACTCTATTAATGGCAAATGCCGTTCCCAACTCCCTTAGAATTCCAACACACATGCTCTTAGCATGTCTTCTAGTGTTTGAATGGTTGTCTTTGACTGACGATCTGTCTAGAGGTGGAAGGCAGTACTAAACTTTAGTTTAGTCCCTAAAGATTCCTAAAATTTTGGCCAAAATTATTAGGTGAATCTCAGATCCCTATCTGATATTATAGAAATTGGCACCCTGTGCAGCTTCACAATTTCATTGGTATACAACTTTGCCAATCTCTCTAATGAGTGGGTTGTGTGGATAGGCAAAAAATGAGCAGACTTCATCAATCTATCCACTATAACCAAAATAGCATCGTAACCCTTTGATGTACGAGGTAGTCCAACTACAAAATCCATTGTCACATGCTCCCACTTCCATTCTGGAATAGGCAAAGACTGTAACATACCTGCTGGTTTCTGATGCTTTGCCTTAATCTGTTGACAAGGAAGGCATCTGGCCATAAATTTCTCTATCTCTCTCTTTATCCCTGGCCACCAATAACTCTCTTTAAGAGTTCGATACATCTTGGTGCTACTAGGATGCATAGTATAAGCCGAACTATGAGCTTCCTCCAAGATAGCTCGCTTGATACCTTGGTCATTCGGCACACAAACTCCATCTCTAAAGACTAACAACCCATCTTCTCTCAGTTGGACCCTTCACTCTCTTTGAATGGCAATTCCTCCTGAATGACTCTTAACTCAGGATCGTCGGCCTATGATCTCCTGATCACATCAAATAATGTCGGCCGAACTTCAAACCATGCTAGCAATGTTTTGTCGTCCTCTACCACTAAGAGTCTAAGCCCAAGACTTCACACACTCATCACATGCATCATACAAGGATCTTGCCTAATAGTTACTGCTGAATATGATTTATGACTCAGTGCATCGACTACCACTTTTGCTTTTCCTAAGTGATAGTCAATTATTAAGTCATAATCCTTAATTAATTCCAACCATCTCCTTTGTTTGAGGTTTAGCTCCTTTTGTGTCATTAGGTACTTCAGACTCTTATGGTCAGTGTATATACGGCAAGTCTCCCCATAAAGATAGTGTCTCCAAATCTTGAGTGCAAACACTACTACTATAAGCTCTAAATCATGTATATGATAATTTAGCTTGTGTTTCTTCAACAGTCTAGAAGCATACACAATCAGTCACCCAGCCTACATAAGTATATAGTCAAGTTCCTGGGGATTGGCATCATTGTATACCTCATACCCAACCCCCTAGGTAAATCGGGCAAGCACTGGTGTAGAAGTCAATTGCCTCTTTAGCTCCTAGAAACTCGTCTTGCATTTATCATCCCATTGAAATTTTATCCCCTTCCAGGCAAGCCTTGACAAAGGGAATGTAAGTACTAAGAAACTCTTAACATATCTTTGATAATAACCAGCTAACCCCAAAAATCTGCAGACTTCTGTCACATTTTTGGGTTGTTCCCACTCAAGTATAGCTTCCACTTTCTTTGAATCTACAAAAATACCTCTCCATGATACCACATGCCTAAAGAATCCTATCTCTTTTAGCCAACCTCGCATATAATTGTCTTTCACGAAGTATTTGCAGCACAATCTAGAAATGTCTAGCATGCTCCTCTTCATCCTTAGAATAAATCAAAAGATCATCAATGAAGACTATAATAAACTGATCTAAATAGGGACGAGACACCCTGTTAATGAAGTCCATAAGTACTACAGGTGCATTTGTCAATCCGAATGGCATCACCAAGAATTCATAGTGTCAATACCTCATCTGAAAAGTAGTGTTATTTACATCATTCTCATCAATCTTCAATTGATGGTACACAGACCTCAGATCTATCTTTGAGAATATTGTAGCTCCTCTTAACTGATTAAACAAATCATCGACCATGGGGAGTGGATATTTATTCATGATAGTAACCCTGTTTAACTGTCGATAATCAATACATAAGCGTAGGCTCCCATCCTTCTTTTTGAAAAACAATAACGGTGCTCCTCACAATGAATGACTTGGTCTGATGAAACCCTTGTCCAATAACTCTTGTAGTTGAATCTTCAATTCTTTCAATTCTACTGGTGCCATGTGATATGGTAGTATAGATATTAATGTCATCCTCAGGACCAAGTCAATAATGAAATCAAATTACAGATCAGGTGGCAATCCAGGTAACTCCTCCGGAAAGACATCAGGAAACTCACACACAATAGGGACATCTCCGGGTTCGACCCTCTATACCGAAGTGTCAATCTCATGTTCAAGTTATGCTTGGTATACCTAATGAATTAACCTTTTAGCCTTGATCACTAATATCAAACAACTTGGGAATATCTGTTGGTTACTAGTAAATTTAATTGGGACTCCACGTTGAGGGTCAAACTCCACCTCTTTCTTAAAATAATCATCATTGGTGTAATACCTCTCTAACTAGTCAATCCCCAATATCACCTCGAAATCTTAGAGATCGAGGGGAATAAGATCTGCTTCTATCACAAAAACACCAATCTTTATCTCATAGGCTATATATACTTCATCACAAGCCACTTACTCTCTAGGAGGAGTGACTCCAATGAGAGGGGGATCTAACGGCTCCAGGAGATGATTAATATCCTCTGGCTTGGGTTATAAACGTCCAACCTTGCAACGACTTCCCCTTCCTCATCTAACCATGCTATCACTATAGATTCAAGAAAAAGTCATTGTTTAATAAAAGAGATCGGGCTAAGCTTAACTTATCTGATATCCCAAACATCCCAAGGAATGTCCACAAGTACTTTGATCGAGGTCAAAATCATCCGACTGCTAAGGACGTCAACTTAACGATCTGAGACTCAGCTTCTCAACTAAAGACTTTCGACACCCAGATTTGACTCCTAAGGCTCATGAACTTTTTGAAAATGGAAATAAAAATTTTGAAAACATAAAAACTAGACTCTAATACCAATTTAATTATCACGACCTGGTACTACATTGAGCCTATGACAACCGCCGCATACCTGAGCTAAGGATACTCACGATATCCTTAATTCGACTATGCAAGGCTAACTGAATATCTCTTCTTTTTTTTATAAAAAAAATAGACAGCACAACAGCTATATTTTAAAAATCCCAAAACTCACTCAAATACCTGCAAACAATTTTAAAACACACTTTTATAGTCACATCCAACCACATCTTTAGGACTTTAAAGTCCACTCAAAGCAATCTCAACAACAGTATCAAAAGTTCATACATAAAGTCCTTTACAACAACAAAACAATCAAGAGTTAAATTTATAAAATCATAAAGCATATAAATGTAATTAATTTAATCAAAACAGTAAAACAGTTCATGAGCCATTATGCAACTAAAGTACAAAGTAGAAATTACCCAAGTGCTATAATACCCTGAAAATGTCAAAAGAACTGACGATCCACACAGAGCTTCAAGCTCACTAATTTAACTTGTATGGTTGGAAAGCGAAGGAGGTGAGTACACTATGTACTTAGTGAGTAGGAAAAACATATATCACAAATAGAACTCGATACATACCAAGATAGTAAAGATAATCTATGAAGTGAACATACATCATATAGAATCACGTAGGCCTAGCCTATGATTCAACATATACTAGTTAGGAACCATATAGGCCTAGCCTATTAATCACTCATCTAGTGAATATAGATTCTAGTTCTAGTACACAAAAACAGAATAACATCACATGTATAAATCAAATCTCTTCAGAAAGCAAATCTCAAAATAAGCTAAAACAATCATGTGTATTGCCACTAGTCGGTCAAACTAGTGTGCACACCCATCATTCCCGATGTTGGCTCAACTTTCATTCATGGTAAGTCTAGACTACAGTCAATAAGAGTGTCAAAACCCTAGGTGATGATCTCATCGATGTCCAGACCTTAAATGTGGAATCACTTGCGAGTCCTATAGAAAGGTGTCGATACGAGGACTCGACTTTTATGTGCCAGCATCAAGGGTACGAGGGTGGCTTAATCAGTTGTGCCTAGCACACGATTGGCCAATCGTTTCCTCACCAATCACAAAAATCATGTAAAAATATTAAGTACAAAAATCAAGTAAGGCACCATACTTTTATTTATCGGTCCAATTGATAAAATGGAACCTTGCCATCGCTCTAAGCCAAAAGAGAACACATACACGTAGCATAAATGAATTGGTTATACATATATAAGTTCCAAAACATTATATCATGCAATAAAAGTCATCTTTTGCACTCCAAGTGCAAAGTTGATCAAAATTGTTGTTTTAGAAAATAAAACATTTTCCTTTTTCACTTCAAGTGTAGGTTTGTTGAACACAATACCATTTATCAAAATACGTAATAAAAACATCAGTTGCACTTCAAGTGTAAAGAGTTATTCAAAACAATGTTGTGTATTAAATACACAAGTACATTAGCATGCATTTGAGATTCAATTCTACTACGCATTATTTAGGTTCAAAATTCACATACAAGTCATCATGCATGTATTAAGGTGTTCTAATCTCATTGGAGAGATATGATTTCCCCAACTCACCTCAAAAGAAGGTGTACACTCTCTCGCCTTCAAAAATGCTCGGTACAAGCTCTTTGATTCACAGCTCTTGAGCTTTATACATGAAAAAACATACAATGTATTTACTACTTAAATATGAATTTCATATATATACACCATCACATAAGTGTATAAAACACAATATCACTCTCTTTAAGCTATAGGATTCAATCATTAAGCTTCTCATATGGTTACTTCCTTACTATTCACATTAGCTTTTCTTTTGCATTTTCTAAGACATTTAATGCCTTTAATCCCATACTTACTCATTTCAAAACATAATAAGCACATTTTTATCCAAGCACATTAGGCCATTATTCATCAATCTAAGTAACAATTCAAGTTTACTCTAAGTAAACATGAAAGTCGCTTTCAATGTATATCATTATGAATCCTTAAATCCTAAGTCAAGTTGACTTAGACATTTTATCAAACACATAATGCGCATGACTTCCAAATCATATTTTTCAAGGCTTTATCAGGGTAATTCATGCTCCTATCTTGTTATATAACAAATACTTCCAATCAACTACACATTTCACCGCTCCATTCAATCCAATTCCCTTCATTTAAGCCATGTTCATTATAATTATACAACTCATCACATTAATCCATTCCTTCTTCCATCATTTCGACCAAGCCTATCCAACATACTTCTTCTTCATTTTTTCATCATCAATTCACATTATACATATGCAATTAACACCATAGAATTCATTTGGACCATCAGTTTCAAAAGATATTCAAAAATTCACAAATTTTCACCAAATAGGGAGCATGTCAATTTTTGGCTTAAAGAAACTTCTCTATGACACATTTCATTCATATAAACCATATTTCATGCATATTCAAGCATGAAGAACAACATATCTTAACATCAAACTCAAAATCCTAATGTAAAGAGAGACGAGACAAAATTTACCTAAATATTCCTTTGTTGATATCTTCAAATCCTTTGAGAATTTCTCAAATCTAATGATAAATTTGAGTTCCTTGACCCCAATTAGCTTAGAACAATTTTATTTGGGTTGGAGGATCAAAACAAAAGGTAGGTTAGTGAATAGCCGAAAATGGTCTTCTCCTGCTCTCTTCTCCTTTCTTTTAATTAAAACAAAATGTTTTAAGTCTTTAGTAATGGGATGCACGATCATAAATGGAGAAGGGTCTAGAATATTGACTCTTTTTTGACCAAAATATGGTGAAATTACCTTTTTATCCTTAGGTTATGTGAAATTATCATTTTACCCTCCAAACTTTTCCTAAATTGCAATTAAGTCCAAAATTTGGGAATCACCAAAATTTTTATTGTTATTTTGGTCCTCAGACTTTTGAGAATATTAATTAAGCCCCTTAACTTTATAAAATTACATATTGATCCTCCAAGAATTGAAAAATTACATTTAAGTCCTTTAACTTTTAACAATTTGCAAATAAGCCCTTATGTAGATCAAATTTTCCAATTAAGCCTTCTAAGTATCCCATAAGTCTATAAATCATGTCTATTCACCTCTAATGCGTTAGAACACATTTAATTCAACTACCAGGGTCATATCCATCCAATGGACTCGGTTTTATACGCTTAAAAGCTTATATGTCAAAAATCTCCAAGCTTTCGCATATCGATGAATTCTAAGTTCATGTAAGGGCATATAACATTATAATTCATTAACATATATACCCAAAGGAATTAAATACATCTTGGAACTCAATACAACCATGTATGTATTAGTATATAGTAGCATCTCCAAGTATAGCATGCTTAAAAAGGCTCAGAGAGTCCGGCGTTACATCATGACCTTAGGTGATGACCTTGTCGGTGTCCAAACCCTAGATGTGGAATTACCCGCAAGTCCCGTAGAATGATGTGGATACGGGGACTCAAATTTTATGTACCAGCATCAAGGGGGTCACTTAATCTGCTGTGCCTAGCACACAATTGGCCAATCGTTTGCTCACTAATCACTAAAATCATATATAAATATTATGTACAAAAATCAAGTAAGGCAGCAAGTCTTTATTTATCAGTCCAATCAATAACATGGAACCTCGTCATGGCTCTAATCCAAAAGAGAACAAATCCATGTAGTATACTGACTCAATTATGCATATGTAAATTCCAATACATTATTTCATGCAATAAAAGTCATCTTTTGCACTCCAAATGCAAAGTTGTTAAAAAATGTAGTTTCAGAAAATAAAACATTGCCCTTTGCAAGTGTAGGTTTGTTGAAAACAAATCATTTCTTAAAATACATAATTAAAACATCAGTTGCACTCCAAGTGCAAAGAGTATTCAAAACAGTGTCGTTTATTAAATACATAAGTATACTATTTTCTATTTAAGATTCAATTCTACTATGCATTACCTGGGTTCAAAATTCACATACAAGTCATCATGTATGTCTTAGGATTTCTTAATCCCTTTTGAGAGATAAGGTTTCCACAACTCACCTTAAAAGAAGGTGTACACTACCTTAACTTTAACAATCCTCGATACGAGCTCCATGATCCATAGCTCTCAAGCCTTTATATGTACAAATATACAATATATTTACTACTCAAACATGTATCTCATATTCATACACCACCACAACCAAATTCATCCCTAATAGATCATCATAAATCTTATTCTAACGTATGTCAATAGGTCAATAATTCATTTACTAATTCAGCTTAATGTCTCCTCAACCATCAAGCTAACCTAACCTTATGTGCAATGTTTACATCCTTTTCTTCCTAATGTTCCTTCATAAACAAGTTGTCTTCTTTTAATCATAACTCTCTCTACAAAAATCCAAATGCTATGATTCTTGTGCCCCACGAAACTAGGCTTCCATTAGTCTTATTATATCTAAAAATTACACAAAAAACATCTCCCTTTAAAATATAATCTCCATCCAAATTTTTTCCTGTTTCTAGTAAGAAATAGATTGGCAACTAATACTCAGACCACAATAAATCATTATTAATACATCTCCTAACAAAATAGTTTCATAGAAGCATTAATAAGGCATCAATAATAATTTTTCATGTTTTATACTTTCACTAATTCGGACTTTAAGTCTTAAAAAATCATGAAATAATACAAGGTTCCTAAATATGGATCTATCATAGATAGTATTAAGGAAACAAGCATAACTTGAGCTCTAGTCACTATTTTGTCAAGCCATGTTTATAGAGGTCAAGTTAAGACCTATATTAATAACTTTCAGCTTTTGAGTTTCTTCAAATTCGTGCTCTAAGAATATGAAAGATAGATCAAAAGAGAAAGATGACATTGAAACCATAATTTCAACTTACCTTGATAACTTCTTTCTTTCTCCTTTTCTCTTCCCCTTTTTCTCTCCTTCTCTTATCATTTTCGTTCTTCTCCCTCTTCTAACCTTATGGCAGACCTTCACTCTTACTTCTATTGCATTTTTATCCAATTTCTTTACAAAATTAAATAAGGTCAAATTAATCCTTGTGTCACCATTCCATTGGTCTTGTGTCACCATTCTATTGATACATATTTTATCCTTCTATGAAACCAATTGTAAGGCTACATATGTCACTAATTATAAGGCTACATATGTCACCATGTGAAAAGCTACACATGTCACCATTCTATTGCTCCACATGTCACAAGTATAAAGTGCCATTTGACACAAACTTAAAGGGACACTTGTCGCAATTATACTCAAGCCACTTATCATCCATTTAATCGAGCCATTTGTCATTTGTTGCCAATGTGACATATCACCATTTCATAGGCCTAATCAACCTAAATTCCCATGTATCAATTTTTCTTACTCTTTAACATTTTTCTTAGACTAGATGCACATATCACCTCATAAATTACTCAACTATAATAATAAATTCCCAATTCACTAATTATAATATGTCAATTCATGTTATTGATAAATAAACATGCAAAACATTGGGAATGCACGTTCATACCACATTCATTTTCGTTCCATACCCTGGAAAATGTCAATTGAGTACATATACTATATTGCAATGTTTTCTAAATCATGATTTATACATGTATACGAATATTATGTATGTGAATGAAATTCACCTTGTAAATTCTTAAATGAAATAACTCATATGACTCAATATAACAGTTTAATCTCTTAACAATTTTAAGAGGTAGGATATTATAGATACAAATAATTTAATCCTATTATATTATCTACATTTAAATTCTAACATTGATATAAGAGCCAGTTACATATTTGCATTATGATCAAAATGAGTTTTATCATTTACATATTTGAAAATGATTATGATCTCGATTGAGATGAAACATAACAAATTTGATACATATGTATTTAATAATTGTACTTTCAATAACTATCTAATGGTTTTGTTTGAAAATTTACCATGAACACTAAAATTTGAAGATAGAATCAGTATCCTATTTATAGTGCATTTTTAAGAGAAAAGAAAGAAACTTTGCTTACTTTTTCATGTTCGTTGTTGTCATTTAAATAACTCTATGTAACCTAACAATCTTTCCTCTATTTTTACCCTTTATTTTATAAAGTTATTGTTTATATTTGACCTAATACCTTAAAATGATTAGTCCTTTATTATTTTTAGTTAAAGGATCAGTTCTTGATTGCTTTTATCATTCGCAAAGAAAGAACTCTTTCTTTGGTCTATCTTTTTCCATGTTTTACCATTAGAGGATTTAATTTGTTTCATCTAAATAAGACACCATTTTTAGCCTAATTGGCCATCTTATTTATGCAAAAATGACAGCCTGTTGTTTATGTTTTTCATTTTTGTGAAAATCCACAATCAACCATTTAAGGCCACAATATGAAATTGTTTAGTGTAAAAGAAATCCAAATATGGTCACAATGTGAAACACCATCAATGGTGGTATAAGCCACATGTTGTAAGATAATAATAATGACATAATTTATCAAATTAAGAAATCTAATTGACTTCATTAAAGCCATTTTTAGTAACAAACTATTAATAAAATAAAGAATAACAAAACTCCCTGATTCTTCGGTTAGCTTAAACAATTGGTCTGTAAGAAGTGGGAACCATTTATACTCAAGGTGATTACCAATGATTCATCAGTAGTTTCCTTAATTGGCTCCTCCTTTTTCTCTTCCTCAATCTCCTTTGTCCACACTTCTACTTTCTCTTCTTAGACAAAGGCTTCTTCCTCTTCTTCTTCTTTAATCATCTTTTGCCACTTTTTTACTTCCTCTTCTTTGACAAAGGCTTCCTCTTCTTCTTCCCCTATGTCATCTATTCATCCTTCTCTTCTAACGTAGCAGTTACCCCCTCGTCTTTTTGGAATGCAACTTCTTTTATGAAATTGATCTTCATCTCTTCTTCACTTAGAGGCTTTAATAAGCTCAAATAATATGTTGTATCATATTCAATGTATTCAGGTGAAGAAAATCTCTCTTTGAATTCACATCGGATAGCTTCGCTTTTAGCAAGGTATTCCTTTATTATACATTAAAGTCATTCTTTTTGCTACTGTTGTTGTAAATATTGAATTGAAGCATAATTATTTCATCCATAAGCGTAAGGGTTACTCCACTGTGGATTATAAGTATTCTCTTAGGGTGCACTTTGAGGCTAGTTTTGCATGCAATATGGTTGCTCCCACATATAATTTGGTACTCAAAATTCATGATTGTAATGGTTACTCTCACAAATTTCGCAACATAGCACAGATATTAGCTGAGCCTCCAAAAACATGTCACAATATCTTTCTTTTCAAATTTGTGATGTTGTCAAAGGCGATGGTATATCATAACTCCCATGAGAATACTGTCCGCTCTATCCTTCCATTATAGGTTGTGGCTATAGCAATGAATCTCAAATCCTAATAATAAGCCATACTCATAGTCAAAGTAAAGAATTTCAAAAGATAAATAATTAAAATAGTTAAAAATAAAATTAGTTAAAAATAAAAATAATGTTTATATTAATAAAATAAATAAAAATAATTTTATAAGAAATTATCAAATTTAAAATTACAAGTACATAATGTAGTTGTAGCTAGCACAAACAAGTACAGGTTGATCATACAAAGATTGTAAATACTAGTAATTATCTTTTTCTATTATCTTACCTTTGAATTAGATTGTGGATTTTAATTAAAAATTAAACTAAACAAATAAACTAAGATTTAGAAAATAAAGGGCGTAGAACAAGGAAAATATTAAAAAAAGTCAATATTAAATAATAGTGTTTAGGTAATGAATCCCCTATAAGAATCCTTAATTATTAACCCTTTATAATGCAATTATATTGTTGACTATTGGACCATAGAAATTGCTATCTTATGTTAATATCTTTCTTAAAACCATTAACAACTAATCTATCAATTGATTAGTAGAAGTCTTTCTAGTTAAAACCCCTAGGATTGTATTATCGATTTGTGAACTCTACTGTTAGTTAAACCTAATCCAAAGGATTTATGTTGACCTATCTCTAGGTTTATATGCAACTCATTCCAATTACGGTAGATCTATTCATATAAGAGGATTCTTAATCTCAATCATATGAAATCAAATCATGCACCAATATTTCATATATATTAGAATAAGAATAAAAAGCATAATTGAATCGCAATAAATCAATCAATAAAATTGCATTAAATAAAAGATCAAATCATATTGTGATCACAACTTAGTCATCATAGCTAGACATTAAACAAGTTTAGTTCCTCTCCATAGAAAACAAAATGAATAACAAACATACATAAGAATAACTAGAAAACTAAGAAATCATAATTCTAAATCTCCCTTATTCTTCTAATAAGTCTTCTTGTAAGTTTGGAATGGAAGAAGCTCTCTATTAGATCACTTGATATTATCTTTATGTTTTCCTTGTCCCTTGATTAGAGCTATCACCTTTCTATGTCTCTTATGACTCAAAATCTCTTTAAAACTCCACTCTATCTCTTTTTCCTCCATTTATGTCCTTTTATAATAAAAACTATGATTTTTGGGATATACATGGTCACTTACAAGGTTGTTTAGATGACCATATAGCTCTAAAAACACCTAAAATTGTGACTTTAAATGGTCGCAAATACTTACTTGGGCATATATGTGGCCCTGTATCTCTAAATTACTTTAAATCTTTGTTTTAAGTCATTATTTCATTTGAATTCTTCTTCTTTTGGTCTAAAAAGGCAATTATCACTTACAAGCACACTTGAAGTGAATTAAGTACCAACAAATACCCTAATACTATTAAATATCAAGCAAAACACATTAAATATGGGTGTATATTTATAGTCACCTAGAGCACTATTTAAGCATAACAGGAGGAGATTATAGAGTGGACAGAGTAGCACGAAGCTTAAGGTAGATGTGGAGCAATCCATGATAGATGGCTGGCATAATTATTGATGCAGATGGTGGGCCTTCTTGGAATGTCTTTCCTACCTCCACCTTCTGAAGCGATTGCATCATCTTCAGCTGCACAACAGTTTAAAGCTAAACAACCCGAGGACCCTATTTTGACAACTATACCAGATTCACCAAAGGACTTTAAGATGCTTGTATTTGGTCTTTTCTTTTCTTTTCCTTATCCTTTGTGTAATTTTCATATTTTCTTTTGTTTTTTTAAAAAGGTAATTTGTTATTTATATTAGAATATTTTTATTCTCATGTTCTTTCTTTATTTTCTTTTTCTTTTTATCTTCTTTTGCTTATATTTTACAAGGCTGAATGCATATAAATTAGGATAGTTCTTCTTCACTTCAAGACTTTACATATATTCTTATTCAAGATAGTACCAATAATACTTCTTAATTTTTTATCTTATTTTATTTTATTTTTATATGCTTATATTGTGTACATTGGGGACAATGTACCATTTTAAGTATGGGGAAGGGAATTTATACGTCTTAAGTTTATTATAATATTTTTATTAAATCTTATAAAACCTATCCATAATACTTTAGATCATTATTGATTATTGAATTGAATTAGTTCGTAAAAGGATGAAAGTTAGAATAGATTTGCTTTTATAAGTTATGTTTTTAGTAATCATTAAGATAATTAATTTTAATGAAACTGCATATTATTTGCATACAAGGTCATTTTTATGAGTTTTTATGCCTAAGAGCAAATACATTATTATTTTAATCTATTTTACTCTTTCATGTATGTTATCATGCTTATTAGGTAGTTCTAGAACTTGCTTTTATTATTCATATTGAGATCATATTTGTTAAATTAGAAACATTAAAATGATAAAATTATTTAGATTGAACCTTTGTTTAGCCTATTTTCTTTTTTATTATCCTACCATATTTTATACTTTAGGAGTAACCAATTTTGAGAGTAGCCATTTCATTGCTTTTAACCATATTATTAGCCTTTACCTTATTTTCCTTCAAGCCTTTATATTTTCGAACCCTGAAGGTTTTTTACATTTACTTAATTGCTTAAAACTTAAAATTTTAAAAGGTCCAATATTTATTTAATTGTAGGTATGATAAATCCTTGAAAAAATTATTGCAAGCATAATAACGCAATAATAATAATAGTAATAGTAGTAGTAGTAGTAGTAGTAGTAGTAGTAGTAGTAGTAGTAGTAGTAATAATAATAATAATAATAATAATAATA
>JANIJH010000008.1:26177057-26187698 GCA_024520975.1 Erythroxylum areolatum
TCAAAGCATAAATACATCTATTTCACAATACATATATAAAATCACTCATTTAATTTCACTTAATATTTCTAAATTTTACTCAAAAATCGAGGTCCAACATAAACTCAAACCTTAAGTGGTCTCAGATTGTAATGGAATATTATTTAAATTGATCCATACTAGAATAATGTATATCTTAACACTTTCTAAGTTTAAATTGGGTAGCTAAGATTGGAGAAATAAAGGATATTGAGAAAGAAGGCCCTTATTCCAAAACTTTAAAAGCCTCAACTTGCGAAGTAAAAGTGAAAAGAACAATTTTGTCATTAATTAGAAATAACTAAAGAAGCCCTCTACCTTTCCACTGATTTTGTGCCTATCTTTGAATAATAGGAAAAGGAGGCTTGAGATAAAGAAAGAAAGAAGCCTAACTACTAGCTATGTGCCCCATCCTTGAGGATTTCAATATTACGAGCTACTATAGCTCTCTCTTCTTACTCTTTGGGAGGACTATAGTGTAAAGTAATATCAATTTGGTCTCCTACCACTTGCTTCTAACTTCTCCACTAACTTGATGGTTTAACTGTAACAGTATCCTTAGAAATTTCCTAAGGTTTAAAGGAGAAGGGAATGTAAGATGACAAGGTTAAATGAATGAGAATAAGGGAAGCGAATAGTGTCCAAAGGGGGAAATCGTAAGCTGATATAGTCTGCATAGTAGAAAAGAAAGCCAAAATAGGAAAGAAATAACTTTTTATGGGAATTTAGAAATACTGTTAACTATAAGCTGTAAAAAGATCCTGCTAGGAATAGAAATTAAAGGAATAGAAATTAAAGGAAGTTTACCAAACCACCCTTATAAAGGAAGCAGTAACAAAAGGGAAACAAAATAAAAAAAATAGAAGCAAAAGGAAAGTGTGAGAGAAGTGAATGATGAGAAATAACTAGAAGAAGGAGAAGGAAGAATAGGAAATAAAGGAGATCCAAGAAACAATATACTAAGACTGGAATAAGTAGAAGAATAAACAAGGTCTAAATATGGAGGGATTTATAGCTAGATGAGGGAGGGGAAGCTTATTCACTTTCTTTCTCTCTCAACATAAGTTAGTATAATTAAAAAATGAAAACTTATTTTTCCTTCAAAGAGCTACTAAGCTATTTCAAATAATCCATTGAGATATTTGTGGCTAAATAATTATGAAAGAAATGGGATAAATTACTTATTTCATCACATTTATCATTGACTATACTAAATATAGTTATATTTATTTAATATTTCAAAATTTCAAGCATAATGTTGTCTCCAAAAAGTATATGAATTTAAGTGAGAATCACTTATATGAAGTAGATAAGGTGTTCAAGAACCTAATGGTATAAGAGGACTTATTGGATCAATTCAAAAGATTATGTGATAAAAATTCAACTTAAAGACAGTGATTGTTCTATGAGTCCATTAATAAAGTGATAGTGTAGAAAAGAGAAATATAACTCTTCTAGAAATGGTTAGGCTTACAATAGAATAGGAAAAAGTTTTTATCAATTAATAGGGTGGTAGATCATTGATGATCAAATATGATAGGGTCCCTAGTAAATCATATCTTAAAACATATATAAGATGCAGATAGGTAAGAGACCTAATTTAAGACATATAAATTCTTTAAAATATGTGTACTACCTACATTAATGGTCTCACCCATAAATGTGAAAAATTAGGTCCTATAGGAAAGAAGATAAAGATAGTATAAACATTAGAAAAGGTGTATGTTCAAATTTTAACACAACAAAAACTATGTAATTAAATTTGTGTCTCAGTATATCATATTCTTAAAAAATTATTTTTCAAAGAAATAAAAGATAGTTCAAAACTTATCTCTATATGAAACATTGAATCAGAATGATCAAGTAAAACAAGATGAATTGGATGGAAATTATTCAAGTGGGAGCAATAAGGAAGATGATGATTTGGTTTATAATAAATTAAAATTACAAAACAGTGGGATTTCTTTACCACCATATGATCTAAATGGGAGCAACACAAATACAGGGAGATACATTTCTCAAAATTTTCATATGCCTATATTACAAGGGTTTAATCTCAAAGATTTTTAACTTTCAAGGAAAAAGCCATTATAATAGTTCCACAAGAAAATTATGAGCTATAAAGTGTACAAAAAGCTTTATTTAGTCTTGCTAAGGATAAATGAGTTATAGTAACAGAAGAAGAATGAACTTCAAGAAGCTTGATCTAAGTCTAAGACTTAGGTAATCTTCCTAAAGGATATAAAGCCATCAAGAATAAACAAGTTCTCAATTGTTAGGTAAAATATTGGTGGTAGTTTTGAAAGACACAAAGTACATATAATAGCAAAAGGATATACACAAGAGAAGAGATGTCTTATGCGAAGAAATTCTTGCTTATTATGAGTTTTACATCTATTTAACTAATTTTGATCTTAGTAGTTATAATGGGTTTTGATAGACATCAATGGATGCAAAGGCTATGCTTGTAATCTAAGAACTAGCAAAGGATATGTTTGATTCAGAAGGTTCAAAAGCATTATATGTTCAGATTATTAAAGATAATATATAGTCGAAAATAATTTCAAAGTGAGCAGTATGTTAAATTTTTGTAATGTAACCATATCATGTAATTTAGCCTGATTGGAAAAGACCACTAACTGAATGTTAAAAGATCCCAAAATAAATGTGTAATTTTATTATTTTATATGGATGATTTTTTTCATAGCCAGTAACAATAAGTATTTTCTCAAGCAAACAAGTAAATTATCTATCAATCACATTCAAAATGAAGAATATGGATAAGGTTGTATACACCTTTATGATTAAGATCGTTAAGTAACATTCAATAAGAGCATCATTATTGTTATAAGCTACATATAAATTAAGCAATACTTGAATGATTTTACATGTAGGCTTGTAAATTGTTTTATTATAAACATTACTAATGGTGAGCACCTAAGCAATGTATAGTATCTACAAATTCCATAAGAAAAACAAGAGATAAAGATGGTTCCTTATTTCAAAGCAATCAATAGTCTTATATACACATTATATCAAACATGAAAAAGTACAATGAAAATCATTACTAGATAACTCCAATCTCAATATCAAATCAAACATATAGATATAAAGTATAACTATGTCAAAGATATAGTAGCATAAAATGTAGCGCTCCCTTACCCTAGGGTACATACCGGAACACCCTGAGGACATTCCAGTATATAACCTATGATAATGGCAGACTACACTCAATCACAACATTCGCATAACATGACATCATCTATCTTTATTCTCTTATAACCATCATAAGGAAAGTCACAATATTTTAAAATTCCAATTTCCTCATTTCATTTCATAGATGCCGAATGTCTACAATATATCTTTCAACATTCATACTTATACAACATCATAGCCTAATACAAAAAATGCTACATGAAAGAGGAAATATACAAAATCTATCTAATCTGTCCATATCTAGCTGACCGACCTTTGAGCCATTTCTTCTTGTTCCTAAAAGTAAAAGTGTCCCTTAGTAGCTAAAGTCATCCCTTGGTCCTAAAACGTCAACGTTGCAATTTTGGTGAGTTTTGTGAACTCAATGAGGTAACCATCATCGATGGTTCATTCAATTCATGCATCACTTCAATACATATAACATATATTTCACAACTTTGTATAACTAATCACATATCACATTCTCACTCAAGAGTAGACAATTTTGCATTTCAATCAATCCAACATGCTTAATAACATGCATATGAAATGCTCATGTGACTCCTTTTTAATTATTACGTTGTCATGATCGAGTACCTAAACTGTCCCATATCTATTATAGATACTGGGCTCATTTATCTGTCCCATATCCATTGGAGATACAAGGCTCATTTTACATAGTGAGCCTTTGGCTCTTAATCACATTTGGAGCTTTAAGCTTGGTTTCTATGGCTACTTAGGTCACAACTCCCATTATCTGATTATGCATTCATGTATGGAATGCATCTCTCCTAATCAATCATATCATGAAACATTTATTTTGTCATATTCACATACAAGTAGCACTTCAATATCTCATTCATATATCACAATCATCGGACCTTCATTGTCTAGAATCAACATAATCAATTCACATTCATTCATAATTCAAACATAATATCAAACAAATAATTTATTGAGTGAGACCATCTAGGTTACTCACAAGTCACTCCTGAAGCTAATTCCTAGAAGTTCTGGCAACGTTTGGAGGTTGACATTCTTGTTGCTTCTCTATATCAAATAACATACACATATATTACAATTTGTACAATTATAAGTGTTTAATAATGCACATGTATGTAATGAAATATGTACAATTCGTGTTCATGACAATCCCGGGTATTTTTTCATTATCCTTATCATATAATCGATTCTATCTCAAAACTCACCTAAGAATAATTTGTACTTAGGTTTATACCTCAATAAAACCATTAAAATCTAATTTCATAACTCGTCTGGTTAAACTTAGGTTTTCCTTAAGCACACCTTTGGGTCTACAGTACATGATTAATTTGACTATGAAAATGAAGTAATTTGATAATACATTCTTCTTGAAAGCTTCTCTCCTATCTCTTAAGTTTCTAATGACACCAAAATCATTTAATTATTTGAAAGTTATGACCCAACATTTCAAACTGTTTATAAGCTAAAACAACATTCCGAAACCAAATTTAATTCAAAATATAGATTTCTAGGAACATAATTAAACTTCAATATCTTCATAAAAATTGTATCCCTATGTCTCTAGTTTACTCCAAATAAAAAAATCATACCATTCGGATAAGTATAGAATAAGATATAACTGAAATACCCAAGTGTGTTCAGTGAAATCATACCAGTTCATACTATTCCAATGGATTCCCTCACTTTCCATCAATCAATATTTTTTCAATCAATTTATAATTCTACCATTTTTCATGGATAGGTATAATAATGTGTTAAGAACCTATTGGTTTAATAATCGAGTCATTTGGAGGTCTAGAGAAGAAGTTATGGTTAAAAGAAGCAAGACTGTTTAGTTTGCATGATGCTCTCAGGTGCATAAACTATTAGAGAGCACAGTGTCATGATGTGACAAATAAAACCAATCAACTCTCACAAGGTGAGGAAGAAAAGTCATAAGTGTGAGTGACTCATGGGTGTGAAAAAAATCATAGGTGTGAGAGTGTCTCACACCTGTGCACGCTCAACCAGACGCGTTCTACATTTTTCACTAGATCTCTCCCAAATGATTTCATATGGCTAAGATATTTTTTTGTAAATGTAGACTAGTGTGTTATGAGCCCAATGGTTCAAGTCTCATGTCATTTGGAGGTCGGACGAAGGAGATATAGTCAAAAGATAGAAGGATGTTGTATCAGCCTCTATCCTCAGAAGTCGAGATAGTGCTTGGCCATCGACTTTTCAAAGTTGCGATTGTGCATGAGCATGATCACAAGTTTGGTGCATGATCACGACATTCAGTAAATCAATAGAGGGGTCGCAATCGTGCTTAAGTCGCACATTCTCACTTCAAACTCTTATAACTTTCAATCCAAAACTCCAAAAATTTCAAACTTTATGTTGTTAAAAAGCTAAAAGAAAGATCTACAACTTCATGAAGACAATTTTATCAAAATCTTCCTAGATCAATACAGTTTAATCATGGAAGTTTCAGACCATATTTTCCCCCTTTTCTCTTTTCTTTCTTTTATTCTAAACCAACTTCTCTAACTTAAATTCTTGCTTTTCTTTCAAACCAACTTCCCTAACTCCTCTCAACCCCCAATTTTAACTCCCATTCAAATAAAATCATTCACAAACAATTCCAAATTTCAAATTAAAACACATACATCAAAAACAGAAAATTCATTCACTCGTCTTCTTCATTCTCTGTGTTTCTTCTTTCATTCTCCTTCAATTTCCTTTTATGTACATTCTCCATTTTCATTTCACCATTTCAACTCCCATTCAGCTAAACACATTGACAAACAAATCAAAAACAATGATTACACATAGACATCAAAATAGAACCTCATTCATTTATATCACCATTTTCGGTATTTCTTCACTGTCATTTTTTTGTATTTTCATTTTCTGCATTCTCCTCATTTTCTTCCTCTAACTATCACTTTAATCATTCTTACTCTCCTCTAGACATCACCTTACACCTATCCCTTAACTATAAATTCTTTTTTTATCCTTAAGTTACCAAAATATTCACATATATGAACAGTGAAGAGAAAAACATAACATATATTTCACTATCAACTTTCCGTATCTTTGTACTCTTGTCATGCATGTTTTATGGTTCTTTCTAATTCAAAATCATTTCTACATTATCTGATCACAAAATAATCATCAAATACTAAATAACATTATATCCAGATTTTTCATCTTATTTGTACAGTGTTCATGAAGATGGCCATTATTCCTATGATCGTGTAATGACAAATAAATCATCAATTTTTATCTTATATTCCTACTTCTCATAAGGATTAACACGATACTTACTTGTTAAAACTCCAAATCTTCAAATCTCAAAAAGCCCTAATTTTCATACAACCACGTACTTCATCTTACAGATAGTTTGGGTCAGGTTTTCTGGAGGCAAAGGAAGTAGATAACAAAGTAGGAGTAGTAGAAGATAAGGAAAAGCAAAGTTTAATTTTGGTGGATGTTTGATGGAAAACTCTGTGTACAAGAAAGAAATTTGAAGAAGATAACTAGGACAGACAATAGTACTTAGTCTTTCAACTTTAAAAGAATGTAACTTAGTCTTTCTAATAAAATCAGAAAGTTTCACTTAACTAAATTATTGACACTTGTCACTTATGTAACTTCTGTGGCTTTAGACTAGTTATCAATTAACTAGTTCAATCTTCTCCATATTTTTCTCCAATTTGTCTCTGAATTTTTTAAATCATTATCTCAAAAGTTCGAAAGTCAACTCCTAAATTTCTTCATCATCATTTATTCTTATTTCTATCTTCCATACATCAATTTACTTGCCAAGTGGCATTTTTCCTAGTACAATAATATCCAAAATTTTCGGAAATCATTCCTAAAGTTCACCAAAAATCAAAATTAATAAATACACTCATCAATTTAATTTTTAATACAACAAATTCACAATTCTCATAATATCACATTACAATTCAATTATACCTGAAATTATCCATGAATGCATGTACACTTATTTTTAAGTGCAAAAGTTGAATATTCACGTGTATATGCATATCATATAATGCATTAACATAAATGCATTTCTAATCTCTCAATAATCTTTCATATTTACTATTTTAACCTTCCCGCAGATAATGGAATGTTACATAAAAAATGAAGTTTTCTACATGGCTATTGATAATACTTATTCTTAATGGTGATAGTATGTTTATCATCAAGTATTTGATGCAATATATGTTTAATTGAGAATTAAGTGAAAGTTTCTAAAATAAAATTTAAATAATATTTAGTTCTAAAAAATGAGAATACTTCATTTCAAATTAAGTTTTCAATTATAGAATGAATGTTAGAAAAAGTTTTGAACATTCAATTCTAGATAAAAGAAGTATGTTGAATAGATATGAGATACATTACCATATAAGAGATCTCCTCTGTTACTTTATCTAGGTGATAAATTAGAACTTAATGCTTAAGGTACTAATTTCAATGTGAAGTATATTTAAGGATGCAAGGGTTATTAGTAATGACATAACCTAAAGAAATGATATGTTTATCCAATCTAGCTTAATATGCCATATGATTTCTGAAGGGTGGATTAAATGCGTAAACAAGTGAACATAAGTTAGGAATTAGGTATGCTTGAAACAACATCTATATAGTATTTAGCAAAAGATATATGTTATAATGAAGAAGAGTCAATACATAACATATGAATCATCCCATTTGTGTATTTTTTTTCCAATAAGGATAATATAAGTCTTATTCTAAACTTATATTGTGTGAGGATCCTCTAAGGTTATATGAATATCAAACTAGAATATCTTTTTACTTTTTCTAATTCTAAAAACTTAATTTAATGATTTCCATCTTATAATGTTACTAGAAAATTATAAATTATTTAATATATTGAGACATTATAAAAAAATCAAGTTAAATTAATTTAATGAACTAAGAAATGAGGAAGATCATTATAAATATGAGTTTGCATCAAAATGTATTCAAAAGGGCCACCCTTTACATTGAAGACAGTACAATATATACTGAGAACGAAATGATGATTGATGCAATAAACGATTTATGATATAGCATCCTAAACTCACTTAAGGATCTATTCATTAGTCAATAATTCATATATTCTTAATACATGTATGGCAATATGCTCTCGTATTAAGCTAGTTAAAAGATGAAGTTTGAAATCTTCAACGTTAAATACCAAGTCAAACATAGAAGAAGATCAAGACATATCAATGTTATTTTATATTATACATTAGTTATTAGAAGCTCACCTTGTTGATTTGATAGTTTAAAAGGCTCAACATGCATAAACATTTTATTTCACTTTATTATATGAGTCTTTTGATTCATTAAGAGGCTTTAGTTTTAATACAAAATCCTCTTGATCTTTCAAATAAACTTTAGGGAACATTTTTCTAAGTGTTAAATTTATAATTGTACATTTTTCTAAATGTTTAATTTATAATTGTGTTAAACAAATTGAGTTTAACCATTTGATGTTGTTAAATTCATATTTTTAGGGTGATTAGTTGATATATATAAGTTAATGGTTGACCAATATAATTTAAATTGTTAAATGTGATGCACTGAGAATTTTTTTGTAACATTGGTTAATGTGTTGACTGACCAATATGACTACTAGTTAACTAATGTCTCAACAATTAGTGAATCTAGTACTTTTAATACATACTAGTCAACTAATAAGTTATACTGGTCAACTAGTGCTATGTAAATAGTAATTTTAATGGCTAGTCCTTAGCTCCAAAAACTAGGTAGGGGTGGTCAAACCCCATAAATAGGTGTTTTTTAATTGTTTTTAGTATCAATAACCTTTGGAGTATCTTTTACACACATTTCTAAGTATTTTTCAGTTATTTAAACATTCATTATTTGATTTTAGGCGTGTGAGTCATTTTTAAGATTATAAAAATAATCAATTCAGCAAAATTGAAGGTGTAAGCTTTGAATGGATTTTTTCCCATTGTATTTGAGTTTTCTTAAAGTGATTTTTTGAGTTACTCTTCACCTTGAAGAAAGATTAAGAAAGTTATTCCTTTTTGCAAAATAAAAAATTATACAAAGCTTATTCTTCACCTTAAAAGAAGAATTATAATGGAAATCCAAAAAGAGTCTTTGGAGTGAATGTAGGAAAGAATTGTTTCCAAACCACTATAAATTAATTTCTTGCTATTTTACTTTATTGTTTATAAGCATCGTTAAATCTTTTATCTTTAATTTGGACTTGCAATCATTATATTTTGTGGATGTTGTTTTATGAAATAGTCAATTTTGATTATAATCTTGAAAACACCCAATTCACTCCACTCTTGGGTGCTATTAAGGAATAAAAGCGATTCTGCAAGTCCTTTATCATATGGATTATAGAGATAAAGTTCATATGAGATTTTTCATTCATTTGAACATGATATAAGTATATTTTGATCATATCGCATTATCAACATTTAAATTGTAACAATTAAGTTAAGTATATAAATAATTATATCTTTTAATATTGTAGAGTTTATTATACTTAATTTATAAGACACATTTATACATTATAAATCTTAAATTATATTCATAATTATTCAATTATATATATGTATATGTAATTTTATAATATTTTATATACAATAATGTGATGTTAAGTCTAGTATTATTATAATAAAAATGTGTTTGTCAAAATCCATCCTTTCTTTATAATTCTTTTTAGAAAACACTTAGATCAATATAGGTGTTTCTAATAAGGAAAGGTGACAAGTTGACGACTACCTTAAAATGCTTGTTTAAACGACTTTTAACAATGTAAAACATAAGCTTTGACAAATGGAATCTATATGGAAAGCACATTATTGTGATATTAACATCCTTATTCTAGCATTGCCTAACATATATATCTTTGCAGAAAAGAGTCGAAAAAAAAAGGAAAACAAACCTGAAAAAAAGAAGCATGATGCATTCATCTTTGTGGAAGAAAAGTTCGCAACCCTATATTTCACAAAAATAGAATTTTTAAATAGGAGAAATTCTTTTCTTACCAAGATTAAAATAAAAAAATTAACAATAGAAGAATAACAAAAAATTCTCACACAAGAAGTTAATTATCTTTATCTATTCTTTATATACAGTTAGAAAAATGAAAAGTAGTACAACTTCTAACCCCACTTATTGTTATTAACTTTTTATAATGCATAATTAAAATGGTTAAATTATAATAAAAATAATATTTTTTTTTATATTTTCACTTATCTAATTAAAAGTTTATTATATGACTATATATATACATACATACATATATATATACATACATACATACATACATACATACATACATACATATACATACATACATACATACATACATACATACATACATACATACATACATACATACATACATACATACATACATACATATATATATATATATAT
>JANIJH010000008.1:26191861-26202511 GCA_024520975.1 Erythroxylum areolatum
ATTGAGATTCTTGGCATGGTTTGCTCGCCAATTCGCAGCTTGATTAGCTTCACAGTATATATGCCTAGCTTTCACAATCTACTCTCGTTTTATGAGTTGTTAAGTCCCTAAGAGTAGAGTGTGGTATGGAACTAGTGATGCTTCAGAGGATGATAGTAACTTAATGACTATTTGAGAGTCCACTTCGAGTTCAACCTTCCGAAACCCTAGCGTCTATGCAAGTTGCAATCCGGAAAAAAACCCCCCAAAACTCAGCACATACTGATGTACAGAATCCTATATTATTCACAAAACCCTCTCTCTAGGGCCCTGTGCTATCCCGAAGGAGTCCTTCCGCTGTAGCCTGCGATGTGGACATTGAATAAGCTCCATCAGTGTTAAGTCGTACCTAGTCTTGTGGAGGGAAGTTCCATCTAATAAGGGTTTCCTGTCTTAATCTTGGACACAGGGCTGTTCTACCTATCAATTCCTTGGCTTGCACAATCATTTCGACGAACTAGAGGATGATGACTTATTGCACCATAACCACAAGAACCAACATGCCGTTCCAAACACTAAGGACCAATTAAGGCCTAGGATAGTCTGTTGCTTTTGTAAGTTGAAAAATATCCAGCAATTTTTGTCCTCTAGGAAAAAAGCATCATTCGTTAAACTGGTTTGTAAACCTCTCCAGAAATTGCGGGCTCGATATCCATCTTGGACAACATGCAAAATGGATTCAATGTCGCCACAATGATATTTTTAAAACATTATAATCAATATGCTTGATCTTTCTCTCTCTCTTTATTTATTGTTTGTTTTTTACTGTTTTTATTTTATGAGAATTTCCTCATTATTTCTTTCGTTATCTTCTTTCTTTTTCTTTTTCTTTTTCTTTTTCTTTTTTGAAACAAACAACACATGATTGGTAAGTGTCAACCCCACTTTTTCCCTTTGTTGCCTAACTAAACTCCTTCCTCACCATCCTCCACTCCTTTGATACATATTATTTACCAATTTTCAACCTATAGTTCCTTATTTCTTTTCATCTTTTCTGCTTCCCCTTCTCTCCGTCTTGCTCCTTTTTACTCTTTTTGGTCTTTTTGTCTCTTATTCTCCTTCATTAGTCCCCTTGAAAATCCCTATTATCTCTTCCAATCTTGTCCTCACAACTTTTAATGGTGGGGGTTTCTTCACTCTTTGCCACTCAACTTAGATTCCTCCACTTCTTGTTGTTGCTCCCATCCTTGTTTCCCCTTCTTCACAACCTTCCTTAGCATCTTCTACCCTATACTCTCAACTTAGAAAATTCAAAAGTCAGGTAGTCGACGATCACTCAACTTTGGGTGTTCTAGGTTACTTAACCTCCAATCTTTCTAACAAAGACTTAATGGTTAGCCCCCTCCTAGAAATACTTTAAGTTAGAGTTATAAGTTAGAATACTTCTCTAATAGGGTTATTTATTGACAAAAAAACTAGCATTTCCAGGCTTCTGCCAACTTAGGAAGGTTAATTTTGGTGGACTTCAACAAACAACGATGCCTTCTTTGTTTTTAAATTCATAATTTAAGCTAATATCTTGAAAGTAACATAATTGGGTCAATGACACATTAATCGGAAGCCATTAATGATTCAAAGATAGAGGCTAGGCCTATCGTTGATAAATCCAACGTGAAGAACATTCCATTGTGACTAAATTTTCACATATCCCACTTGAGTAGTAAACTCCCATAAGGTTAAACTATCTCGTGAGTTTTGTAGGGAGACTCTATGTTTAGATAAAAATGCAACTAGACTCTAGGGAATTAGGTATACTAAGATATATTTGGAAGTGAATCCTTTAATAAAACGCCTTGATTCTATCAAGATTATAAGTCTAAATGAAGTTGGAGGCCTTATAGAGTTGGAGATCTATGTGTCTTATCAATAAAAGCCAATTGAGCAAATGAAAAAGTTTTGGAGACCAACTGGAAAAAGGTTCATTTATAAGAAAGATAAGAGCCAATGTCTAATGCTTAAATATCATCAAAACTGGACAAAACTCCTATTTAAGAAAAATATACACAGGTTCTTTCATTTTTATTTTTAAACGTAATTTATCAATATCATCTTGAATGGTGGTTAGATAAATAATCCTCATGGGATTGATTCGTATTTGTTAGTGTTAGTCGCAACTATACTATCAACTTACATTTAAAGCAAACAAAATCACTTCATTATCATCCATCAACCACTTGCTATTCTCTTGTCATTTCTCCATCTCTTTTTGGTCTCAACTACTCTCCTTGTGCGGAGATTTATACCAAGTTAATATGATTTTGCATGTGTTTTAGGGAAAATCTCAATATCAAAATGCATTGTTATATTGTACTATTAATTAAATAAGGCAATTCATTCTAGCATATGACATCCAAGTTAATATGAGCTCAACTCTCGTGCCTATTTGGAATGGTTTTTACCTATTTCCCTTAGTTTAAGTTCTTTTGTTGCCCTGCCTTTGTTTTTAACTTTTGTCCTCATTTCTTTGACAAGTTGAGACCAATTAAGGGATTTATGTAAAGTTTTGCTTTGACATTGTTTCAAATCGCCTTGTTGCATCATTTTGAGATTTTGATCTTTTGTTCTTGTTATATTTCCTCCTCTTAATATAAACTTATTCACTTTCTAAGAAAAAAATGCCAATGCCATGCTATCTTAGTGGATATTAGGTTTGATTTAGTACTTAAACTCTAATATAATAATCTTAATGTTGTTTTGTTTAATTACCAAGTTACAATAATATTGACCTTCATATATTTGCTTCAACAACAATATATAAAAATGAGCAAAATTGTGGAAAGACTTGTGTCTGGAAAATGAATAATTAACTTTATAAATCTTTTAAATATGAATCAATTTGAACTTTTGATTATGATGTTACATAAATAGTCATTGGAAATTATAATTGTTCATCCATGATTGCTGTTGAATTTATTAACAATACTTACGTAATGTGTACCTTTACAAATTGCAAACCACAATAACCAATGTTAATATCAGACAGACTTTTAGCAATTCTTATCATTGTAATATGAAATTAAAATTATTATCTTAATTTATTACTTACCTGTAACACTAAATATGATATAAAATATATTTTATTTTTCACTTAATTCCAATAAATTTGCTTAGTTATTGAATTTCATTTCTTAATATAAAATTGAGAGAAAATCCAATTATAAAAAGCTTAGTGTTGACTGAATTATCATAAAAGTTTATAATTATATAATATGTATATATGCAATTCTAATTATTTCAAAAAAAAGAAATACTCCAATTCCACGTGCAGAAAACAACCTTTGGTATTTTGGTTCCTTGAAACGGCCAGTTGGAGTTTGAGTTTGTGAAGATTCCATAAAGTTGAGTTCCTTGGCCAAAGCGATAACTACCTCTAGAAACTGAATTATAACTTTTTTTGCTTACCTTTCAAGTAAGACATAGCTTGCTCTATAACCTTTCTGATGTCCCACACCTTGGTTAACAATAATATGTCATTTTCTCCAAAAATATTAAAGTGAAGAATCGTGAACACCAATATAAATCCTGTTTTGGCTTTTGTGAGCTGTATAAGACACTTTTTAGAGCAAATAGATCCATCTGCTCTTAGATGCCTATATTTGGTATTGATTAGAAAATCAACTCAAGCTACTATTGTTAAATATCATTTATAACAGATAAGCATCTACCTGTCACTACAACAGAAGGGATTGCCTAAAATTAACGTCAACTGAATTGTAATTTGGACTCTTGATCGAGCAAGGTAAATTAAATCCTTCATTCTGCTTTTCTGAGAATTCGCCAGTCATTAGAGGTAACTCTCTCTTTCTATCTTCTTAGTCCGTTGGGATCAATTGTTTTTTAATGTTCTTATTTCATAAACTAGAGAGGTAATCCGTAGTCTACTTGTACCTTCTGCTAGCTCAATTTGATTGGCTTTGTTTTACATTACTTGCCTTGGGATATATAATCCATGACGACTGACTCCCAAGCTGAGTTTATGTTTGCATTTCTTGTACTTCTGCGTATATTATAATTGGGCATAGGCCGGCTGAATTGCAAGAACGACGCATACAACATGCCCGGAGAGGGACTAATGATTGCATTATCCCTTGTCCAGTTCCAAAATCATTAATCCCTTTGGCCAAAACCCAATTCCTCCGCTCTTTGCTTTGTATTAATTCGTGCTTATGGAATTATCTGTCGCTATTTCTATGTCCATATCCCATGGTTATGTGTGAATATGTATACACATATATATATGATTCAAAAGTGAGCGTGTGCATGAGGATTTAATTAGTTATTGTAGAAGTCAAGGTTCGAGAATTATTCCTTGAACAGTGACCCAGGTATGCACCACCAGAAATCTGATAGCACCGAATGTTCGTAACTGTGTTTGGACTGGAGACGAAATTTAGGGAATTAATTGCCTCAATCTGCTACATTGTAATTCGAGCTTATACTTGGCGTAGTGTAGTAGTTAATTACGGAGCAGCCGCGTACGATTAAAGATGGATTGAAAAGTCGGGGGCACCTTCTATAATAATTTGACCAAGCAAAACTCAACTGTCTATAAATATGTCTTGCATTTTATAAAGCACACGCATGAACGTGAGACCCCGAGCTTTTGTTCAAAGTAGCATGAGCTTCAGATATTCCAGGTGTTCTATTCTTGCATTTTAAACTAACCACCAGGCGTTGACTTCCGGTTTCTTAATTGAAAGGAGTTCGGGGAGACACAACATTCTTCGACCTTTACAGTAACAAAGTTTCCTTGCACGGAATTAACATGATTAGCTATCGGCAAACTTCTTCCTCTTCATTTCTACATCTATTCTTGTTGGCATCACTCTTCCACTTCTCAAATGCCGATGTTGGCACAGCATCTCACTACGGGCCTCCATACACACGTAAGCCGTCTCAACTCAACTCCTGTAATTGTTTCTTAACATTAATTAGCACCTGCAGTGAAATGGGTAGTTAAATAATAAACTGAAATATGAAATATTCGCTTATTGTTTCGGTGGTGACAATGTAGCGACGGCGTGTTTCGGCGGTGATGCATCGCAATTCCCAACCAACAATTTGTTCGCAGCAGTGAGCGAGGGGCTATGGGATAATGGTGCAGCTTGTGGCAGGCAATACGTGGTGAGGTGTATAAGTTCAGCTTCGCCTAGGACATGTGTTCCAGGTCGAACAGTTCAGGTTAAAATTGTTGATCGTGCTCAAACAGCAGTTTCTAGGCCTAGCATGGGTGGTGCTACGATAGTCCTTTCAACTACAGCGTTTAGATCAATTGCTGCTATTTCCGCCAGATCCATCAACATTGAATTTCAGCAGTAGGTTTCTTTTTTCTTTTCTTTTTCCAAAACATAATGTGCTCCGTATGAATCTCTCGAAGGGCATATTTCCCTTCTGTCTTTGGAGTTTAACTACCTATTACGTTCAGTCGTCAGCAAATTTTGTCGTGAGTAGATTACTAATAGAAGAGGGTATTAATTAGTCCAACCGGTGGGTTGTGCCTCTACGATTTACATATTTTAAAACTTCCTTGATTCCAATCTACAAAAAGGTAGAGAAACTAATCTTTAGGTTGAAATTTAATCATGACTTAGTGTTGTTTGACAATGTGACTACTTAACGAAACAAATTGAAACACTATAAATGACAAGAAGTTAAGTTGAAAAGTTTACAGTTTTTGGTAGTCCGGCTCTCGACGTCCTTGTAACGTTGATGACATTCTGCTACTAGCCTTACACGTAATTTTCAGTTTCTTATTAGTCCTTCACAAACTGAAACATGTCAATTTCCCCATGCAGGGTGTGATGAGAGGTGACGATCTCTAGAACTTGAAGGCTGCAAGTCGACGTGCTTCCGTTCATGTTTCTCCAATTTATTGTACTTTTGAGGACTATTAATTAAATTAAAGGTCTAAAATTATCAATTAACGAATCGAATATATTTCTGTACATCTTCTTTTGACAATCTATTTCATACATCTTTATCGTATACGATTCTGGAGATTTGCAAGAGGCAATGAAAAGTTGTATCCTTTAATAGTTTTATGTAATTGGGATTAAATTCAGTAGACCTACACTATTAATGTATTATTTAATTTTTAAAAATTATTAATAAATGTCTTATAATTTTAGCTTTATAACATTCGTCCTCTTACCACCGACTTTTATTAAAACTTTTGTTGTAAATTCTGTCATTTTTATTACATGATACTATCACACGAGATATTACATGACGTCATTTTAAAGTTTGTAACAAAAATTATTATAAAAGCAAAGTTGTAAGTCCGTTATGGATAATTTTTAAAAGTAAGATGGTATATTAATTAGTTAATAATATTTCAAATCACTAATAATATTATCCATTATATTGCTTGCCCTTATTTCTGTCTCACTTGGAATAAAGTTCAAAGGCAGTTGTCTGAAAATCATGAAAGTACTGTGACTTACAAGTTTAACTAATTCAATTTAACGAGACTTGTTTATATTTATAATTACGACTTGTGTCAAATGCAATACCAATATTCCATTAGAATTCTGCTGATGAATTTTCTATAAAAAATATGATGAACTTAGAAATGAAGTTTACCCTAAGAAAGTAGTACAAAAATGCTATTATTTAATGAATTTAGACTAAATTCAAACGTTTTAAGAGTACGTTAAATATGATTATCAAAATGTCAAAAATAAATTAAATACGTTTTAAAATAATAGAAAAGATTTAAAAAAATGCGTCTTACATATTTTTCTTTTCATATTGGGGACTATAACAGACCTATTCATTAGAGGAGGCCCAATGAAATAATCTCTAGACGACGTGATTACCAAATCATACGAGCGTACATGGAGTCTGGCTCTGGACACGGTTGAAAATGGCATGAAATCTGGCATGGATTGTGGCATGCAACAAAAAATCACCAGCATGTTACCCTTCCACAGTTTGTATTCCATTGTATCTGACCCTACCAACCAGAATCAATCAGCCACATCGAACCAGGTAGTGGAATGCATTTGTTTTGCAATATCAATAAACAATTGTCTTAGATTGATTGACTTTTGGTCACCTTCCAAATCTGAATGCACTTGTAATTTCTTTTGTCTTACAAGCGTATGGAGTCTACCTGTAAAATGATTTGGATATCACAAGGCGACTACATAATGGGGACGGCTCATTCTCAACTTTTTGCTCATTCTAGAGTGTTTGGTGAGGTGTAAATTAATAGAGATGCATTGAGTTGAGCTAGCAGCCACAAATGTGGAAAAACCGTGTGATGGCTTTATCATATCCGCAAGTGTAACTAACACCCTGGTTGAACACTCGCCCACCGAAACTTTTTGCTTACCCAACTGCCTCTGGTTCTAGATGTACTTGACATTTCTGTAACTATAAGCTGAGGTCATTTAATTAGGCTGCTCGTCGTTGGAATGATAAGATTATATATACCAACTCAACTCTCAACTTTTCAATTGAACTATCCGAACTTCTCAATTACATTAATATTGTGTGCATGGGCCTCACCTTCTGGACGCTTCATGAGCTAGCATATAATATCAATTGATGTACCAGGATGCCTACAACGTACGTTATATACAGCTTTGACAATTTCCGACGAAGAAATGCCTAACCTTTCATCTCTTACTTTCTTCAGGTACCTTTAACGTACGCATAAATAAATTTGTAGTCATTATTGTGACGAACTCTTCGACGCTCGAGAGACATCTTTGACGTCGGCAATGAACGATCTGAGTTGGGAAAAAGTCAAGTGATTCGGATATCTTTATACACTGCTACGTCAAAAGTGTTGAGAGTAGTTACTGCTCTGGACCTACTATTAATGTGAACATGTCAAAGGTCAACGTTTCCATCGAGAAACTTATCCGCCTGTTCTTAAATGCGACCAATGGATATTAATTGAGCAAAAAAGTCGTATCAGACTTATGAGGATATCAAAACGTTCAACAATAATTATGTTGACTTGTATCACGCACTCAACCAATGCTAGAGAAGCATGACATCAATCTTAGGGCGTAAAATTGTAATAGACTCTTTTGGCTTAAATAAGGTCACAAGTTTGAACTATTCTTATGTATGTAGTCGTTTTAGACTTAAGGTTAAAACTTTACTTTCTACAAGGGACTTATTCGGTTCAAGCGGAGATTATTTTGAATATAAATAACTTAAAAATGTCTTCCTATAATTAAAATCCTCTTACAACACTTCGTAAAAAAAAAGAAAAAATCATGATATCAATATACGCATAAATATGTCCAATAAAAATTCGACATCTTAATTTCCACACTTTAATACTAATGAAAACTTTTCGTACTTTTAAAAAAAGAAATATAAATTCACTATCCGCAATTTTTCGATGAAAGTAGACAATCAAATAAAGAGATCTTCTCACTCCAATTTCAGCAAGTGCCCAAAAAGTAATTTGATTTACCGCCCCAAATGTGGCCAAGGGTTAACATAAAGCAATGAATGATAATAATCAAGCAAGCCGAGTATCGGGGAAGAAATGAGCAATGCATGCTGTCCGTGAAACCGACCAACACGAAACCAGTACAGAATCCCAAACGCACAAATTCTAAAAACATGATTAAATATTTAAGAGTGAAAGATATGATATCACAAAGCATGCCCACCTAGGAACCAATCATAGTGTGTTGGGACAGCATTGTTGTGGTTATATGCCAGCTATTGACCAACTTATAACTTTATGTCGACTAAAAATATATGATATTATTCACTTAATTGATAAATGTATTTTCCATTTTTATGTACATTATAAGGCTTAATATTAAATATAAAGTTTTTAGAATAATTAGTATACAATTTAAATTACTATGTGATCATAATTATGATATTTAAATTATATTTACATGTCAGTTTTAATTTGTTCTTAATTATAATTTCATCAAAATAAGTTATTGGTGGAATACTAAAATCAGCATACATTATCTTTCTTTCATATTAAAAAATTGTTGATATCGTAAACTTAAAGTATGGAAATGCTTAAAGAAATGTTTGAGTATTTAATAGAAAATAAGTTTACAAAACTAGTCTACTAATAAAGATCTCAAATGGTCTTTTATTTATATGTTTTTGGATGTCCTTATTACGATTACATTATAACTCCTCTTAAGACTTGGGATTATCAAAGTATCCTATATAGGGATTATTATTTTTTTATGTTACTTATATTTTAGTCTATTTAGGATAGCCCAATTGGTATGATTTAGATATGTTTTGAAGCACATAAAAGAAGTTAAGAAAATTATTAAGGAATTCATCACTTTAAAATAATTAAGGAGAATATTTTACTATTCTTGGTTAATAATAATATATAAATTATTTAATCAAAAAGAACTATGATTTGAAAAAGTTATTTTCAAATATCAATTACTAATATGCAAGAACAAACATAGTTAGCTTTTCACAACTGCTTTTACATGTAACTGGCCTGAAGTGCTTATATTGTGTATGGAGACCTTCAAAAGGTTGATGATGCTTAACACAGGAATGACCACTCATTCAAGTTCCATATCAGATGTAAAGAGCTCAATATAACATGCTTAGCTTTCGCTGATGATATTTACATGTTGTCTCGAGCCTATCGAGTTTAGTAAGCTCCCTTATGTCTTATTTGCAAACCTTCAAAGAGCTATCAAGATTAGAACTAAATAAAGAGAAGAGTCACCTAGTTATTTTAGTAAGTTCTATGAACTTTTCATAACTCCTTTCACAGATAACTAACTTGAAGATTACACAAGTGTCCTTCAAGTACCTTAGACTCTTTTTAGCTACCAGAATTGCATTATTTTGAATGCATTCCTTTGAATGAAAGATATAAAAGAGGTTAAGTATATGGTGCAACAAGAAGCTGTCACATGTAGGGAGGTTACAACTAATTAAGTCAGTCATCAACTTTGTTCATATTTATTGATCCTCTCATTTCTTCTTAGCCGAAGGAGTGATCAAAACACTTAAGAGGAACATTAGGAAGTTCCTATGGACTTTGATATGGAAAGTAAGAGTCATGAGGTAGTTTGAAAGGAGGTACGCATACGTATTGTTGAAAGGGTTATGGGAATTGCTTCAATCACCTTTTCTATTAAGGTAATATTAGGGAAGAGGCCATAGAGATTAATGGTGGATAAATAGGCTCTTTAGGTTAGGTGAGTACACACTTATAACCTTCAAGGAAACAATTTATAATAAATTAAGTGCTTTTGGTATATCTAACAATTACTTAAGTTAAGTGGCATTATATAATATCAAATGAAAAATAGGGAATGGTAAATTAACATCATTTTTCTATGATAACTAGTGCCAGAGACATCTCCCTTTTAGAATTTAACATTTTATTCCTTTATTGAATAGGCTACTAAGTAAGGCTGAGGTAGATGAGTGGAAAAGGGAAAATTGGTTCTTGAAGAAGTAGTGCAATTAAACCTTAATATCAACACGATTTGAATAAGGAAGATGAATATATATGGTTAGGTGAGAGCTTAGAGAAATTGTAGCATCCCGTTACCGACGTGAGGTTTATATCGGTAATTCGGGTGGTTTAGGTTTGAGTGCATTCATGTTTGAATTGCACGTGCATTTTTGCCT
>JANIJH010000008.1:26231862-26251452 GCA_024520975.1 Erythroxylum areolatum
TTTGTTTGTCTTTTTATTTGATCTCATTTTTGTTATACTTCAAAATTACAAATCAGTAAAGTCATCTTGACTTAACAATTATTACGAATATTTATTTCTTGTGTAGGATCTTTTAATTTTATTTCAATTAATTAAGTTTTAGTATTTTTGATTGGATCTAATGGATGTTCATTACAAACCTGATCAAATAAGGTTTCTATTTTAGTTTGTAAATATATTTACAAAAAATAAATATTCTCAATAATATCCCATATACCCAGCAAGATGTACAAGAATTTATTTCAGAATGTTCTGAATTATTAACAAAACAATTAATCTCTCCAAGTATAAGTAAACATTTTGCACCTGCTTTGTGAGATCCTATATCGGTTAGAGATGGGAACGAAGTACGCTTTATAAGGGTACAGATATCTTTTCCTTACAGACGCGTTTTTCATAGCCTAACATACTGAATCCTATCAGAACTCTGAAGCTAAATGTGCTAGGACAATAGTAATACCAGGATGGGTGACCTCTTAGGAAGTTCTCGAGAAAAGCAAAATCGTGAAAGCTTGACTAGGCCAAAGCTCAAAACGGACAATATCTGTGAGCGGGTGATCTAGGCTATTAAAAGTGGTATCAGAGACGGTACCTGAACTGTTGTGCCAGCTAGGCTGGGCTCTAAAGAGGGCTAGGCCCTAAGGGGGTGGAAAGTGTGAGATCCCACATCAATTAGAGAGGGGAACAAAGTATGCCTTATAAGGGTACGGATACCTCTCCCTTACAGTCGCATTTTTCAAACCCTAACACATCATATCCCATCAGAACTTTGAAGTTAAACGTGCTAAGGCAAGAGCAATACCAAGATAGGTGACCACCTGGGAAGTCCTATGGGAGTAGTATCCTAAAGAGGCCTACACGCTAGAAAAACAAAACTATGAGGGTGCTTGGCACGAAGGTCTTGGCCCAAAGTGGGCAATATCTACAAGCGGGTGGTCTGGGCTATTATAAGTGGTATCAAAGCCAGTATCCGAACCGTTGTGCCGGCTAGGCTGGGCCCCAAAAGAGGCCTAGGCCCTAAAGGGGTGAAAAGTGTGAGATCCCACATCGGTTAGAGAGGAGAACGAAGTACGCCTTATAAGGGTACGGATACCTTTCCCTTACAGAAGCGTTTTCCGTACCCTAATGCATCAGATCCCATCAAAACTCTGAAGTTAAATGTGTTAGGGCAATAGTAATACTAAGATGGGGTGACCTCTTGGGAAGTTCTCGGAAAAAATAAAACCGTGAGGGCTTAGCTGCGTCAAGGCTCAATGCGGATAATATCTATGAGCAGGTAATCTGAGTTATTACATGTTTTTTATGTTAACAATCATTCTGAACAAAAAAGGAAAAAAGACGTATGGTTATTAACTATAAAAAAAACTAACCGAAGCAACTATCGAGGATGCATATAAATTACCTAGAAAAGACTATATTATAAATAAATTAAAAGGACATAAATGGTTTACTACATTATATGCAAAATCTGGATACTGGCAATTACGTCTACATGAAAATACAAAACCATTAACAACTTTCATTTGTCCTCCACAAAAACATTTTCAATGGAATGTCTTACCCTTTCGATTAAAACAAGCACCAAGTATTTATCAAAGATTAATGGATAATAACTTGGAAGGTTTAGAAGATTTTACTTTAGCTTATATAGATGATATTATTATATTTTTTCAAATAGCAATAAAGAAGATCATTTGAAAAAAGTCAAACTTGTCCTTCAAAGGTGTCAAGAAAAAGGACTAATTCTAAGTAAAAAGAAAGTTAAAATAGCACAACAAAATATTGAATATTTAGGTATAGAATTTCATAATGGATTTTTAAAATTACAAACCAACATTCTTATCAAAATACAACAGTTTCTCGATATTTTAAAAAATAGAACTCATGTACAACAATTTCTAGGAAAATTATATATCAGATCAAGGTTTCTTCAAAATTCTTGCTAAGGAAAGAAAATGTTTACAACTCAAATGTAGTACAAAACATCAGTGGAACTGGACTACTGAAGATACAAATACGGTATGTACACTAAAAACTCTATGTAAGGATTTACCTGTCTTATATAATTATTTACCAAAGGATACACTTCTGGTATAAATTGATGTCAGTATAGATACATGAGCAAGATTCATGTTGGCATGACCACCCAATCAAAAACAATATTTATTATGCAAGTATATCAATAAAACATTCAGTTCTCTTGAAAGCAAGTTTCTAATCCATGAAAAAGAAACATTAGCCTACCTCAAAACTTTGAGAAAATTCTTTAGAAAGAAAGCCTATAGACAAATAAAAACAAAACAAAATTACTACCCTCAAGGAAACACACAATGTAATTATGTACAATTTGTTATTAGTAATTAAAACAGAATAAAACCAATAAAAGAACTATTAGAATTAGCTTAAAATCTCTATAATTTTTACATACAGGAATTAAATTATTTAAATAATAATTTACATAATCATCACCATCAATAAATGACAGATTTAATTACAGAAGAACAAAATATATTAGATATTGATAACTTAGAATTAACATAATAAACTGGTATCTTTCATCTAAATGTTTTATTATCAAAAGACAAACAAAAACAAATAGCAAAAACTCAATTAAATCTTGTCCTAAAAAATCTAATCAGTCGACAAAATATTATATACTATGGTAAAATCATTTACAAAACACCAATTAGAATAGATCAATGTAGTGGGCACATTAGAATAAATTTAATTGATCAACAACAAATATATACACAATTATAGTAAATGCCACAAAAAAATATAATAGGGTATATACATTTATCCACAATACAAATTTTATTAAAATATACTTTTTCAAGAAGATATAGACTCTCCGATTAGAATGACAATTATTGACGAACGAATGACCAATTTAAATGATCAAACTATAGGAATAATAAATGGAAATTTAACATACGGTAAAATCAAATTTAATACTCGCTTAAAATTAAGTATCCCTTTAATATCCCACAAATTGGATGAAACAATTAGTATTGCCTATAAATTTTATTGCAAAAATTTGATGAATATTGGATAATATCTATTTTCAATAACTTATCAAATTAGCTGTGCTTTAACAAATTCCCATCATAGTATTGAATTTAAAAATACTGACAAAATTTATATTGATAAATTATTTAATGATGTTGCCAAGGTTGGACCAAATTTACGAACAACTTTAAGAGAACTACTCGAAATAAAATATCCAATCACATTAGTCAATATCTCTACACCAAGATTATCTTTTTCTAATAGTCATATTCTACTAGATAAATGAACCCTTTTTTCGTTCAAAATCTTTACGTTTAGAAAAACCAATTCGATTTAATGAACCTGGAATAAGTTATAATCAACCAATTAAAATTACTGAACCAAAAAATAATGTAAAAACAAAAGAATCTAATTCTTAACAAAGTATTAGAAATGATATAGTAACTATAAAAACTCAACTCCATGACTTAACAGAACATATTAAAACTACTTTATGAGTGTTACTAAAAATCTGGTTGAAATATTCGAAAAACAACGACAAATAGAAGTACAAGTAAATGAATTATTAAGAAGCCAAACAAACATATTACAACATATGCAAAAAGTAACAAATGAAATTACCATAAACAAAGAAGTAATAAAACAATTTCAAAATATCTTAGATACTAAATTAGAAAAATTATTGAAACAAATGGATCAACAAAAGGATAAGAAAATGGAAATCAACATACAACTAATAATTGGGAATCAAAACCTGTTGAAACTGAAGATTTAAATAGATTTGGTTATCATTGCAAGGATAATAAAATTTGAAAATTTCCCACCGAATATTTACCAAAACATGTACAATTGGGACCCGAAGGCATTTTAAATCTAGATTGCATTGTATCACCTGAAAAATTATTACTTGAATGGACTAATAAACTAGGCCTTATAATACAACTAGAAAAACTATTTGAAGGATTACAAAATGTAAGTACTTTGTGGAATTTTATAACTTATAAAACTACCAGTATTATATTAAATTTTTTATTAGATAATGAAGATCATATAAAAAAATACTACCGGATTCGTAAATGTACCCGAACCAGTTAGAGCTTTTCATATAGTACCACATCAAATTTATAATGAATTTATTGGAAAAGATGTCCTTTCTTATAAACAAGAAATTGAAAATGAAGAAAAGACAAAATGTTTTATGGCACTTAAATAATATGCAAATTTGTAATATATGTTATCTACAACAATATATTTGTGAATTTAAAAAATATTATTATAAATTAACAAGAACTGAAGAAGAAATGTATATTCAAATCTTTATACAAAAATTACCTTATCCTATAAATAAAACCATTGATGAACAATGTATGAACAAATAAAGTAAAAATCTAGCAGCTTATAATTTATGAGGAGCTATTTTTGTTACAAAAGAAGTAATCTCAAAAAAATGTCTCAAAGCAAAATTATATAAGAAATTAAGACTTAACGATATTCAACTATGTTGTTTCAAATATTCCGAGGTTCTACAACAATATAGTTGTGACTTCACTACTTATAAACATCCTAGTTCAAAACATCCAAAATTTAGATTTAAAAACTACAAATAAAGCTAATGGGTCATACATTAAAAAAAAAACCATTTGTGAAAGAAAAATCAATTTAATTAAGTTAGACTTAATTATAAAGTTTGAAAAATTTTGATAATTAAATATGAGATATTTGATTTTATTAAAATTAAATTAATTTGAATTTGAATTTGATTCTAATTATAAATAAAGAGTTTTAATTTTAATAAAAGATTACTATGATTTTTCTATTTAAAAGGAATAACTTTTTATAAGCTAGCACTTTTTGTCTTCTTCCTTTTAAAGCAATTTAAGAATTACTCTCTGGATATCATCAGAGGCTGGACAAGTGAACAGCTCGTGATTGATCAATCAGAGAAAATATTCAAAGATTTTTCTTCGGAAATCGAACAAGGTACAATTTCTAAATCGAATTTTGTTTTATTCAAGTTTAATCAATTATCATAATCTGCTCAGAATTTAATAAAAATTTTGTTTTCTACTGTGCCTGTTATTCGATCACGATTGGATTTCAACAACCTGTAGGGTTTTGTTGGTTATTTGCTCCCTTACTTGGAATGTGAGGTTCGTTGCTCTTCATACTTTTTGCTCCTCGGTTCTAATGTTCATCAAGTGGATTACGGGCAACAAATAAAAGGGTTTGAATCGTGAGGAGAATAGTTAGGAAAATTTCATAGGTGATGAATAATGAGTTACAATGCGAATGGGAGTAACCTTTTGAACAGGAAATTAGGCCTTAGATAAAGGTGTGAACTTTTAGGGCTTTGGTATGAAAACCATCAACATCCTTCACGATGTTCATGTGCAGTTGCAGTAGTTGGGGTAGTATAAGCTCTACGTTGTTTTTATGCAGGTTTGTGTGCCTTCTAGGATGTGCTATCTTACATAATACTTACCATATTGTTGTTACTGTATTGTCGGATATGTACTCCAGAAGCTAATAAAGATCGTCAGCTTATGTTGGCTTGAGGTATATTAAGAACCAATTTAGTAGCAGATAATTAATAAGAGGATATTACCAAGATCTGTTATTTCAATAGCTAACTGTGAACCCCTGTCTGGTTTATGTTCAGGGAGTTTAGTTTTATCCTGACTTCTATAGTGTGCATGATGTTACATGCATAGGAAGACATTAATCACCACTTGCTCTTTTTTTTAGAAAATTAGATTAAGCATTGGATCTTATGCACTCATCTGCTACTTTATTCCAACTTGTCATTTTTACTTTATGCATCTTTGGTTTCTAAGGTTTTCAATTTCTAGGCTACTGATGCATGGTTTTTTTAGCTTATACCCTAGAATGTACACAAAGAGGCTTAGGTTTAAACTTTAAATCTGGTAATCTGAATATATTCCGTATGTTTACTCATCAACTCCTCCCAGGTTGCAGTTTTGTGTCATATGAGTGATATATGACGTTCTGTGATTGCTGTCCCGATCATAATCCCTTTTTTTGTTGTTAAGGTGGAGAATTAAACCAAGAATTCTCTTTCTCTATCATCAATCGAATCACTGTTTGTGACCAAGGATTCTATTTTTTCATCAATCTAATCACTGTTCGTGTTTTTTCTTTTTCTTATCAATGAATAAATCTCTTTACTTGTATGATTTAGATGTCTCGTATCTCTTAAAAAAGCGATTCGATTGATGGGATTTAGTATGATACTTATGAGATCGATGAGATTGATATTCAACAATTTCTTTTTAGAATTTGTACCCAGTTTTTTCCTTATGGGTTGGTGTGAGTGAGCATTGGATAGGACGGTTCAAGTAGCTTATTTTTGTGAACTTTTAACTTTAGAGAAGATAAAAAATTGCAAAATTTAATTGTGTAATATGTCTTTTAAATTTATAGATAATGTGATTTGAGAGGAAGTGGCAGTGAAAAAGGGAGAGTGAGAGAATGTAATTGTGATGGTGGTTTAGATGTCTGTGCACTAAAGTAACTGAAATATAAGCATTTGTGACATTTGTGTTAAGAAGAATCTTCCTTAGGTATTATCTTCTTGACTAAGCTGCTTCCATGGAAATTTTTATTTTCATACTTATTCTTCAGTTTCCTGTTGGCCGGATCCACCGTCTAAAGTCTAGAGTAACAGCCTGTGGAAGAGTTGGAGCAACGGCAGCTGTGTACTCAGCTGCTATCTTGGAGTAGCTCACTGCTGAAGTATTGGAGTTGGCAGGTAAATCAAGCAAGGATTTGAAGGTGAAACGTATAACTCCCAGGCATTTGCAGCTAGCTATTCGTGGTGATGGACTTGACACCCTTATAAAAGGAACAATAGCTGGCGGTGGTGTGATTCCACATGTTCACAAGTCTCTAATCAACAAGTCCTCCAAGGAATAAGAGAATTGCTGTCCTGCTGAGCCCCTATTTTTAAGGACTGACTGATGTGTACATTACATACTCGCAATTTGTTGATAATTAGTCCCTTATCTTTCTGCTTCTGGTTGCCTATTTTTTCTGGTAGCAGCATATGAATATGTGGTATCTTGAGTGACGATTAGCAAATATCTGGTAGCTAATTTTTAAATATGAACACAAAGTTGCTGGGACATTTGCACCGATCAACCAAATATTGTTCTCCTTTGTATAAATCTTCTTGATGATTAATTTCAAATTAACACAAAGTCATGCTCGTGATCATCTATTTCACACAGCCACGTAAGTACAGCGATAAGAAACCCAAAAGGATTCAAAACATGGTTAAATGGGCAATAATAAACAAATGCCTGGAGAGAAATAGTCGCTGCCGGTACAGAACCAAATGAATCATCATAGTAATCATAAATCTACCCTATGAAGAGAATGTTATCTTATTCCTAGACAAACACACTACTCCAATCATAAGCCGATGTTTTCAACAGTCAAAGAGTTAAAAAGATCAAAGTCTCCTGCAAAAGCTGTCACAAAAGGGAACCTCCTCAGCGAAGTAACACGTAGCTTCCAAAGAGTTGAGCCGAGCTTCTCATATGGCTGAAATCTTTGGAACATCTACTGGAAATGTGTGGATCTCATCAACCCATGGGTTTTTCTCTTTCTCTGGTTTTATGGTCCGCAGAGCCTTCCATACTGCACTGTTACACTTGAATCCAGACCCAAAAGCAATTTGCCACATTCTGTCTCCCCGCTTCATCCGACCCTTGGCCTCTGTATATGCCAATTCATACCAAAGAGAACTGCTAGAAGTATTGCCAAATCGATAGAGTGTCATCCTTGAAGGTTCCATATGCCAATCTGAAAGCTGCAGATTTTTCTCTAATTCATCCAGCACGGCTCTCCCACCAGCATGAATACAGAAATGCTCAAATGCCAACTTAAAATCCGGTATGTATGGCTTCACTTTCATCTTGAGAAGTTTCTTTCCTACCAATGTGGCAAAGAAGAGCAACTGTTCTGACATTGGCAAAACAAGAGGGCCTAATGTAGTGATGTTAGTCTTTAAAGCATCTCCAGCAACTGCCATCAAATCCTTTGACAAAGAAACTCCAACCTTCCCGATAGCATCCTCTCGTTGGGTAACACAAGAGAAGCATTTATCGTCGGCACCCTTATTAGTCCTTACAGTATGGACCAATCGGTACTTTGAACGCCATTTGTCAGACCACTTATTAGACAATAGAATGGCAGCCCCTCCCATCCGAAACAAACAATTAGAAAGGAGCATGGACCTATCGTTCCCAAAATACCAGTTCAAAGTAATGTTTTCCATGCTAATGACCAATGCATAAGAGTTAGGATGCACCTGAAGGAGATCCTTAGCAAGATCGATAGATATCAAACCAGCGCTGCAACCCATGCCACCTAGATTATAACTGATTATATTTCCCCGAAGCTTATAGTGATTGATGATCATGGCGGATAAAGATGGGGTGGGATTAAACAAGCTGCAATTCACAATCAAAATCCCAATATCTTTTGGTTTCAGTGACGTTTTCTGAAATAGCTCATCCAGAGCACCAAACATCACGGCCTCAGCTTCCTTCCTTGCCTCTGCCATGCATGGATTTGGAGGAACTCTGAGAACAGCCTCAGGCAGATAAGTTGACTCGCCAAGACCTGATCTCTCAAGAATTTTCCTTTGAAACTCTAGGCTTTCCTCTGTGAAAGAGCCCGTCAACCGGGATCTCTCCATGAAAATTTGCCTAGTGCATTTCCTAGAATCTTCAGGCTTATAACACGAAAAATCCACCAGGTAAACAGGACGGGGACGGGTCAGAAAGTAAAGGGTTATCAAGAAAACGAGGAGGGCAGAGCACAGAATAACAGATACAAGATTAAACTTGAGATGATCCCATAGGTCATTAAGATCTTGGATTGAGAAGGTAGACAGTTGCGCAGCAATGATTACAACAAGCGGTGACAAAAATAGGTACATTCCATGGGTAATCAGGTAATGATAGCCGAGCTTTACATACTTCAATTTGACAGATTGTTTGAAATCTGGGAGCTTTCGGGAGGACGATGATGGGATCAAAGGTGCGTTATTATCTGGTTCGGACATCTCCGTGGTTTTGTCAGCGCAGTAGTGGTAAAAGTACCAACCTTTTGAATCTGGAAACTGAAGCCGAGTAATCCTTTTTTTTTTTTAAATAAAAACTTTTCCTTTGTAGTCCTAACACAAGCAGATTGATGTTTGCGTTCGGTCGTTCGTTTTGGACTTGAAAAGATTGCGACGAAAAGAGTTTCCCAGAAGTCGCTTTCTCGACAAATATATCAAATCCAAACCTGATCTTTCCAGGGAATGCAATTCGAATAAGAAAAGTGCAGATTAAAGGAGCCCAACAATCCCTGTAAAAAGAAAAGGAAAAAGAATAAGAAGAAACACACCGCTACATTATGACCCAGTTCACGTTAATCTCTACAAAAAAGCAGAAGTTTAAACGAGATCTACATGAAGTTGGTTTTACTTGCTTATTTTTTTCCCCCAAAAGAGAAAGGAAAAAGTTATCATCTTTTGGAGGAAACAACATCGGAAAGGTTGAAAAAGAGAAAATGCAGATTCAGATTGAGACCCAGAAGAGAAGAGAAGAGAAGAGAACTGACCTTGAATGAGAGCAGAATCTGAATGAACAGATCTTAGAACTCCGTTCTTGGCTAGAATGGTTGTATGAGAGCGGAGTTTTTGAAATGGATTTTAATAAGCGAATTGATTTTCATTTTTCATGCAAAATGGGAAAGCAGTGGGGTCCATATGTCAGAATAGACCAGTCTGATGTTGACACGTCTGTCTTTTATCAGCCAGCAACATTGAAATTGTCCGCCGGTGAGGTCAACAGAAAGGAGATTTTACGAATTAATTTAAGATCGTTCAAATTTAATTTATTCTTGATATCAGAAAATAAAAAAAGCTAACTTCCCTGTTTAAAAATATGGCTGGCACGTCTATTCATAGAATACAAGTAATGTTTGTCGAGTCGACTCTTGGCTTCAATTTCATTGCCAAGTTGAACTTCTAACGCGGCACGTAAAGAAATGATTTTAATATGGATGGCTGAGACTGAGACTATTCCCTTGCTAAGAAGCGAAAAAGAAAACAAGTTTGTCATGAGCTCTTTCAAAATTGACGTCCACGTTACCACTGACCTAATAGCTTCATACTTTTTTCTTTTAAAAACAACATTCTTCTAATCTAATCTAATCTAATCTAATCATACCCATTTTGTTATGTTGTGCCAGACGTGTCCATGTGAGGAGAAGTTGATAATTGTGAAATCCAGCTAATCAACCATGGGTTTAAGCTAATATTGTTACAGTGAGTATGCAATGCCAAGCATCGATCGGGGATGGGAATCACTTTAGTGGATTAGCCAATTTCCACGCAGAATCAAAGTCTCTCTTTCAGTTTTTGCAGGGAAACCAGAGACTCCAAATGCCATAAGCGTGTCCAACACATTTATCCTATTTGAATTTAAATTATTATATAACTAAAACGACGGCACGGGATATATATATAATGACATATGGCATATGTTGCTATCTAAATCTTGAATCTATTTACTAATTTTTTTACTTCTGTTTTTAAATAATATTAAAAGTTAAAACAAACGAATATATTAATATCCTTATCCTCTATTAAATATGCTCAATCGCTTCATGAAATAGATACATATATAGGAAAGAAGTACTTAATTGAATTTACTTCCTAATATATTTTTACATATTTAATTTGTCTTTACAAAGAATTTTTTAATCCTTTTCCTAAATTATAAAAATATAAAAACCTGATTAAACTCATATGATATAATGGTTCGTTTAACGTTTTTATTGAATTATATTGAAGTATTTTATTGCATAATAGGTAAGAGAGTTCTATATATCATAAAATTATAAATTATAAAAATTAATTTTTCTTAAACAAAATAAAACTAATTTATAATAAGTCTATCATCCCAATTAAAACTTGAACTTAAATATGTAAAAAAGGAATACAAATTTAATGCTAATAGCCCATCTGACACGGTTAAAGTCTTTGATCTTTTTCATTAAAAGAAAATAGACTTTTAACAAAGTGGATTGGGTTTAAAAAGATAGCGTGCTTCTAAGATTGAAAAATTGGGATTAAAGCATAAATTTCTATAACTATCACAATCTGCTTACAACCTGAAAATCTATTAACAAAATTATAATAAATATGATTAACTAAATATTTATTTTTTGTTTTTGTTTTTTTTCCAAATTAATAAAAATATGTTTCTTTGAGATTTTTTGTTTCTTCTGATTTTAAAAATTTATGAAAACCACAAAAAGTTTTTTATATAATCTGATTTACTATCAATTAAATATATATATTATTTAATATATTAATTATTAATAACAATTATGAATAATTTATTAGATTTTGTAATTAAATTAAATTAATAATTATTAATATATAATTCAATTTAAAATATTTTTAAAAATATAAATTTTGAATAAAATTTTGATTTAATAACTAAAATATATTTAAAATAAACATTAATTTATAAATAAAATTTAATTTTAAAAATATTGATTTTAATGAAATAAAATAATTTTATTGATAATTTATTAATCAATATTATATAAGAGATTAAAATAAATTTAATTAATCAAAAATTAATTTATCTTTAAATTTTATTTAATATGTAATTATCAACAGTAATAAAAATATAATTATATTGTCATTAACAACTAAATAGTTTTTTATTTAAAAGAAAAACATAAACCAAAATTAAAAACAAAACACAAAAAACAAAAACTAAAAATTAAAATGACAACAAAAAAAAATAAAAATAGAACCAAATGACCCCTAATCTTTTTAAAATTTGATCCACAAAAGAAAGCGTAACTAATCCTTTTTAGTTTTAAGTTCAACTTCTTATAAGTGTCACTTTAGATGCATTCGAGAACTAATTTTTTCTCTTGATCCTGACCCACTTATACTAGACTCATCCTATTTGAGATATGATAAATCTCTTTTGGGATTCCTTTGTTACTTTGACATCTTGGTTAAGTAGATACTAGTGAATAGCCTATTTTGACTATCAAATAGCGTATTTTGATCTTATAGCCTTTAAAGTAACTTCTTCTCTTGGCTAAGGGTTAAATTATTAGCATTCATTAATAGTAATATGTCATTATCTCCCAAATTTACATACTTTAAATGGATTGGTATTAGATTCAATTTCGAGGTGAGGGCCTATAAATTTGAAGGCATTAATTTTTTATAATAATTTAGCATATTTATATTAAAAAACTGTATTTTCCTAGCTTAGGTTCTAAAAAATTGAAACTACCATTATCTCCTTAAGTTCCTTGCTAAGTTTCATTCATTTTTACATCTCTAAAGCAACATATTTGGTAACATCAACCTCTAACTCAACCTTACCATTCTTCTAAAAAAATCTCATGTATTATTGAATTAACATGAATAATAGAGAATGGAAAAAATAAAATAAATATCAATGGAATATACTATAGCTTCAAAGATATTAAAATGGATTATGTCACCATCAAACTTTATTACGAGGGCACCATCACTTACATCTATTTTTCAATAAGTTGTGTTTAGGAATGGTATTCTTTAAAAAAAAAAAAAGATAAAGGGTAAGGATAGGAATCATCATCTATACTAATAATGTAAAAGTTAATAGCTCATTTACCTACACAAGAATATTCTTCACAACCTCTTTGAGATATGCATTAGTACGATTTGCTAATTAGATAATAACACCAATTATCTTTTATAAGTTCTTAGATTTGATGAAGCACACATAGATATTTCCATAACTTTAATAGATGCTTATAATCTAGCATATCTCTCACAATAGTTGTGTTCCTTATTTGATAAGGAATAGTAAACATGCCTTAATCCCTTCACTTGGGAGGGTGTTTTTCATTGAAAGCCTATTAGGAAAAGGAGGAAATGGTTTATATTTAAAAAGAGGAGGGAACTTACGTTTAGATTTAGATGTAGTCTCCTCTTTCTATATAACTTCTTCCTCTTCACCAGGGATTGCTATTCTTGGTTCCTCCACTTCATTACCATTTATAAATGTTATGGCACTCATATTTTCTTTTAGTTTGAAAATAGTTTGATATGTAAGCTACCCTTCTACTTGGATCTTACAAAAGTAATTCTAGTAGCCATTAGACCCTTTTGATGTTATGGTTAGGTTATTGTCTAGATGGACATAGTTGCTTATGTTATTGAAAAGTTAGTTGATCTTAAGCCATAGGTTGATTTAATTAAATATTTTTATATATAATATTAAGGTGATCCCTCCATACTAATTTGTTTATATTTGAATAGAAATCATAATTTCTTAGTGTTTATCTTGAAAATCCATCTATTATATTTTTTTGCTCAATAACATCGTCAAAAAGTATTGGACATATATCTGTTGGATGCCCCATCACTAGACAAATACCACAGGCCTATATTATATACATGTTATTTATCCTATTTGGCAAATAAGAGAGGTTAGATCCAAAATATAACGTTCTAGTGAAGATGCATTTACCTCATTGATATGTCAATGTAGTTGGTCAAACCTTGAGCTAAAATTTTGAAAGTTAGTTACTATATTTGTAAGCAAATTCCTAATGGTTTAAGGAGTTTTATGTACCAATGCTCCTCCATTAGTACCATAATTTATACTTTTAAAGGTGAGTATAAGGCCTTTATGGAGGCATTTAATAAATAATCATTCACTGATTTGATGATGAGGATAATTGGCACACAATTTCTTAAATTGCTCCCAGTACTCATACAAAGACTTTTTATTATATGCCTCACCCACAAAATATTTTCTAGAAGGTGTCTACTCTTAAATTTGAAAAATACCTCTAAATAAATAGTCTCATTATCTTATTCCATGTTGCAATACTCCCAGAACGTAAGTAATAAAGCCAATCCTTCATTTGAAGATAAAAAAGGTTTAAGTTCGATTTATTTTTCCTTCACACTTGTGGGTTTTTCATGTGTACATATGACGTGATAAAAAAAAGAATAAGAAATTATACTTATAGAAATCACTATGGCAAGTATACCTATCGTTTCCTATGGTATAGTTTGGATGACTTAAGTATCGATTCAATGATGATTATAACTATCAACACTAATCATCTTTATTTTATCTAACCTAACTAAGCAAATAATAGGATTAAAAGGAAAATAAACTAAGCTAAAAATGAATAAGAGTAAATTATTCAAAGTCATATATAAGAATAAACAACAAGTAGATAAAATAGATATAGATGAGGAATCCCCTTAGAACCTTTCTTATACTTGAATTTATCTTAATTTAATGATTAATTCTAATTATTTGGATTGGTAAGAATTTCTAAGTTAAAAGCATATTTTATATCAGGCTGTACATCTCTTATCCTTAAAGTGATTTGACAAGAAGGTATTAACTCACTTTGTGAATTTCCATGATATGTTTTACTATATTATGAATTCCTATAACAGGTTTTACTCTTGCTTAGAGAGGTTATATAATTCTATCTTTATCAACCCATTCAATCCTTACTATTCAAGTTGTATCTATTCATACATATAACCTCTCATTCATAATGTACAAAAATTACAACATCACAAAATTTTAATTTAGCATAATAAAATTATAAATAATTCTCAAGGAAGCTAAAATCTTTCACTTAATAGAAGAAATCAATTTAAAACATAATTATAAGGTTCATCTCATCTAAATCTATATCCCAATTTATTAAATGAAAAGATAAAGAAAACTAATAAAAATAATAAGAAAATAAGATAAAGGGATAAATTCTCATAAATCTTGAATCTTGGTGTTTTTATTTAAATGTTCATGGAATCTTTCTTTTTTCTAAGATTATTCCTTTTTAATGTGCTCTTAAATATCCTTTTACCTTATAATTGATTTTGGTCCTCCCAAATATCTTTTCACCCTTTATTCTCTTTCCTTGTCTTTTTATCATGACCCTAGGCTTATTACCAAACAAGAGACTAACATGGACCTATGGTAGTCCCATTTTCATTTAGCACTGCTAGAAACCCTATTTTTTATAAACTTGAATGCTAACATAGGTCAAAAAATATGGTACCATGTTGATGCTGTATTAGGTTTTCTCCTCTTCTATTTTGCATTTGAAACTTCTTATTTGGAATATAAGTATACGATGCCGTATAGGTGCCTTATTAGGTAATTAAAACATGTCTAGTTTATGTTCTATATGTATCCAAATCATCAAAGAAGTAAAATACACCCTTTTACAATGTAGGGCTTACATGAGGACATGTTTGCACCGTGTTCTTTTATACACCAAGTTGTTAAGGAAGAAGAATGCATAATTAAGCTATATAGGTAGACCACAGTACCTAAGTATGGACCTTATTAGTGAACATGGATCCATATTCAAATTGTTTTCCTTCAAAATCACTCTAAAACTTCTCTAAATCATCTTCAAATTTCCCAATTTCCTTCTCTAAATCATCTTTTTATAACTTGTTTTTCCATTCTTATAACGAAGTTTGGAATGATCGTACTAACTTTAGTTATAGATGGGATAATCAACAAAATTACTTCCTTGATAATTTGTAGGACATACAGCAATCTCACATAAATGGGAAGCTTCTTGTTATAACTCAGGTACATCCCTGGAAGATTTAGTTAGATCTCTTGCTATTAAAGATAGGTCAGATGATGGAAGCTCTTGACCTCCTAGAACCATAAAGCAAAGAAATGTAATCATCTCAACCTAAGATATACCCAAGGGATGTTAGTACGGTGACCTTATAGAGTGAAGAGGAATTTGAGAATCTTGAGAAACCTACTCAAGGAATTGCTTGTGAAGAAGAAGAGGTGGAGAAGGAACTCAAAGCAAAAAATGATACATCATTCAGCTCGTATGTGAGTAATGAGTCCATAGGTTTTTTAAGAGTAATCGTTCACATTTATATAGTGGATTGGAGAAATTAAACAAAAAAGAAAAAGGTAAAGAGACATTCGAGATATTTCCAAAGTACATAGACTCAGTATAGATTAGAAATTTGAAGATAGGGAAGCCAATATATATGAATGATCATCAACTTAGGCCCTATCCTAAAGAACCTCAAATGGAGGAAGCATATATGACACTTGAAGATCATAATTTTATCAAGTGAGGAGAAAAAGGAGTGGAGCCAATGACAATAAACAAAGGTGTTGCTTAGGAGGCAACCTTATGGAAGTTAATTTCTTTTCCTTTACATTTTCACATTTCTTTCTTATATGCATATGTGTTCTTAAGTTTATTTTTTCTTACTTGTTTTTATGTTTGTTGGTTTCTTACTTGTTTTTTAAGTTTTCAATAAAAAGAGAGAGAGAATCAAACAAATAGACAAACATTTTCTCATTTTATATTGCTTCTAGGACTATGTAGTCATGGTTAGAGTGTGAATTGATTAGAAGAATCCATGGCAAATTTAGCATGTACTTTTACTCTTGTAATTGATCAATGTACATTATCTTTAGAATAGTAGTGACTAGTGACAAACTGTAATATCCCAATACCCATATTAAGGCTAAAATAGTAAATTATGAGAAATTTATGTGAAATTAGGAAAATGCACGTCATGCATAAGTTAATTGTGACATACAAATTTATTTTGCACATTCATATGATTGTACATACATTCATTGGCATTTCTGGGTAAATTGGTTTATAAATTGAAATGGTGGATTTAATTGGAGTGTATTAAATGAGATTTGGCAATTTTTGTACATTTCGGATATTTTGAAATTTTTGATGAATTATTTTGAGCTGAAAATTTATTTGGAGAGTGTTATTATTATTTCAAAATTTTTGGTGAATTTTTTTTAAAAAAAAAGACAAATGGGAGTGTGACACATGGCAGCCTCACATGCATGACAAATGGATTACATGCAAGGGTGCCACGTGTAAGTTAAAAAAGAGAGAGAAGAAGAACACTTCTTCAGCTCTTTCAGTGTTCCTCTCTAGACATTATCCAATTCTCTTCTTTGAACATTTATCACTGAAACACTTGGTCCATATTTTCTATTTTGGCAGTCTATATATTGCTCTGTTTTCATTCATCTTTGATTTTCCCCAATCACCGAAACTTGTCCTTCAATATCACTGCTGGAATTTTTTTGAAATCAAGTAAGTTGTGTTATTTGATTTTTTGGATATTGTAAATGATTTTGATGATGATTTTCTGTATAAATCAATACATGCATGAGAAGGTTGGCAGTAGAGTTACGGTGAATAGCCTTGAGGAATGAGAGATGAACGATTGGTGAATTAGATAGTGCAGAAAACTAGTGTTTGCTCTGTTACCTTGCCGTGTACTGCATGTATGTTTAAAAGTGGTGTTAAATGAGTTTAGAACTAAGTTTCTGGTGATACTATGATGTGGGAAAAAATTTTAAATAGAAAATGTGGGATATGATGAGCGTGCTATTGTAGTGAAACTAATATTGTAAAAATGAAAACACAATGGAGAGTAGGCTTGAAGTTTCGGTTTTGGTAGTCAACATTTTATGAACTTGTAGGTGATTGATTTTTAATTGTAAAAGGAGTTAAATGAAGTTAAAGAGTGGATAAAAAATGAAAGAATATGCATTGGAGGGAAATATGAGAATTTGAAGATTTACAGTAGAAAGAGAGAGAGTTGAAGATGGTAGAGAGAGAGAGTTGAAGATGGTAAAATAGTGTATGATTGGTTTTGGTGTTGGAATATAAGCTTGAATTTGAGTTGATTTAGGACTAAGTTGAGTTGATATGGAAGTGAATAAGAGGGATAAATATAAGGGTACAAGTTTGTGATGAGGAATTAAGTAAAAGAGAGGAAGAAGATGGAGGAGTGTTGCTGCAAAAATGTGGAGAATTACATGCAAAAACGTGATTCTACAGTAAAAGGGTGGTAGTTGCTTGTATAAGTTTATAAACAGAGTATTTCATTGAATAGCCTTGAGTCTTTTGGCTATAACTTTTTCTTCCAAACTCAAAATGAATTGAAACTTAGACCAATGGATTCCTAAGACATTTTTCTTTCTCTCCATAAAAATTTAGAGTTATCTGAGTTGATTTGAAAGTGATTGATAGGATGAAAGTGTGGAATTCTACTGGAATGTTATGAATTGGAAAATTTTCATGATCCTGCTTCGGTTTTCTAATTATAACTTGAGCTATAGATTTATTAATGAGTTGATTTTTGATTCATATTAAACTAGAGCCATATTTCTACAACTTTTGTGAAGAATTCAAATTTTAATTCTGTCTCTATAATTTTCAAAATTGGCATGAAATTGAGTTTTATCTTAGGCTGTAGCACTACCAGGGACAGAAATCATGTCCTGCTATTATTGAATAAATTATATTGATGTGGGCCGAATTAGGTTAAGTTGTCTCCACAAAAGTTGCAGCTTATTATCTTAGCTTTAAATTGGTATAAAGTTTGTAATTTTTAGATATCTAAGCTGAAAGATATGAGTTGTACAATTATAGGGTATGATCATGTACTAGCTAAAAGTTCAAATGTGCACAGTCTGTGGTATTTTGTTCATAACTCATTGAATACTGAATCAAATTGGATGATCTTGGAGTCATTAGACACTTAAGACATGTAGAACAACTTTCCAGAAGGAAGTATTGCCTAATTTTGTCTTTTACCCTATCAGATTAATTATGCAAAGTTGACCCAAAATCATGTGGGTAGAATAGTAAATATGAGTGATCAATGAGAGCTTAGAGATGCATTTTTACATGCTCATGCATAATATGTCATACACATACACATGAATAGTGAAATTATTGCACATGAAAATAATTGTACATGCATTTATGGATAATTCCAGGTATAAATAGATCGAGTTGAGTTATTTTTAAGAATTCGGAAATTTTCCATATTGGGATTTTATTGATTAGTGGATTTGTGATTTTTTTACTTTTGGTGTTGTTTTTCGAAATTTATAGAGTATTATGGAAAATAAGGATAAGAATCAATGATATTTGGAGATATTTAGATTGTGAAGAGGAGAATTATGAGAGTTAAAGGAATTAGTTCCAAAGGGACTTAGTTTAGGCTTAGACCTTATAAAAGGGACTAGTGTCACTAACTTAGTTAAGTGCTTTGGTAATTTGTTAGAAGCAACTGTCTGTTTGGTTAGCATCTTCAGGATGCAGAGACGGGACGAGATGGGATGCTGAAGATAGAACAGAACAAAAATTAGAGACAGTGAGGTGTTTGGTTGCGGTGGACAGAACAAAGGAAATTGTCTCCATCCTCAGGACAGAAATGCGTTTGGTTGCAGTGGACAGTGAAGTGAATCACACGTTAATACAATACTTATAAAACGATATAGAATGCACGAGAAGGGGGGTTGAATTGTGTATTCCCCTTTTTGAAAAATCTTTCAAAACTGTTTGTTAAAAATAAAATTCCTTACAGAACTTCCGATAGATTCTAATTAATCAAAACTTTTGAAAACTTTGTTTACTGATTAAGTA